>BSBK01001814.1:0-290000 GCA_027943335.1 Chamaecyparis obtusa
TCTATATATATATATATAGACATATATATATATATACACATATATATATATATATATACATATATATATATATATATATATATATATACATATATATATATATATATATACATATATATATATATATATATATATACATATATATATATATATATATATAGATATATATACATATATATATATATATATATATACATATATATATATATATATAAATATATATTTATATATATATATATATATATAATTAAAATTTCTGATATTTTCTAAAAAATAATGAATTCAATCCTCTATTTATAGTTTGTTCTGTGTTTATATTTTTGTTCTTTTTTAAGAAATATACCACAGAGTGATAAAATACACCCGCATATAGATAAATGTGTGTGTGTCTCTACACACACACACACACACACACACACACACACACACACACACACACACATATATATATACGAGCTAAGAGAAAAATGACACAGTGCGCCGAATGAGAAAATATAAATGACAGAACATTTTTAAACATGACCGAAGCCGTTATGCACATGAGGATGGTAGAAGGGGAGTATGGGATGCCCCCACTTCATGGGGAATGGAAGGGGAACTCCCTACCATTGGGGGCCCTATCTCTTGAGAACTACACACTTAATGAAGTTGAGTGTTGGGGAGGGTATAGCAGATGCAGCTCACTCCCCACTCCCCTTTGCCAAACACTAATTAAATTAAAAACTTAAATCATTGTGGTGTTCGGTTTAGTTTCAAAATTTATTATATTTAAAACTTTTATTTATTAAAATCCCTTTTTAAAAATTAATAATTTATTAATTTAATTAAAAATATCTATCTTAAATTAATTTAAAAAAGTTAGGGAAATAATAACATAATATAATTAATATTAAAATTATATATATGGATATATAATTTATTATATCAATTATTATAGGCATAAGTTTTATATATGACTATATTAGAAATGATGAAATTTTCTAAAAGAAATATATTCATTTATATAAATATATAACTTATAGAGTTGTACTTATTTATATGAATTATATATTTATAAAGGGGGGTAAAATAATTTTAATAGGACCAATATTGTTGAAATAACTTTAGGCAATAAGAATAGGACTAATTGGGTATTTTATCTGGTTTTTCTTAGCATAACTTAAAGTTCTAGGGATTTATCTAAAGTTATCTAATTGCCTAGATAAATAACATTCATCAATTTTAATCTGATAACCATAGAAATACAATATCTAACATATTATAAACTAGTCTTTTCTTAAATTTATTTATTTAACCAAGGGTAGATTTTTAATTATTCTCCTTAACATTATAAGGCTAAGTTTGACTTAATAATTTAATCATTTTTTAACCCTTTTAAACATTTGCAACTTATTGTATTTTTAATAAAAGAACTATGAATAAAAATAAAATTCCTTTACTTGACCTATTTTGAGGTCTGAGTGAATAAACTAAATACCAACCTTAATAGCTTATAAGCAAAGCTTGAAATTTACTTAAACTAGGAAATTTAAACATTAATAACTTGTCTAACATGCAACTAAGTAAAAATTGGATTTGCATGAAATATCTAGTCATTTTATTAAGGAATTTTAGTAAACAAATTGAACTTATAAGAATTATTGAAAGTTGAAACCTCTTTATATAAAAAAATAGGTTCATTTACATATTTCTTAGGAACCAAGTTCCTATACAACTATCAAACATTACAAGGTCCATAAGGCTAGTAAGAGAATAAGATAAAAAATAGGGTACTACAAAATGAGCTTTTATGGCCTCCTTTTTCAAAGATAGATCCTACAAGAAAACTTGTTTTAACCATGGAAGCTCACCACCCATCCTATACCATTACATGGTGACCCTTGAGCTAGGGGAACAACGAGCCAAAAGAAAGGGTAAAGACAACATTTAGACCCAATACAACTTATGGTAATCTAACACACTCAAAATACCCAAAACCAAGGATGGAACATAGGCTTCCAAAAAACTATTTACCAAAGGGTGAAAGTGGACGATGCCCATTAGGACAAACCAAGTTATAATGAAGGAGATGAAGGCTACACATGTGTTAAATTCAAATTCATTACCATGTTAGAATAACTGGGACATGGGTGAATTAGTTAAATCAATTATCCTATAGTCCCAATCTCTTAAATGTACTTTACAAAACAATTTCAACAATTTATGTAGCTCGGTAACATAAAATATCAATCTGTCTGTTCACTTTAATCAATACCATAAATTATCCAAACTGTGATTACCAATTAAATCAACCATGTAGTACATAAAGTATGATAGAAAAATAATCATAAAAAATAACACATTTAACATGAAAACCCTGCTAAGGGAAAAAACACCTGGGACCGGCAACCCAAAATAATTCACTCTTCTGAAGTGAGCTCGATTAGAAGCCAACCCTGTTTAAAGGTTACAATGCACACTATTAGGTGTTGACCTAGTTAAAAGATTTATCACTAACAGTTAAATCTTGACCAGCATTCACTATGGGGTCAACATGATAATAATTAACATTTATTGAATGTCATATGGAAATACAATAACATTGTTAAGTCCACTTGGTTAAGAGATTTTGTTGAATCAATGGTTAAACTGATATAGTTCTAATCTGATTCAAATACAACTTAGTTGAAAATATTCAGATCTATGCTATGCTCATAAAACTCATCTGATCATTAATCAATTCACTTTCTCAATATTTTCCCAACTTACTCCACTCTGTAAATAGTTCTCTAACACTTGGTAATGTCTACAACTTGGTTCTTTCTATAACTAGTTTGATCAAGAATGCATGAATAAAATCTTCACGTGAAATCTCATTTGTCTCTGATGTAGGAGCATCCTATGTGTAAGAGTAATCTTGGATCACCCAAAAATATTTTTGGTTTCTTTTCAATAAGGGCTATCTTATGTAGAGCTGCTATTTATGGAAACTTACAATTTTTAGTAAGTTGGTCATACGATCTTGGAATGTTCTGATTTCATAGGTTGAGGTTGATCTTAGTCATATCAGCCTACCAATTGAGTTTCATCATCATATCATCTTTATTAGTGAAGTTATTGAGGTTTTTGGGTACAAAATCTTTGTGCTCAATTTTGAAGTCCTTAGAGGCTTCAGATCGCGATCGACCCCCAGCTGATCTGAGTTGAGGAAGATAGATAAAGGAGAAATTTGTAGTGCTGAAGCTGAGGATTTTGTAAAACATTTGAAGAACATCCATGAGGAAGTGAGGAAGCACATTACAAAGATGAATGCACAATATAAGGCTAAGGCAGATGAGAAAAGAAGGCATAAGGAATTTTAGGTCGGGGATGAAGTCATGGTTCATTTGCGGAAGGAGAGATTTCTAGTTGGTACATATAACACACTGAAAAAGAAGAAGTTTGGGTTGTGTAAGATACTGAAGAAGCATGATTCAGGAAATGCCTATGAATTAGAATTGCCTACCGAGTTGAATATTTCACCAGTATTTAACATTTCAGATTTGACTAAGTATCATGAAGGTGGTGTTGAAGATGAGATCACAGAAGCATGGTGGAGTATTCTAGCAACTAGCTCAACTACCAAGGAGATTGAGGACATACTGGATAGTCATGTTGGTAGAAGTACAAGGAACATGACATATGAATAATATCTAATCAAATGGAAAGGAAGACCCGTTGAAGATTCATCATGGCTAACAAAGGATGAGGTTAACCGTCCTGGTTTTCCTCTTCACACCTAAGTTATGATGAGGTCACTTCTCAAATTACCCCAGGTGTCTGATGCAGGAGCATCTTGGGTGTAAGAGAAATCTTGCATCACCCAAAAATATTTATGGTTTCTTTTCAATAAGGGCTATCTTGTGCAGAGCTGCTATTTATGGAAACTTAATATTTTTAGTAACTTGGTCATACGATCTCAAAATGTTTTGATTTCATAGGTGGAGGTTCATCTTAGTCATATCAGCCTACAAGTTGAGTTTCATTATAATATCATTTTTATCAGTGAAGTTATTGAGGTTTTTGGGTACAAAGTCTTTAAGCTCAATTTTGAAGGCCTTAGAGGCTTCAGATCACGATTGACCCCTAGTTGGTTGTAGTGTTCATGAGTCAAGCACTATAGATCAAGTCCTGCCATTTTTGAAAAGTGGTTATAAATGAAAAAGGGAGCTACGGTTAGAAATTTATGGCCTCCAGAAGTTGGGGTACCTAAAAACATGTTTTATAATTATTCGGAGCTGACCCTATGTAAAATAAAATGAAAATAAAATAATTCTTATGGAAGTTGGCCTTAAGGGCTAAATTTATGGAACCTTCTTGGGTGGTGGAAATTTCCTATATAAGAAAGGCCCATAGTGTTGTCTAGGGAAGTTCTTAGAATTCTAGGTAATAATTCAAGGATTTTTCCTATATAATATTGCAAGGGAAAATGCCCATGTGGCTTTGCATATTATAATTTTGAAATTTATAATTTCACATTTGTGGAGATAATAAGAAGCCCATTTTTTGTAGTTGCAAATTGTTGTTGTTTCTTTGTTTTTTTTATGTGTTTGTGGTATTAAGGGGAGCACCCTTCATCAAGTGGTATCAAAGTAGGAGTTCATGAGTGTGTAAATAGATCACTGACTGTGACAAAGTTTGAACTAGGACCATAGTTTAGGGTTTCAGCGATAAAGCGTGAAAATGCCTCCACGAAGGGAACGTGGTGAAAGAGGTGGCGGTGTGACACCTAAGGTTAGAGTGCACCAGAGACAAGTGCAAGCATTGCAAGAAGAGATTCACAAATGAATGAATCTTATAGTCAGAGATGAAATAAAGGATGAAGTCGAAGAGGAAGAAAATTGGGATCAAGAAGGAGAAGGTGAAATTTTGAACCAGGAGGAAGAAAGACTTTTTCAGGTCATTTCCAAGATCAGGAAAAGACCTAAGATTGAGGTTCCCACATTTTCAAGAAATCTTAACCCAGAGGAGTTCATCGACTAGATCAATGAAATAGAAGAATATTTTGAGTATGAAGACATCGAGGATCCTGATCGGGTCAAGTTTGTGAAGGCCAGACTAAAGGGTCATGCGAAGATTTGGTGGCAAGAGATTCAATTAGAGAAAAATAGAAGGGAAAAGGATAAAATCACAAGATGGGATCAGATGGTGGATAAATTGAAGTGACAGTTCATTCCTATTGATTATGAGCTTGACCTATTGATGAAAATGCAAGGTTTCAAGCAAGTAGGAAGATCTGTTGAGGAGTATACAGAGGACTTATATCAAATCCTCTTCAGAAAAGGCCATGCAAAAGCTGATAAGGAGAAAGTTGCCCGCTACCTTAATGGGTTGAGGCCAAGCATTCAAGAGGAGTTGAATTTGGTTTGAATGAATAGTATTGAAGAGGCATACTAGTTTTCCCTAAAAGAAGATAAAACAAAAGAGGTCATGGTGGAAGATCTAGTGGACGGTTATATGGAGGCCAAAATGAAGATCTGAAAAAGAAGGATGAGGCCAGTAGCAGTCAAAATTAGAGAGGAAACAATTTCAATCATTTACATGATCAAAATAATAGAGATCAAAGAGGAAGAGGAAGAGGACAAGGTTCAGGAACATATTTTCATTGTGGAGAAGAAGGTTGTAGGGCATATGAATTTCTTTAATGCCAAGGAAGGATAGATAAGAGAACTGAAGGCTAGGTTAGAGTTGCACATGTAGATGAAGATGCCAGATAGTAAAATTCTGAAGATGCTGAAAGAGGAGAAATATTAATTAATAGAAGAGTCCTGTTGAGTGGCGAGAATGAACCTGAGAAAAGGAGGAGCCTATTTCCCATAACATGCAAGTGTGAGGATATGTGTTGTGATGTGATTATCGATAGTGGAAGGACTAACAATTTGGTGTCAGAAGAGATGGTCACAAAGTTGAAACTCAAGAGATAGAAGCACCCACATCCATACCAGATCGCCTGGGTACAGGATGACCACAAGGTTGTGGTTAGTGAACAATGCCTAGTAAAGTTCAAGATTGGTGGATACCATGATGAGGTACTATGTGATATCATACCTATGGATGCATGTCATATGTTGTTGGGTAGATCATGTCATTTTGATAAGCGTGTTCTACATGATGGTCATGTGAATACTGTGAATCTATTCCCTGATAAAGGATGGAGTGTGACATAAGCTAAAGCTATTGAAGTACACAAAAGAAAGGGTATGTGATAATGCAAGAATAAGTTTTTTTGATGGAAGAAAATTCCTAGAGGGTATGAGGCATGAGTATGTGTGTTTTTATTTAATTCCAAAAGTTGGTAAAGAGGAAGTAGAATATGTATCTATAGAAGTTGCAGATTTTTTGAATGAGTTTCAGGATATTGTATTCGATAATGTACCTGATGGATTTCAACCAGTAAGGAAGATCAGTCATCAGATGGATTTGATTTTAGGAGGTAGTTTTCCAAATAAGGCACCATACAGAATGACAGTAGCAGAAAGTGAGGAGTTGAACAGACAAGTACGTGAGTTGTTACAGAAGGGGTTGATTCAAGAGAGCTTGAGTCCATGTGTTGTACCAATAGTATTAGCACCAAAGAAGAAAAGAGAATGGAAGATGTGTATAGATTCTAGGGAAATAAATAAGATCACAATCAAGTATAGGTTTCCATTGCCACAGATGGATGATATTATGGACTGTTTGAGTGGAGCAGTGTATTTTTCAAAGATAGATCTGAAGAGTGGATATCATCACATTCAAATCAGAGAAGGAGATGAATGGAAGAATTCTTTCAAGATAAAGGAAGGACTGTATGAGTGGTTAGTCATGCCTTTTTTGCTAACCAATGCACTGAGCACTTTCATGTGGCTCATGAACGAAGTTCTGAAAGAATTTCTGGGTAAGTTTGTCATTGTTTACCTAGATGATATTTTGATCTTTAGTAAGACATTGGAGGAGAATATGATGCATATTCATATGGTGTTTGATAAGTGAAGGGATGAGAAATTGTTGATTAAATTGATGAAGTGTAGTTATGATGTAGTCAAGCAAGGAGGATCCAATTAAGGACTATCCAAACCTACAGCCACACACCAACAATGCGGGATAACACAAAAAAACACAATATAGAATGAAAAATCTTCTTTGTTCATCAGTAACCAAGCTTACAAGAAACATGTCAATTTGTAAGGCCTTCTTGGCTATGGTAAAATACATCAAAGATTACAACATTTCAATAAGATCATGTAGGATCCAACAAACCTCTCAGCTAGCCCAGGTCTGTAACACAATAGAATACTGGTAGGTACTCCAAGAAAGATCTAAACTTGTGCTCACAAGCCACCAAGAAATCTTCTTATTCCTAAGCTCTCAAGCTATTAACTTTTCTATACTTCTTCTACTTCCATCTACTTGCCAAATCTGCCTCTAAACAACTACCCAACCACCCTCTTAAATACTACATAGCCATAAGTTAGTTTTACAAACAAATGAATCCCAAAATCCCAGTCGATTTCCAAAGATAAACAAATATTAAATGAAACATCAGTTAGCTCTCAAATAACCTTCCAATAATTAATTCATCATGTTGGCATCCAAATCCACATAGGAGAATGTAACGCTCTAGATTTATGTCCCCACACGTCCAATAGTCAATCCATAACTTGAGGAGTGCGACCCAAATTAAATGCACCAGTTGGCCAAGCCAATTCATCCAAACACACAAGTCAGTTAAGAAGAACACCGAATGCCAGTAATACTAATAAACATGGATACCTCATCGGTAACCAAGCATCGAGCACTAGAAACACCGAGTCACCCAGTGACCATCATTCACCAAGCTTCATTGGTACTTCCAACTAACAATCTTTACCATGACCACAAAGCTCCATCGGTGAAGCCAAATAGACTCTACCGAGAACTATCACCAAAGACTGAGAAACTCAAGTTTTCTACCAAGATCACCAGCCAATTAATCAAACTCCACCAAACAGTTACCTAGACTACCAGAATCTTCAGGAACTGAGGATGCCCCTGCATCAGACACCCAAGGTAAATAAGAGAGTGTGTCCCACACTTTTCTCCTTCAAGAAAATCTTCCATCTACTTCATCTTTACACAAGTGTTGTCAATTCATGAAGCCAAGAAAATCCACAAGTTCATCAGCCAAGTCCTCCTTAATCGATCTGTCACCAACCAGTCAGCATGTTAAACATCCCAAAAAAAATGAGCCTTCAACCCATCACCAAGTATCAAGTCAGAATCCCATCTCAGAATCTCATTACAAGACTCATCTCTATCAATCAGTGACTCAAGTCTACAACCAACAAACAACATTTGTACCTCAACACTGAAAAAATAAACTCGGTAACACCATCATGACAAAGGTGTTCAACAACAACTAACTCCTCATCAACAAAAACCTAACCAGGGACAACCATATCCTCTACAATCTCCATGTTAGGCACAACTGACTGAACATGAAAACCAATCTCCTCACAAGCCTTAACAAGGTCAACAATAGCATCGGTAAGCATAGGTAACTTAGCACCAACCACAATTTTCTCTACAAGTTTCATGTCAGACTCCACCAACTAAACATCAAAACCAATTTCACATACTTCCAAATGGTCACAAGTAACCTTGTCAAGATGTCTTCTCTCTCAAGCCAATCTTCTAACTGGCCAAACAACTTTCCTCCAGATTGGCATGTCCCAACTCCAATAAGATTTAAAAATATCAACACTTTCCTTCACAAGGTTATCCACCCAGTTCTCCATACAGATCAACAAATCTGTTTCCCATAGAGAAAACCTTTTAGAAATATTTGCTTCCACTACATCACAAAGAGAAGCAATCACACCAGGGTTCAATCCTCTTAGAGACATCTCCAAAGATATTCCAAAACCCTCTACAACAAACCCAACACCGACCACCTTGTGACAACCTCTAAGTTGTATGAAAGTCAAATCGCAACCCGCCACCTCGCATGAACAACTAGGCCATGATTCACAAGTTCAGTAACAAAGATTTGCAACTCAGATTGCACACAATCTATTTTCCAACCTTTCTCCAAATAAGATCAACTTTCTCTAATACCATTCTAATGTTTTCAAGAAAGGAGGATCCAATTAAGGGCTATCCAAACTTGTAGCCAAACACCAACAATGCGGAATAAAATAACACAACACAATATAGAATAAAAAATGTTCTTTATTCATCAGTAACAAAGCTTACAAGAAACATGTCGAGTTGTAAGGCCTTCTCAATTATGGCCAAATACATCAAAGTTTACAATAGTTCAATAGGATCATGCAGGATACTACACACCTCTCAGCTAGCCTAGGTCTATAACACAATAGGACACTAGTACGTAATCCAAGAAAGATCTAAACTTGTTCTTGCAAGCCACCAAGAAATCTTCTTGTTCCTAATCTTGCAAGCTACAAAATCTGATACACTTCTTCTACTTCCATCTGTCTACCAAATCTACCTCTAAAAAACTACCCAAGCACCCTCTTAAATACTACACAACCATAAGTTGGATTTACAAACAAATAAATCCAAAAAACCCAGTCGGCTTCCAAAGATAAACAAATATTAAATGAAACATCAGACAACTCTCAAATAGCCTTCCAACAATTAATTCATCATGTCAGCATCTGGATCCACATAGGAGAATGTAACATGTTAGATCTTGGTCCCCACATGTCCAACGGTCCATCTATAACTCGAGGATCGTAGCCCAAATTAAATGCACCAGTTGGCCAAGATGATTAATCCAAACACACAAGTCGGTTAGCAAGAACACCAAGCACTAGTAATAAACACTGAGACCTTGTTGGTAACCAAGCATCGAGCACTAGAAACACCGAGTCACCAAGTGACCATCATCCACCAAGCTTCATCGGTACTTCCAACTAAGAACCTTTACCATGACCACCGAGCTCCATCGGTAAAGCCAAACAGACTCCAACCAAGAACTATCACCAAAGACTAAGAAACTCTAGTCTTCTACTGAGATCACTAGCCAATTAACCAAACTCCACCAAATAGTTACTAAGACTCCCAAAATTTGTAGGAATCGAGGATGCCCAAGCATCAAGTTTTGTGAAGAAGGAATTAGTGTATCTAGGATTTTTAGTTTTAGCAAAAGGTCTAAAAATGGACCCAAAGAAAGTGAAGGCTATCCTTGAATGGCCTACCCCAAGGAGTGCTACTGAGGTAAGATCTTTTCATAGTTTGGCTAGCTTTTATAGAAAATTTATCAGGAGTTTTAGTAGTATTTGTGGACCCTTGATTGAAATAATGAGAGGGGATAGAAAAGATTTTAAGTGGACTACTAGGGAAGATAAGAGTTTTAAACTATTGAAACAAAAAGTTATAGAACAACCTATTTTAGCACTTTGAGATTTTAATAAGGCATTTCAAGTAGACTGTGATGCTAGTGATACTACAATAGGAGCTGTTATGAGCCAAGAAGGTAAACCCGTTGCTTATTTTAGTGAGAAGTTAAATGATTTCAAGAGAAAATATTTTGTTTATGATCAGGAATTTTATGCTATAGTTCAGGCATTAAAGAAGTGGAGACACTATCTACTTCCTAAGGAGTTTGTTTTGTATACTGATCATCAAGCTTTGCAATATTTGAATAGTCAAGGAAAGTTGAATCAAAGGCATTTGAAATAGGTTGATTTTTTGTAGAGTTATACATTTGTTTTAAAACACGGGAGTGGAAAGTCTAATAGGGTTGTAGATGCGCTTAGTAGAAGGAAGCTAGTGCTGATAGAGATGTAGATTGAGGTGGTTGGGTTCAAGAAACTCAAGAGTTTATATCCAAAGGATCCTAATTTTGGTGAAGCTTGGAAATCTTGTGAAGATTATGTTACTCTAGACAAAATGAAGTAGTTGGATTTCATCATTTAGGATGATATGCTATTCAAAGGGAGTTAGTTGTGCATTCCATGAAGTTCTATGAGGGAGAATCTCATTAAGGAGAAGCATAGTGGAGTACTAACTAGACATTTTGGTCATGATAAAACCCTTGCTTTGGTTAGTGAAAATTATTAATGGCCATAATTGCAGAAAGATGTCAGGAAGTTTTTACAAAGTTACATAGTATGTCAGATGGAAAATGGAGTAAAGAAGAATGCAGGGTTGTATCAGCCATTACCTATACCAAAAAGCCCTTGGGAGGATATCAGTATGAACTTTGTTCTTGGTTTACCAACAACTCGACAGGGACATGATTCAATTTTTGTGGTTGTTGAAAGATTTTCAAAGATGACACATTTCATTTCCTCCAAGAAGACTAATGATGCAGTGCATGTAGCAGAATTATTTTTCAAAGAAGTTGTGAGACTACATAGTTTTCCAAAGAGTATAGTTTTAGATCGGGACACTAATTTTGTTAGATATTTTTGGTGCACATTATGGAAGAAATTAAAAATAGATTTGAAGTTCAGTTCATCACATCATCCACAAATTGATGGATAGATAGAGGTGGTGAATAGGAGTTTGAGGAATTTGCTAAGATGTTTGGTTGGAGATAAGCCAACATGATGGGATTTATTTTACCACAAGCGGAATTTGCATACGATAATTCTATCAATAGGAGCACTGGTAAATCACCATTCTAGATTGTATATGGAAGTAGTCCCAGAAATGCATCTAAGTTGAGGAAGATAGATAAAGGAGAAATGAGTAGTGCTGAAGCTGAGGATTTTGTAGAACATTTGAAGAACATCCATGAGGAAGTGAGGAAGCACATTACCAAGATGAATGCACAATATAAGCCTAAGCTAGATGAGAAAAGAATGCATAAGGAATTTCAAGTTAGGGATAAAGTCATGGCTCATTTGAGGAAGGAGATATTTCTAGTTGGTACATATAACAAGCTGAAACTGAAGAACCATGATTTAGGAAATGCCTATGAACTAGAATTGCCTACCTAGCTAAATATTTCACCAGTATTTAACATTTTAGATTTAACAAAGTATCATGAAGGGGGTGTTGAAGATGAGATCACAGAAGCACAGTGGAGTATTCCAACAACTAGCTCAGCTACCAAAGAGATTGAGGACATACTAGATAGTTGTGTTGGTAGAAGCACAAGGAACATGACATATGAAGAATATCTGGTCAAATAGAAAGGAAAAACCATTGAAGATTCATCATGGCTAAAAAAGGAGATGGTTAATGGTCTTGGATTTCCTCTTCACACCTAAGTTGTGACAGGGTCACTTCTGAAATTACCTCGGATGTCTGATATAGGAGCATCCTAGGTGTAAGAGCAATCTTGCATTAACCAAAAATATTTCTAGTTTCTTTTCAATAAGGGCTATCTTGTGTAGAGCTATTATTTATGGAAACTTAGTATTTTTAGTAAGTTGGTCATATGATCTTGAAATATTCTGATTTCATAAGTGGAAGTTCTTCTTAGTCATATCAGCCTACCAGTTGAGTTTCATTGTCATATTATCTGTATCAATGAAGTTATTGAGGTTTTTGGGTATGAAATATTTGAGCTCAATTTTGAAGGCCTTAGAGACTCTAGATTGCAATTGACCCTTGGCTAATTGAGGCTTGCATGAGTTAGGCACTATAGATCGGGTCCTCCCATTTCTGAAAAGTGGTTATAATAGAAAAAAAGAGCTATGGTTAGAAAGTTGGGGTACCTAAAAACATATTTTGTAATTATTTGGAGCCGATCCTATGTAATATAAAATGAAAATAAAATAATTCTTACGGAAATCGGCCTTAAGGGCTAAATTTCTGGAAACTTCTCGGGTGGTTGAAATTGCCTATATAAGAGAGGCATGTAGTGTTGTCTACAATAGTTCTAGGAGATCTGGGTAGATCTGGGTAATAATTTGAGGCTTTTTCCTATAGAATATTGAAGGGAAAATGCCCATGTAATTCTAAAATTTGTAATTCCACATTTGTGGAGATAATAAGAAGCCCATTTTCCGTTCTTGCAAATTGTTGTTGTTTCTCTATTTCTGTTATGTGCTTGTGGTATTAAGGGGAGTACTCTTCATCAATCTCTTTTTGTCCGACATGTTTCAACAATGAAACTCATGTCTCTTAAATAAACAACTAAACTATTTTTATATCAGCCATCAGATTTTGCCTCTTAATCTCCTTCATCCATTTTGTCATTTAAACCTTCCTTGGGAGAAGTGTCCTTATCACATTTCAATCTCATCCTTTAGATCATCTCTGAATTACGTCAGATGTGGATCTCATAACTAACTTCATACTTTACCTCGAAATCATAAAAATATCCATCTCATCAATTTTAGTTCATTGTTTTTAGCATTTAATGTTTTCATCCATACTTGGTTAATACTGAATGCATCGATGATAACTAACTTGATTATTACTATCACTCGGTATACACAATATGGGCTCGGTGTATACAAAATTCTTCAATTACCAACCACATTAACTTGTTCAAATTCACATCTCTTCTTCATAATAGATTAATGTAACATGCTCTAGTCAACAATATAAAGCCATAGACCCATCAACCAGTTACCCAATGTTTACCTTATCCTTATTTGTCATTTCCAGCTTTTCCTTATGTAGATATCTCATTCCTTCATATTTTCTTCCTTCTACAGATGTTCAGATGTTTGTAACTATCATGATAAGTATTTTCAAAACTAGTTGAAATAAATGACAACATATTGACTAATTTAATCATCTCACATATCACTTTAGTAGCTCTGTGATCTCTAATCATTGTTCCTTCAGTTCATCTAGATATGAAATCAATTGTAGATCATCAATCTCTCCCTTTGGCATTGATGGAAACACAAACAAAATGAAATATGCCATACACATACCAAACATGTATTCTACAACTATTTAGGTAAATGATGTAGGTCGGTAAGCTCTCCCTAGCTTGATATTTAATATGTTTAATCACTACAAAACAAACAACATTCCATCCAGACTCTCTCTACGGATTTGATCTTTTCAGCTGTTTGATTCTTTCTCTCATATATGTTCTCAGAAATAGATATTTCAATATGAAGTTCCTCTACCTTTGACAACAATGCCAAAGAAAATAAATAGCTCTTTAGCAGCCAAATTATCCACTGTTGTTTGGTCCAGATCAAGTACCTTCATGTATTGATAAACAATGTCCTGTTCCAACTTCTACAATCTTTCACAACCTTAGAAATCCTAAAGTGTGAGCTATGTGCATCAACAGAATGATTTTCTAATAAATTATAGGTTGATGCAACCTCCTGATCACCTTAGTGACCGATAGATAGGGGATGGACCCCTAGTCTAGTCCTCAAATGCTCAAATGTGTCCTTCGGTAAGGGTTTGGTAAAGATATCAACAAGTTATTTTTTAGATTTTACAAATTCCAGTTTCACCTGCTTCTCTTGAACTTGTTCCCTTAAGTAGTGATACTCAATAGATATATGCTTTGTTTTTGAATGCATCTCCAAATTATTGGAAATATTTATGGCACTAGTGTTGTCACAATATATAATAACTAGGTCAGTGATTACCTCATTCATTCCTTCCAACACTTGTTTTAGCCAAGCAATATTTGAACAATTTGCAGCAGAAACAACATACTTTGCTTCAGTAGTACACTTAGAAATGCATGCTTGTTTCTTGCTTATCCAAGTCACAATCCTTTCTCCTAAAAAGAATGGTCCACCTGTTGTGCTCTTTCAGTCATCAGTGTTTCCAACCCATTCTGCATCAGTATAAACTCAGAGTTCAAATTTTCCTTCCTTTGTGTACCATAAACCATAGTCTTTAGTCTTCTTCAAGTATCTTAGAATTCTTTTAACTGCAACCATATGTGTAATACCCTCTGCTATGGTGATACTTGGACTTTTCTAATTTGGACATTCTATTATGATGGCTAGAACTATACATTTACATTTATGTTTTGTGGATGATGATATGATTGATATGTTCATTTACGCTTATCATTTATATGTTTATGAGATTAGAAAACCATCTATTTTTATATGTTTTATGGATCTAACCCAAGGATTTAAATCTAACCTTTATCATGATGTTTTATGTTTAATGGATGTGTTTGATGTGTTTCATGACTCAGGAGAAAGTCATAGTTACTCACTTAGTTGAGGTCCACACGATGTATCGATCCTGGTCATCTGTTTGCATATATCTAATTTTTATGTATATCCATATGTATATATATGTATCTCTTCTTGGTGATGCAGGATTGCAGGTACCAAGTATCATCTCCACCTAGCTTCATAGGTGTAAGCGATCCCTCAAAATCCTCAATCATTTTTGTGGTTACAGAGATATCACTAGGTTCCATAGGAAGAAACTTCACCTTTGATCCTTTTATCCTTAGGTGGGGAGTGCCTGAGTTAGTCCCTTGTGTGGATGTATTATGTGATCTCTTGGTTTATTGGTTTTGTGGATCTTGTAGCTAGTTTCTTGTCTTTTGTATTCATTGAGAATGAGGTTTTGAGTATGGTAGTTTTAACTGTCTTCATGGTATGTTCAATTTTGTTAGTAGACTATTGATGTGGATTACTATTCATATGAGGGTATGATTTAGTAATTATCTTTATTAGTAGCTACTCATGTACTAGCATATTTTGTTAGGAACAAGTTAGTATGTGATTAAATCATGTGATTTTAATATCGATAATAATATATAATTTTTATGGGATTATTTATAATACTCATAATAACAAAATGTCTATGGCAATAATAGTAATAAATATTTTAATAATAGTGGTATGCTTCATCTTATATATATATCACTATTATATTTTGTAGAGAATATGGATTAGTGTATGCATAAATAATATGTTTTATAATAATAATATTATGTTTTCAATAATATTTATAATAATAATAATATATGTACACATAGGCATATGGATGCACACATATGCATATGCATACATATATTTATATAATTATTGGCAAGTAAGTAATTATTGTGTTATATTAACAAATAATTAAATAAGTTAATGGTATGGTAAATGTGTTATAAATAATAATTACTATTACCTTCCTTGAATAAATGAAACATAAATTAAATTATGGTAATAGATAAATATAGTTATATTTCTTCCGAGAAAAGCTTTAATAATATTATTTAAGCCTAACTATCAATGGATGGATAGTTGAGATGGTTGCATCCGTTGGATTACCCGTGCAACCACCTCCTCCATTCTATTTACAGGAAGACTTTCCTCTATGTGTGGGGGTTGAATAGAAGTTCATTTTTGAGAGGAAACAATAATAAGATTCCAGGAAAATTATTTTTCTTTGGTGAGGAAAGAATCCATTATTTGAGATTGGCATTTTTGTTGCTTCGGGTAGAGGCTGGAAGGTTGCAAGAAGAGGGATTCAAAGAAGTTCTTGAAAAGTTGGAGAGGATTGGATCCTTCTTCATCAACTGATTCCCGCAGGACTCTAGGTTGGAATCCATCCTGAGAGATATTTCTCTTTTCTATGATGTATATTTATTTTTAGATCTCTGTGAATGCTTTTGTATATGTTTTGTTTATTTTCTTATGTTGCTAAATGCTTATGCTATATTATTGTGTTATGTGAGTTGTTTAATGTTTATATATTATTGTATTACAAATGCTATATTATTGTATTACAAATGCTATATTATTGTATTACAAATACTATATTATTGTATTATATTGCCAGTCATCTATACTTTATACAAATTGTATATTATTGTATTATTATGTCATTTGTTTATTGTAATATTCCGTCAATACAAACATTCTGTCATTTTAATATGAATTTATTCTTTGACGTTTATACAATACAAATATTATTAGGCTAGTCATTTTTGTTTATTTGTATTATGCCAGCCGTTTATAATATTCTGTCATTGCAAATATTATATCATTCATTTTATTATGTCATCCATTTATGCAATAGAAATATTGCGGCATTGTAGTATTATGTCAGCCATTTGTGCAATAGAAATTCCTATCATTTGGCCATATTTTGATCTCTATCTTTTGGCTGAGTTAATTGTTATTACCTGTGTCATTTCTGTGTGTTTGGATGCTATGTTTGTATTAGGGTTGAAGTTGAACAAGTATAATAATTAGGCCAACTAGTATAATAATTAGGTTTTCACTTTATACAAGTATAACATTTAAAATTTCTTATACTTTAAGTTATACTTGTATAAAGGGATTAGGTACCTTTCGGATTGATTTGGATAGGTTTCAGCTTCCTAGGAGTTAAGCTGCAACTTCTAGATTTTAGATTTTTAATAAAATCAGACTTAGTCAAATTCCAGACTTAGATTGAAAATTTATGGAGCATTATCTTTTGGCATATGGAATTTTGTGTAAACCTTAAATATGTTCCTTACTTGGTTGATGGAGGTATGTGGTGCATTTAGATGCCTAAATAGGGTTAGGATGTGTGTAGGAAGTATGATTATGGTTTAGGGTTTTCTAAGAGGATTAGGACCATTCTAAACATCCTTAAACGTTCCTAATTTCCCTAAACATCCATAAACTATCTTATTATTTTCTATTCTTTGTTGCAATTCTCAAATGTGTTTATAATGTATTTTTACTACATGTATGATGTATTTGTGATGTGTGGGTTAAGGGTAGAAAACCTAAGAACACTAAGTGAATGGTTCTCAATGTGGGGCCGGGGCCCTAAGTGACTAGAACCAGGACAACCGACTGAAGAGTTATTTAATAAGTGAAAACTTAATTAAACTTTTGGGAATGGGTTCAAACACTAAAAATATTAATTTATTCCTCACCAATGCCATCAACGCTAGTAAAGGCTATCGATGGGAGTGGGGGAAGGTACCTATGCGTAGGTACGATCGAATGGCGCTTGTTTGTACAAAAGGCATTCGATCGTGAATGTGCCTACTTGGGGGCCGGGGCTCAGAGTGGCTAGTACTAGGACAACCCAAGGGGTGAGGGCTATGCAATGACACTCATTTAGCCTATTTCTTAGAGTTTCTACCAAGCCTTAGAACCTTTGAGAAAAGATTTATACTTTGATCTTCTTTTCATTTAATTTTTGGGAAAGGTTACCCAATCCTAGGTATGGCCTAGCTATTCTTTCTTTGTGGACCTTGGTGTTTATCTCCTAGCATGAGGGAGTGGGCCTTTTAGGTATCCACATGGTTTGGTGGTAAACATTTTTATCAAGGTACCTTTTGCGGATGCAGTGCTTATGGATTCGGGCTTACATAGTGTTCTAGTTTTGAAGACTTGTACTTATCTTTCATGATGTAAAATTATTGTTACCTCCCAAGAGGAGATGAATGTAATGTAATTATTAATGTATTTAAAAATGATATGGGTAGACTTAGGAGAAACAAAAAAGGGATATCACAAACTTTATGTATATGATGTGTGTTGAAAAGGAAAGGATTTGGTAACATTACAAGTTAAGTAGTATATTTTTCATTATTGTTGATTAAGTGAAAAGCTATTGAAAATCAAATGTAATAATTGTAATGTATCAAATGATTTAGACTATTCTATTTACTTTAAAAGTTATAGTGTTCATAAAGGGTACTTAGGAAAATAGATGGATTTAAATGGAAAATTGAAATGAAAGTACTTTGAATTTCTTTGTAAAGAATCTTCAAATGATATGACGTAGTTTTCTTTAAGAAGTAAATTTTTTTGTTAGTATACTTAAAGGACTTAAACGAATTGTTCATACAATAGTAGGGAACCTTGGGAGGAATCTAAGTTTAACTACATTTAAGTTTTGTTCACATAATTCTTTTAAAAATTCAAAATATTTCATAAATCATTACTTAGGTTTTTCTCTTACAAAGAGAATCTTTGTTCTCTTCCCCGGTTCCCTTGCGGGGCATGACAATATGTAAATCTTTAGGATTGATAAAAAAATCTTTCCACAATCCTAGCTGCATGTGCTATATCAGGCCTACTGTGTACCACATACATTATTTTTCCAATAATTGATCTACACAATTTTTTATTTACCTCTATAGATTCATCATCCTTTGTCAACTTACATCCTATTACCACTGGTTTTCATACTGGTTTTGAATCTTCCATGCCAAAAGTCTTTAACACTTCTTCAATGTATTTTGATTGAGTGATGAAAATCCCATCATTCTATTGTATAATCTACAAACCTTGAAATAATTTAATCTCTCCAAACATTGACATCTCAAATTCCTCTCATTTCATCAGTAAAAGATTTAAAAATCAAATCATGTCCACCAAAGAATATGTCATCAAGAAAAATTTTGGCAATCAAAATATTATCATCAGATTCTCCTTTCATGTACAAATTACTATTATTGCTTGTTCTTACAAAGCCAGTGCTGATAAGATAAGGATGTAGTCTTTCACACCATGCTCTCAGTGCTTGCTTCATTACATACAAAGCTTTGTGGAGTCTACATACCATGTTCTTCTGATTTGGATCAACAAAACCTTCCAGATGTTCTATGTAGACCTCCTCATTAAGAATTCCATTTAGAAATACTGATTTCACATCTATTTGATATAATTTCAATCTCTTATGTGCAACATATGCAAGTAATATACGAACTCCTTCAAGTCTAGAAACAGGTGCAAAAGTTTCACCATATCTATACCTTCTTCTTGTGCATATCCCTTGCATAAAAGTCTTTCCTTATTCCTAGTGACCTCACCATTTTCATTTAACTTGTTTCTAAAAATCCCCTTAGTACCAATTACATTTTTATCTTTTGATCTGGGTACTAATGTCCATGTGTTATTCTTCTCAATTTGTTCAATTTCCTCATTCATAGCCTTAATCCATTCCTCATTTTCAAGTGCATCTCTAACATTCTTAGGTTCAAACTCACAAACTAAGCATGTGTTATGTCTTAACTTACTTTGGGTCATTGTGTCAGCTTTCTTATCTCCAATGATTTGGTTCTGTGGATGGTGTCTTCTAACAAATCTTGCTAGCACTTGTTCTCTTCTTTGTTGATCATTCAATTTAGGTTCATTTTCTTCCTCGGTAGCTTCTTCCTGGTTCTCAGTTTGCATTTGTTGATTCTTAGTAACATTTTCTTGATGCTCTATAGACTCATCATGTGGCTTAAATAGATAGCCTGGATGCTCAACATATGTAAACCTGTCATAGTCTTTTGGTTCCTTCATGCTTTCTTCATCATTCTTTTCAGCAAACTCATCAACTTTTACATTAGCACTTTCTACCATTTTATTAGTATCCTTGTTCAAACATTTACAAGCTTTACTCTTAATAGAATATCCTAAAAATATTCCTTCATCACCTTTAGAGTCAAATTTACCATTCCTATCATCTTTCAGAATATAACACCTACTTCCAAAAATTATGAAATAACTTGCATTCGGTGTATAGCCAAACTATAACTCATAAGGTGTCATGTTCGTGTCTTTCTTCGATTGAAAATGGTTCAAGGTGTATACTGCAGTGCTAACAACTTCTCTCTATTACATTTGTGCAACATTTTTCTCAATCATCAATGCTCTAGCACAATCAACAATAGATCGGTTCCTCCTTTCAATAATCCCATTCTGTTGTGGTGTTCTAGGTGCAGGAACCTATCTTTTCATTCCATCTTCATTACAGAAATTAGTGAATTCATGAGAAATAAACTCACCTCCTCTATTAGATCTTAATCATTTTAATTCTTTCCTAATTTCTTTTTCAACTTTAGCCTTATACCACTTAAACAATTTGAATGCCTCAGATTTCTCTTTTAAGAACATGATTGTGATCATCCTAGAGTAGTCATCAACAAATAAAATAAAATATTTTTCACCATAGTAGCTTTGAGTTCTCATAGGACCACATAAGTCAGTATGTACCAACTCCAAAATACCTCTAGATGAATAGTCTTTACTTTTAAAACTAGATTTGGTCATCTTTCCTTTCTTGAAATTGATTGCACATAACATGATCAGGTTTGGTTAGACTCGGTAGACCTATAAATTTTCTCTTTTTACTAATCTTAATCATGTTATCAAAGTTCACATGACATAGCCTCTTACGCCATAACCATAAATCTTCATTCTTCACTAGTAAACAAGAAGTTCCAGCATTGTCAAGATAGAATAAATTACATTTTGATTGTCCTTCTGTACCGACAAGCTTTCCATTTTCATCAAAGATTTTCACCCTCTTGCTTTCAAATGAAACTCAGTGACCTAATTTATTTAGTTGTGCTACACTCAACAAATTTTAGTTAAGTTATTTTACCTAGTATGCATTATCACATCTAATCATATCATTCAATATGATAGACCCTTTTCCTTTCACTTGACAAGGTGTATCATTTCCCATTTTCACTGATCCTCCATTATAGTGCTCAAGATGTTCAAATTTATCTTCATCACCAGTCATGTGATGTGTATAGGCATTCTCAATGATCCCAATATCATTCTTACTAACTTTAGAAATAAGGGTTGTTTCTACATACCATTCCTCTTCTTCTAAATCAATTTTCATTGCAACAAGTACCACTTCAATTTCATCATTAGTGTCGGTGTTGGTGTAATCTTTATTTTCTCCAACAAGGTAACATTCCTTTTTTCCTTTGTCTTTGTAATCTCAGTTGTCTCTATTGTAGTGTTAGTTTCCTCTATTATTTCTTTTGGAAAACTTTCCATCATGAGATCAGTCATTGTCTTTATCTTCTTCTTTCATGTTAGGACATCTAGCAGCAATATGGCCAATCTCTTTGCAATTAAAACAAGATAAAGTTAAATTTCCCTTATATCTTCCTTTACCTTTTTGGAGTCTCTAGGTCATAAGTGCTTCAAGCTCATCTTCACTATCACTATCACTTTCATTCTTTATATTATGCTTACTACTAGATTTACCAATCTTTAGAGATGACATAAAAGAAGACTCAACACTCGGTACAATACTATTGTCATAATTATTCAGCTCAAAAGTAGTTAGCTTTCCAGTCAGACTATCAAGGGTAAGAGTATTGTTAGGTGCAGACCTAATTTCATGAATTTTTGATATTCTAATTGCATAGATAGGCAACAAGGTTTTCAATATCTTACTTACCATAGTATCTTCAAAAATAATACCTCTTGTTCCTTGGATAGCAATGACTACCTCTTTGATTTGGTTAGAGTATTGTGTGATGTTCTCACCTTCCTTCATCTTCATGTCATCAAATCTGCCTCTTAAGATTTTAGCCCTAGCTCTCATTACATTCACATTGCCACCATAAACTAGAGCAATTTTATTCCACATTTTATTTTCTGTAGTTCATTCTTTGACATCTTCAAACTTAGCATCATATAGAGCAACAACAATCTCTATCATAGTAATATTAAGTTCATGTTTGTCCCTCAACTCATCAACTGTCAAAGGTCCAATAGTTAGTTGTATGTAGCCATGGTCTAGTAGATTTAGAGAAGATTCTCCATTTCTAAATATGTGAAGCCTCATCCTTCTTCACCATGTGGAGAAGTTCTCTTTGTTCAGCTTAGGCACTTCCCTCTTATACATCTTGTGATTTTTTTGCTCAAGTCCTTAAAAATTTCCTCCAAGCAACCAATAAGCTCTAATACCAATTGTTAGAATAACTAAGATGGGGGCTGAATCAGTTAAATGAATTATCCTATAGTCCCAATCTCTTAGATGTACTTTACAAAAAAATTTCAACAATTTATATTGTTCGATGTAAAGGATAAAATATGGGTGAGGTCCTAGGACAATGATTTGCACATAAAAGAGAACCCAAATCCAATATATTATACTTACATGGAATTGTATTGATATGAAAAGTAAATGTAGATGACTAATGTTGAAATTAAGAAATAAAGGTACTTACCTCTGAAAAAGAATCGTCTAAAAACCTTGTCAAACGGTCTCAAAAATGTTGATTTTTGTATTGCTAAACTAAAATTGCGAGATCTACAAAACCCAAAAATCTTTTTCTGAGATGAGATCAGGTTGACTTTTACCCTCATAAAAGGTCAAGGATGACCTTAGGATTTTGAAGGTTGACTTTGATTTTGTTCACAGATCTCGGAAGTCCAACGAAAAGGGTATCTAGATTTGTACTTTAATTCACCATCCGGCACCTGTACCTGCAAGAAAAAGATGGTTTTGTTTGTTGGGGGGGAGGGGTTTTCCTTATTCAAACCCCAATTTAGGAATTAACCTTGAAATTGAATTAAAATTACTGGAATAAACAAAGTAAATGGAACAATTCACCTTACTTGAGTTGAAACCCTTGTGGAGGATTCAAATCATTGAATCAACAAGAATGGATGAATTTAGAATCAAATGTAGGATGTCTCTAATCAATTTTATTTAGATCTTCAACACCAATCTTGAATGGATCTTGGAATAAGAAGAGGCTTGAATGGAAATGGAGGAATCTTCAACAAGAGAGCTCCATAGAGCTTGAATCTTTCAATGGCTACTAATGGATTTCCTTGATGAATTGGATCTTGAATGCTTGAAGGCTTGAATTCTTGAATGCTTGATCTTCTTACTTGCTTGCACTTGAGAGCTTGATCATGAAAGTGGATGGAAACTTGATGACTTGATGGAGAAAATGAGAGAGGAAGGCTCCCTTTTATAGTGATCTAGGGCACAAGAGGGGCCTCGTAGAAAACAATAATTAAGGGCCCATGGCACAAAACTCTAGAGAGGTGCACATGGAGAGGAAATTAAATTAAAGTCTCAAGACAAAAAAATCTAGGAGGGGACCACCCTTAATATAGAAATAAAATAATTATTTAAGAGCCTTGTCACAAAATTTGAGGTAAGGCCAACCCCAAAGTTAATTTGAGCATTAGGCACAAAACTCAAGAAAGGCTAATCTTCAATAATAAATTAGGAATCCTATACAAACATCAAGAAAGGTCCACCTCAAATATTAATTTGAGAATTTGACACTTAATTTGAGAAATAGTGGCCCCGAAGAGGGAAAAGATAAGATTTTGTTGAAATATTGAAACCATAAGCTAACCTCGAGGATCGCGGACCCTAGGGTCAAGGACAAGGTCAACCTTGACCTAGGCTAGGGTCAAGGTTGTCCCTGACCTAGGTCAAGGTTGAGGTCAACCTTGACTCTGAGGTCAAGAATCTCAGGTTCACAGTCCAAAATGCCTGAAAATACAAGAAAGAAGTAGAAAAT
Organism: Chamaecyparis obtusa; assembly: GCA_027943335.1. NCBI lineage: Eukaryota > Viridiplantae > Streptophyta > Pinopsida > Cupressales > Cupressaceae > Chamaecyparis > Chamaecyparis obtusa. Next base: position 24,140 of record BSBK01001814.1, read on the forward strand.
GGGGCAGAACAGGGGAAAAAGCTAGATCCAAGTCGAGTACCCATTCAAGGCATTCAACATGACCCCAAAGCACTTACTCAGAGGGCTAAATTCTCTTATCATGGAAGTGCTTCCATTTTAAGATGATACACTTGGTAACATAAAATATCAATCTGTCTGTTCACTTTACCGAATACCATTAATTATCCAAACTATAATTACCGATTAAATCAACTATGAAGTATGTAAAGTATGATAGAAAAAAAATCATAACAAATAACACATAACACAATGATTTAACATGGAAACCTTGCTAAGGGAAAAACCACCTGGGACTGGTAACCCAAAATAATTCACTCTTCTGAAGTGAGCTCGGTTAGGAGCCAACCCTATTAAAGGTTACAATGCACACTATTAGGTGTCACCTGGTTAGAGGATTTATCACTAACAATTAACTCTTGACCAGAATTCACTATGGGGTCAACAAGATAACAATTAACATTCATTGAATGTCATATGAAAATATAATAAGACTGTTAAGTCCACTCGGTTAAGAGATTTTGCTAAAGCAATGGTTAAACTGATACAGTTATGTTCTAATTCAAATACAACTAAATTGAAAATATTCAGATCTGTACTATGCTCTTAAAACTCATCTGATCATTAATCAATTTACTTCCTCAATATTTTCCCAACTTACTTCACTCGGTAAATAGTTCTCTGATGCTTGGTAATATTTACAACTTGGTTCTTTCTATAACCAGTTTGATTAGGAATGCATGAATAAAATCTTCACTTGAAATCTCTATAGTCTCTATTTGTCTGGCATGTTTTAACAATGAAACTCATGTCTATTAAATAGACAAGTAAACCATTTTCATATCAGACATCATATTTTGCCTCTTAATCTCCTTCGTCCATTTTGTCACTTAAACCTTCCCCAGCAGATGTGTCCTTATCATGTTTCAATCTCATCCTTTAGATCATATCTCAATTAAATCAGTCATGGATTTCATAACTAACATCATCCTTAACCTCAAAATCATAATAATATCAAACTCATAAAGTTTAGTCAACTATTCTTAGGATTTAATGTTTTCATCCATACTCGGTTAATACGGAATGTGTCAGTGATAACTAACTCGGTTATTACTGTCACTCAGTATACACTGCACGTGCTCAGTGTATATAGAATTCTTCAATTACCGACCACATTAACTTGTTCAAATTAACATCTCTTCTTCATAATAGATTAATGTAACACACTCGAGTCAACAATATAAAGCCATAGACTCATCAATAAGTTACCCAATGTTTACCTTATCCTTATCTGTCATATCCATCTTTTCCTTATGTAGATATCTCATTTCTTCATCTTTTCTTCCTTCTATAGATGTTTATATGTTTGTAACTATCATGATAAGTATTGTCAAAATTAGTTGACATCAGGGTATGTGTAGGATCATGGTATACCAAACTATGGCCTTAAGTGGCAATGAAAAATAAAAAAATCATGGTTAGTCAACTTGACGTAAAAGGTTGAACATCTTATGAACCTTATGTGAAAAAGTTGTAAAAGTAGAATATGTAGGAAATTGAATGTAGTTTCTAAACTACTAGCCCTTGTTTGAATTTTTTTTTGTCTAATCATTCAAAATTTTAGATTTCAATGCAGTACTACGAAAATTTTAGGGAAAAGATAAAAAGTATGTGTATGTCTAGCCACCTTAATCACAATAAAATGATGATATATTCTCCCAAGATTCCAAATATAAGTAGTAGACTCATGCCCGGATGTGACACATATTTTTTTGTAATTTTTGGTCAAATAAATAATTAATTATGAATTTTCTGCTACAGCTTTTTCAGAATAAAAAAAATCTCATGTCTGACCACCTTAACTAATTCAAAATTTTACCAAATTCAAATTTTTTATTTTTTTTCTTATAGTAGCTGAAGCATAGAATGTGACACATGTTTCAAATTTCAAAAAGGTTAAATGGTTTAAAAGTTATAGTTGTTTTTCAATCAGTATGTCAGTTATGACTTTAAAGATAACTCAATTAAAAATAAGTAATAATTACTTATAGAACTCAAAATTTGACAACAATTATATCAATGGAAAGCTGATAATGTCTTTAAGAAACCCTTTTCATTTCATCAATTTCAGGTGAAAAATAGTCATCAGCTACATGGTTGAAGTCTCGGTATCAAGAACTATCTCCTAAAACATGCCTAAAGGGTTGACCACCGATGTTTGGTAATGCCGAAGAAAATACCAAGCCTAATTGGATATCCGATAAAATTAGATATCTGATATTTTTGAATATCTGATATATCAGATATCCCATAAAGTCCACAGTTGAAGAACCACTGTACGCTTATCATCTGTTCTAGAAACTAACAGTGGCATAAAAATTGATGTAAAAACATTTAAGGTACATTTTCCACAAAAGGTATATGAAAATTTTAAATATACATTAAAAAGTGGAGGTGAAGGCTCTAGAGAGAGAGAGAGAGAGAGAGAGAGGTCATGAGGACTGTTGGGTATATTTTAGGTTTTTTGAGGTCTCTACTTTTGGTCTTGTTTTAGTGTCCTGGCCTATAAAAGTGTCTGGTTTACGGTTTAGGTTTCCCTAAAATTGTTGTACAATAATGTTGAGAAGAAACACTTGCCTTTGACACCTTTTCTTTGAAAAGGTTATTTCCTTGGTTGGATTTGAGTGTGCCCTAATCCTTATGTTTCTGCGTTACCTTTTTGGGCACTTAAAGTCATATGTGTGCATGTGGTTGTTTCCCTCTAGGTGTTCGTTGAATCGCTTAACATTGTTTCAAGTCTCTTTTTCATTTAGAAAACTAGCGAATGTTGTTTGCCCTTTCCATTTTTCATGTTTGTCACTAAGTCTCCAAGTCCGGCTTGCAATTAAGTTCTCATCTAGCGATCTAGCAACTGTATGGTATCCTCTTCACTTAATGTCTGGTAGTTTCATGTTAACCTTCAGTGACTTGGCATAATAGTTATCTCTGGTTCTCTGAATCGGGTGGCTATATTCAAGTTTCCTTAGTGAACTAGTGAACACCGTTGATTATCTCTTCGTCTGGTGGTTATGTTTTAATCTCCCAAAGACTAGGTCCTACTCAAAATTATTCGGTGATCTAGCGACTAAGTCATGTTTTCATACTCTCTAAGTTTGGCGGTTTTGACAATGAACTTTGGTGGAGGTTTAAGCTTTTAGTCATCGCTTGATCTCAAGAAAAGGTGGCAATGCCCTAATGTTTTTGGCAATTTAGCAAATAAAGTGTTCGTGGGATCTTAGAGTTAATTAGGGAGGCTCTCAAAGATTTAGTGACTTGGCGAATGAAGAAAAAGTCAAGTGTGTTTTCAATGGTCACTGATTCTCATAATAAAAGGGTGATGGTCAAAGTCTTTAGGCGATTCAATGACAACCACCTATTGTGTTGAAGATCAACTGTTGGCTCTTAATCTTAGTTTGAAACCCATGCTTGGGAAAGCATTTAGCAACTTAGAGAATAGGTTTGTTCACCAGATCTTGCAACCAACATGCGGTTAAGTTTTCCTTTCAAAAAATAAGCGAATGCTTTGGTCACTAGATCTTAGAATAAGTCAACAAGTTAACCGAAGCATTAAGAGATTGGGAGATAATGGTAGTCACTGATTCTCCGGATGCTGACTATGGTCAAATGCTCAGGTAATATTTTCTTTGTTCACGGTTTCTCTGAATGAAAGATGAGTTAAGGAATACGTCTTGAGAATAAGGGAAGTCTTTGGCCACCCATTCTTTGAATAGAAGTGTGGTTAACGTAATAGTTCAGTGAATCTGAGACTAAATGGTCGCCTATTCGCTAGATTGTCACTGGTTAAAGTAAAGGTTAGAAGGAAAAAATGAACTGTTGATTGTGTTGGAAATATTCAGGAATTAACCGAGTTACTGAGAGGGGAGGGGTGAATCAGTAACTCTAAATTTTCTTTCAATTACAGATGTATTAACATGTAATTTACTTTAACCTTTGCATACAGAAAGCATGAAACTTAAAAGCATTCACAATAATGACACATAGATTTGGTTACACAGAAACCTTCCAAAAAGAAAGTAAAACTGGGGTGGGGATGAAACCCACAAAGCTTTAATACTGCAGAATAAAGTTGGCCAGTTAAGGCTTACAATTTGATCACTTCTGATGATCTGCCCTGTTAGGAGCAATAAGGATTGCTAAATCCACCCTGTTAAAGGATTTACAAACATACAATGAAGTATGCACTCGGTAAAGAGATTTTACAAAAGACTGTTAAGTCTACCTGGTTAAAGGATTTAGTACTGATTCACCTGTTAGGATGAAATAGTAGATCTCTTGCTTTGCAACTGGATTGCTGATTGAGATTCACTGATGTACTGATCACCTTCTGTGATGAATTTGTCTTTGCTGTTCCTTATACTGCTGAAGCCCTTTGTAATTCGCTTATCTCTGCCTTTCTTTCTTTTTCACATATATGCTTCTTACATTTTTGTTGACATTTTTACAACATTGTTTATATACAAGTCTTAAACAATTAATTACAATTACAATTACAAAGTCGGCTTGACAAATAAACATAAGTGCTACTAAGTCGGCCCAAGTATGGTTACACGGTTCCTGCAAACTAACTCGGTGACTTTCTGATACTCGGCGTCCACTGCATTACTCGGCATCATCATGCACTCGGTAGAAGTGAAGGCACGGTTCATACTGATCACTCGGTAGGTTTTGAACTCGGTAAATACTGGTGACTCAGTAGACATGATGTTACTCGGTTTACACTGTCCTGTTCAGTTTGTACTAACTTGCTCGGTTTGCACTATCTGCTCGGTTTGCACTGTCTACTCGGTTTGCACTGTCTGCTCGGTTTGCACTGTCTGCTCAGTTTGCACTATCTGCTCGGTTTGCACTGTCTGCTCGGTTTGCACCCAGAATGCAAATAAGTGTTGTCACTAGTGGCAATTCTGTTTAATGCCAACAATCTCCCCCTTTGGCATTAGTGACAAAAACACTTATTGGCCAAAACTTATATACATGAATCATACTGAGTTTTATTTTGATTTTTCAAAATTTGTCTTTGTTATAGAGCTTTATACATTGTGTCCCCCTTTCAATGTGCTAACTGTTTCTATACAAATCTTCTTCTATACATATATCTCCCTCTATACATATCTCCCCCTTTTTGACGATAATGCCAAAGGTGTATATACAAGTTATTTACAGAGAGAATCCAAAATTTGATTGAAAATCAGAATGTACCTTCATTATTAGTGCCAGGGTTCTGTCCCAACTTTCTTGCAGAATCTTACATGTTTGTATTGCAATTTGGACTTCTGCAGAGAGTTCAATCATGTGATCTGCTATAGAGAACTGATTGTCATGAATCAATGTTTTGGAATGTTCAATGTGCTTATACATTGTATTCATGATGGGAAGGATCATGTGTTGGATGTCTAGCAGTGTGGACCGGATCCTTGTGTCTTCTTTCAGTAGGTCAGACTGCATATTTGATAGGTGTGAGATTTTCATGTGATGAGCAGAGCTTGAACTTGGTTCAAGTTGTAGCTTCTGTATGCTAATCTTCATATCCTCATCCATTTTGTTCATTTTATCCTTAACATCCTTTGTGAACTCGGCAATATTGCACAATCTGGCCAAAAGAGAGGTAGCATTCGAATAGATAGATTCAATGTTTGACAAAATTGAAGACAAATCTACTTGGTTAATAGCTATGTGCTGAGCAATGTGCTCAAGCACTTTATTGTTGAATCTCTTCTCTGCTCTTTCAACTAACTTTTCTATCCCAGATGAATCCTCATTGTATTTATTAACTGCTTCTGCTAATTGTAGCAAAACATGTTGGGAGGAGTCTACTTTAATGCCTAATGCATCAGACAAAATGTCCTTAGCATCCTTGATGATTTGATATTCCTTGTCTCTCTCCTCTTTAAGCTTCTTTTGTTTTACTTTCCTTTGGAGGATCTCACCTATATTTTGCATTTGGTCCGTTGATAGATTTGCAAAATCTAATGTTGGAATCTCTATCTCTTCATCTAGGTCTATATCCTCTACTACATTCTTACCCAAAAATTTTATACTCGGTAGAGCCTTAGGCTTATCTGTACTTAATGCCTTGGTAGTAGTGACAGTAGATAAAGTAGGGCTGGCTATAGAGACTGGTATACTTTCTATTGGAGAACTTAAAATATTTACACTTGAAGATTCAAAAACTGGAAAACTTACTGCTGGAAAACTTGATGATGCGGGAGACTGCAACTCGGTAGAAGAAATGGTAGTTGCTTCTATTGTTGCAAAAGATGATTGGACAAATGTTGAAGTTGTCACAACCATGCTTGAAGGTGTCTCCAGGCTGGATGTAGAAACTTTTACTGAAGAGGTAGGAAGGGATGCAATGACTTCTGCTGCTATCCTCACAGTATCATCTACCTCAGTGTCTTCTTCTTGTTCATCACTGTCATCTTCAATATCTTTTATTATTACTGTTTCAATACTTGGTTGGTGAAGGTGGTATATGTTCTCCCATGTGGCATTTGCAGCCTTCACAACCGATTCAATATTGTTGATCAAGATCAAACAAGTATTGAACCTTAATGTCATCTTACTTTCATTTTCTTTTAATGCCTTCTTTACTTCATCATTTTTCAAGCTCGGCATTAACTGTCTCAGGGTTTGATCAAATATGTCTATCACAGTTTGCTTTGCATTGCTCCATCTCATTTTTATTGGATTTAATAAGACGGCTGGAACCTGTGGGGCTATTTCTTCAGGAGAGTATTTCCACTGTCCCATCTTTTCAATAACAGCATCTTCTATTTCCTTCTATTTTGTTTCTGATCTAGTTTCATATTTAAAAGATTTTATGTTACTTACTCTAGATCCTGATCTGTCTCTAAAGAGTTTGATCTTTTCTTGAAAGTTTAGAGGAGGCCTTTTGAATACTATGTCTTTATCTGCCTTGTCTGCCTTGTCTGCCTTGCCTCTTGCATTTCTCCTTGTAAATACAGCAGTGGGAGGCTTAGGTGCCTTAGTGATGAATACCTTTCCTTTCTTCTTTGCAGGTTCTGGTTCCTCTATTTTCTCATCCTTTTCCTCTTCTTCTTCATCTTTTTCTTCTTTGTCCTCAGTTATCATTTGCATTTTGGCTATCCTCTTCTTTCCTTTGTTTACCGCCTGTGGAAGCTTTATGCTTAGTTCAATTCTCACCTTAGCTTCATCATATGTTCCAAAATATGGAGCTTTGGGATTGACAGGCTGATTAAGAAGAGCTTCAATGATATTCTTAGTTTCATCAATATTTACCTCATAAGGAAGAGGTTTTACATATACAGTCCTCAGTTTAGCTGCTTGAATATATACATTATCACAATCCACCATAAAACAAATGTCATCTTTGTAATCTTCCACCAACTTCTGTGGAATCCGAAATCTATCATTCATTTTCTCTTTGAAAGACTCAAAATAATTATCCATGATGCTTTCAAAATTTTCACCCATTTCTGAGATGTATTCATTTATTTCATAAAGTGCTGGCACATCTTTTCTCCATACAACTTTTCCTTTAGAAGGGAAGAATTTCTGAACATAGAAGAATAAATAGACCAATAAGGATCCAAACTTACATGGATTGTTTTTGGAAGTTTGAATGCTTTCCATGTTTTTGTTAAACTGCTTTAACAATAAGTCTGCTAGGTCAAATGTTAAGTTATTCTTAACCACTTTGTATGCTAGGTCGATAGCTTCACAGGAGACACTATTCTGTCGACTAGAACTGTAAATCTTATGGGCAATAATGTGTGTACCAAACTTCAGTTCAGCATCAGTAATGCTGCTAACTTTCATGCCTCTACCGTCCCATTCGGCTAGGGTTTTCTTCTCTAGTTCCGTCCGACCTAGGGTTTTGGTAGTTTTTGCTTTGTTCAACATGGGAAGACTGGTGATTTGATGAATCATCTTCTTTGTGATCTCTATGGGTTGCTCAAGCCAAATCTTGCCATCATGTACACAGCTGAGAATGTATCTAACCCATTTATCTCGAAAGTTTCGAGGTAGATGTGCAATGTGAACTAAACCTTTATCTTCTAGATGTTTGTGCTCGGGTTTCAGAATACCATCCACACACAGTTCTTCATGCACAGTATCTAATTCTAGGTTCCCCATTTCATGAATTGAACAGTTGAAATGATTGCGGATATCGTTAATAAGTAGTACCTTACGAGGAATCTGAGATTGAGCTCCGTTCAGATCTAGGGCTGCTGCAATTGCGGGCACTATCTTGAAGTATGGTGCTTTCCATTCCCCTTGGACTAACATATCAGATCCTTTCTTCGCTGAAGTGCTGGATGATGCCATGGTAGCTCATAGAAAATTTCTTTCGCAAAAGTATTGAATCGCTGGGTTGCTTTTGAAATTTTTTGCTCTCAAAGTGCTAAAGATTCGCAGTGAAGAATGAGTTTGATTACTTGCCTTTTGTTTACAACTCTGTCATTAATGCTCAGTACAAATTAGGGTATGAATTCCGACAGACTGTCACCCACTAAGAATTAATTTTTTTGGTAAAGACTTCGCAACTCGGTGAACTCGAGAATTCATATTGCTCCGACCTCGCTCGGCAAAGACGGGTACCGACCTTGCTCAGTGAAGACTGATACCGACCTCCCTGTGATCTTACTGCATCTTGTATGCTGATTTAGATCTTTCTTTTAATTCGGTTCTGGAACTGCTTGAGATTGGTCTATGAAAATACAGTTCCAGTGCTTTCTTGGAAATTTAGTTTGAGTCGGTAGAGCCATCCATTCCATTACTTGGACTGGATTGCTCGGTAGATTTAGGAATCCATTTTTTTCTCACCTGTTTCCTGACCTTAGTTGCTTCATTCTTCTTTCCATCTTCAACTTCACTAGCATTCATGCAATTTCTGGCAATGTGACCGAGTTTAGTGCATTTGAAGCATCTTACGGTAGTATCTCTTTTCCTTAGATGATGTTTTATGCAATTCATGCCAATGTGTCCATATTCTCCACAGTAATGACATCTACACCAGGTGTTGTAGTCCCATCCAAACATTTCTTTCATAATTTGTTCTGCTGGATTAAATGTCTTGGATCTGCACTCGGATGCCTTGTGACCTTGTTTGTTGCATTTGTGACAATTACCTCTGAATCTTGGTTTTTCCCTACATTCATTTGCTTTGTGACCAGGTTGATTGCAGCTGTAACATTTTCCATTGAATTCTTCTTTTTCATTATTCCAACATTTATTTGAAGTATGTCCTATTTTACCACAATGATTACAAGTAGGTTTTTGATTTCTTTGAGTACCTTGCTTAGAGGATTCACCTTCTCCTTTGTATCCAAGTCCTGCTTTTCCTTTTTGCCTATGAAGATTTTGCTCATACAGCTGATTCAAGTCTTCTTGACTTTTCAGCATTCCTTCATTGATTTGTTTTTCAGCGTTTAGGTCATCCACCAATCTTAGATTGATTTCCTTTTCAGATCTTAGTTCTTCTCTTGTGCTTTCTATTTCTGATCTTAGATTCAGAATTTCCTCATTTGTATGAGAGATCTGATCAATTAGGTTTTCTAGCTGAAGGGTTTTATTTTGGACTTCAATGTTCCTTCCATCTAATTCATCTTTCAACTTGTTTCTTTATTCCAAGATCTCACAGAATCTTGTAGAGTGTAGCTCTTGTTCTCTTTTTAATTTTCTCACTTCTTCCTGCAGAGACCCATTCTTTTCTAGGAGTTCTTTGACAGCATTGTTTGCTTCATTTGAGTTATTTGAGGGAAAAAGATCTTCAATCTTTTCTTCAATGTAATTCTGATCATTCATCTGATTTGCAAGTTCCTTCCTTCTTCTTAGGGATTGGGAAAGATGTTCTTTTGCTTCTTTGAGTTTAGCTATGGCCATTTCCAGATCTAACTTTTCATTTTCAATCACCTTGTTTAGTTTGAATACCTCCATTGTCCTGGATCTTTGCTCAAGCTAGTTAAGCTTTGTCTTGAGAACCAATGCTGCTCTGATACCAATTGTTGGAAATATTCAAGAATTAACCGAGTTACTGAGAGGGGAGGGGTGAATCAGTAACTCTAAATTTTCTTTCAATTACAGATGTATTAACATGTAATTTACTTTAACCTTTGCATACAGAAAGCATGAAACTTAAAAGCATTCACAATAATGACACATAGATTTGGTTACCCAGAAACCTTCCAAAAAGAAAGTAAAACTGGGGTGGGGATGGAACCCACAAAGCTTTAATACTGCAGAATAAAGTTGGCCGGTTAAGGCTTACAATTTGATCACTTCTGATGATCTGCCCTGTTAGGAGCAATAAGGATTGCTAAATCCACCCTGTTAAAGGATTTACAAACATACAATGAAGTATGCACTTGGTAAAGAGATTTTACAAAAGACTGTTAAGTCTACCCGGTTAAAGGATTTAGTACTGATTCACCTGTTAGGATGAAACAGTAGATCTCTTGCTTTGCAACTAGATTGCTGATTGAGATTCGCTGATGTACTAATCACCTTCTATGATGAATTTGTCTTTGCTGTTCCTTATACTGCTGAAGCCCTTTGTAATTCGCTTATCTCTGCCTTTCTTTCTTTTTCACATATATGCTTCTTACATTTTTTTTGACATTTTTACAACATTGTTTATATACAAGTCTTAAACAATTAATTACAATTACAATTACAAAGTCAGCTTGACAAATAAACATAAGTGCTACTAAGTCGGCCCAAGTATGGTTACACGGTTCTTGCAAACTAACTCGATGACTTTCTGAGACTCGGCGTCCACTGCATTACTCAGCATCGTCATGCACTCGGTAGAAGTGAAGGCACGGTTCATACTGATCACTCGGTAGGTTTTGAACTCGGTAAATACTGGTGACTCGGTAGACATGATGTTACTCAGTTTACACTATCCTGTTCGATTTGTACTAACTTGCTCGATTTGCACTGTCTGCTCAGTTTGCACTGTCTGTTCAGTTTGCACTGTCTACTCGGTTTGCACTGTCTGCTCAGTCTGCACTATCTACTCGGTTTGCACTGTCTGCTCAGTTTGCACCCAGAATGCAAATAAGTGTTGTCACTAGTGGCAATTCTGTTTAATGCCAACAGATTGCATCAAGGATCAATGGTCAGACCATAATATCAGAGTGTAACCCATGGTGTAAAAAGTGTTCAACGAACTAGAGGTAGATTTCATTCACTCATTCACGAAGCTTGACTGTGGTTAAGCGTTTCTTCCTTAGAATGTGAGATAGCCTTGTTCGCTGATTCTCTAGATAAGTATCAAGTTAGAGAAATAGTTCTAAGAACTAGCAAAGTCTTTAGTCATTGAATCCTTGAGTTGGGCAGGGCTTAGTGTGGGTTTTTTGGGTTGCCCTTGGACCTTTGATCATCTCTGGGATCAACGGTGATCGCAAAATCTCAAAGTAAAGCTATGAGTTATGAAGTCCTTCTTAGTTTAAGTGAAGAGTCTTGTCACATGATCTCCTGATTCAACCTTGGGTTGGATTTCCTTTTAGAGATCATGAGTTCCTTTGTTCGTATGGTCACTGAATTTTGCCTGGTTGAGTTTTTGTACCATCAATGTTATAAGTTGTTGTGCCATCCAATTAGGTTTTAATGAGGGTTTACATCAGTAATTAAGGGTTTTAATGCAAAAAATCCATGATCATTTCTCTCGCACCCTTTTTTTTATTTTTTAAATCATCCTGTCAACATCCACACCACAGCTAGCTCTGATTTGAAGGTTGGCAATATTCAGAATTGAATGTAGAAGTGAAGTAGGTTGGATTTCCTATGCTTTGGCAATCACATGCATGTAATTTTTAAAGTATATAGATAGGACGACATTTCTTTTTGTGCTCAAGGTTGTTCTGAAGATAGTTGAGATTGCTGGTGTCATAGCAGAGATTGAGTAGTGTGAAAGTTGTAGAGCTGAGAAGTTCTTGTTCTATCAAGATGAGTCATCCTGAGGCAAGTGGAGCATCATCCAATGAGGCTGTAAAAGAACAAAGTGGAGAGGATAAAGGAAAGCTGAATTACTCAAAGGAATTCATCAAGCTACTTCCTAGTTTGAATCAAAACAAGAAGGCCATCAACATGGCATTTGAGGATCTCATGGACAAGTGTAGGGACCCTATCACTCCTACAGGTTCTGGTTTTTCCTTGTTCTCATATTTTTACAATAATAGGAGTAGACCTATACCTATTTGCAATGCCTAGGTGTTGGGAGTGGCAAAGCTAATTGTACCTGATGTGCTTTTAGATGTTGACTTAATCATTGAGCTAGCTAGGTTGTATGACCCCATTTCTAGATGAAATAAGTGTGAAGACCAGTCTGTGTTTATCTCTTTAGATAGGGGGTCTTTCATGAGAGCCTTCAATTTCTATTCCTCCTCCTCCACTGATATTGACTTAAGGAAGGAAAGGGAAAAATATGCTAGTAATATAGGGTCAATAAAGACCCAAATAGTCAAGCATATGCCCAAGAAGGATAAGAACATAGCCCCTCTCCCGCCAAGTATGAATGCCCCTTATTCTTTTGCATCCCTTAATAGCTATATGAAACTCTTGTGTCATGGGTTGTGTAGAGTTCTGGGAATAGATGGGGATGATGAGAAATTGCCTGCTAATCTTTTAATGATAATCCTGGACATTTAGAATTCCCACACCAACACTGATTATGATTATATGGAGTATATAATTGATAGGATGCATGAAGGTTTTGTGTTTGTCAAAGAGAAGAAAAGGCCTATTAAGTTCATGCATCACTCCCTTCTTTTGCATTTGATTATGTACCACCATGTTATTGATTTTGATGCAAGGGTATTGAAGATTAAGACCCATTTTAAGGGTATTCCTAACCCTGTCCAGTATTGGGTGAGGGTTTGGAATATCACATCCAATGAGTGTGACTTCTCCATTTTTTAGAATTACTTTGTGTTAGCACGTGCCAAAAATTTCATGGCTCTAGCTCTCTTCCCCTGGTCTCTGCAATGTTTTTCATGTCTTCGGCTAAAACCCTTTGCAAAAAATTTAAAATCTAGCCGTTGGGTCCTTAAATTTAAAATTGCCCTAGCCCTATTTTATTTTCATGTTACCTTTTCACGGGTCACTTAAAACCTTATATTTTGCATGTGTCATTTAAATGACCAGCTTTACTATGTTCACGGTTAGGTTTCATGTGTCGGCGGGTCCCCTTTAAATATTTCCTAAGTCATCGGTTAATCTTTCCTAAGTTCCCAGTGCCCAGTGGTTTTAAATTTTCCTAAGTCTTGAGCTTTAATTTTTCCTATGTTTAGGCCTTAGTGTTTTCTGGGCTGAATTTTTTCATAGCATTTCCATCCGACGGTCAGCATAAGTTCTCATAAACTATGTCAGACACTTGAGATCTTACGCAAGCCATTGATCTCATTTGTCTCAAACATATCTTTGGCAGTGGTCCAGGTGTTAGGTGGAGCTGATTTGGAGGTTTTTTATTGGTCCATGTAGTATGAGGTGGAATCCTGTCAGTGGGACCTAGTTTCTAGATGTGTTAGTGGGTCCTGGTCCTGTCAGAGAATCGATGAACGACATATAATCTTATGGGTTTTGTCAAAGGCTTAAGATCTTGCGATGACCATTGATTTTGTTTCCTGTCAGATGGTTGTTAGAGATGGGGGAAGATTCTTTATCTAACAGTGGGAGTGAAATCTGATAGAATCTCAGATGGGTATGAGAACTTGCGATGGCCGTTGATCTTCCTGGTGAAGGCTTAGTGGTTCTGATAAGTCTTTTAGTGGCTAACAAATTTATGAAGGGTTTGCTCATTCGCAAGAAGAATTGGTGACGTTCTAATAGTCTTGGCAATTTAGAAAACAAGGTCATGTAATCACTAAATTATTTGGCAGAAGTAAAAAGTGTTCTGTGAACTGGTGGAAACCTTTGTCACCAATTCGCTAAATTTGACTGGGGCCCTTTTAAGAGATAAATCATAAAAGACCATGAAAAGAAAGATCGGATGGTCATGACTTAAAGTTGATCAAGATTCAAATTTTGACCACTGATTTACTACAGGCACCATAAAGTAGCTGTTGTTTTTCAAATTTGAATTTGCAGAGGGTTTCTAGCGACAGGAAGTACTAGAATTTATGGTTTTCACAGCTGATTTCGATTGGTTTGGTGGTGCTTGTTGTAGCAGTGTGGTCCAGGGTGTTGAGTGATCATCTATAGGGTTTGTACTATGTGGTTTTGTGCTTGAGGCATGTTGCAAGGTTGACATTTTGAGTGTTTTTGTGGTTCTCAGTACCTTCACAGAGATTTTTTCATGATTGAGGATCATTCCAGGATTTTCTTTCTCCTGATTGCCTGGGTTTCTTCCCTTATGATAAATTTGTAGCCATTTCTAGTTGGTTGGGTGGTTGAAACCCTAACCCTAAGTCATCCGTAGCTTGTTGCATTCTCTTTGAGAATTCTAAGATGATTAGGGAGTATAAGTTGCAAAAATTTTCATTTTGTAGGGGTTCCAAACTTTCTTTGGTCCCAGCTGGTTGTTGATAGTGTTATACTGATAAAGGAGTGGGATTTTGGGTATTTCCGATGTTTGTGTTGTTTTGATTGTATATTGATCCTGAATATGTTAATGAAAATACTATTGAGTTCCAATCTTGCATTTGTGTATGTCTTCTTGTTTCAGTTCTAAGCTCATATATGTTAATGTCACAAAGTGTGTTAGCATATGGTAAACAAAGAGTATTGTGAAGTCATCTCTGAGTTCCTAACAAAGTTAGGATTAAAGTCTTTTAGGTGAGTTCAGTGAGTTTGCAACCAAGCAGGAATTTGATGTCCTTATGTCTGAGGGAGAGGGGTAATAGGCAAAGCACTTATCTTGGATTCAACTGTGTTTGAGTTAAGGTATTTAGTTGATGTATGTAATTGGGTGACTCTTTGCCCTAGGTTAAGGCACCAGTCCATCCTCTGGAGGCATTTCATTGTCATCAACCACACACACAAACATTCAAATGATAAAATCTTAAAGCAGTTAGTAAAGAGTATATAGTTGTATAGCATTTAGTGATTCCTTTTTAGAAGTGAATCAAGGGTACACCTACCTAAGCATTGAGGCTCAAAGTGTAGGAGGATCTTTGTTGATCCTTGTTAGTTGGCCCTCTTCCTTGTGGACTTTGGAGTGGTGATAGAGTCAAAGTTTTATTAAAAATTATCCATCAAAGTATAAATCTGCAAGTTGAAGATCAAAGGGAATAATCCACAACCAACAAAATGGTGACTCTGCTAGGGAGAACAACAATGAAGCGGTATATCTATTAGGACTTCTGGTTGGGACTACATTGTAAAGTCAAAATCTTTTTTTGACCAGATAGATATAAAGGTTGTTAAGTGCACTCTTGTTTTCCTATTGTATTTCAAGTAAAGATTTCCCATCTAGGTGGGTGGAAACTCAAAAGGTTAGAACTAGTGCTATATATTGTAAATCATGGACAAGAGGAGGAATACTAGGTCCTTTGTCAGAAAGAATCCAGAGGTCACTCTGGAGCAATTGCCTAGATAGGAGAAGAAGAGTTGGATTAGAAGGAATGGTGAGTCTACTAGTGCTCCCATGAGAGAACAAAGAAGTACTAGATGTAGAGCACCACATGTTTCCTCAAGTGAGGATGGTTCACAAGAAAAAGTTTCTAGATCAAATGGTGGTCACTCTGAAGATAGATTTTATGATACCCCAGAAGCTATATTTTAGGATGAAGGTCCATTGCCTGCAGGTCAAGATGAACAAGCTAGAGAGATAGGCTTGGAGATTGATTTAGATCTTAATGAGGACAATTTCAGAAGAGAGCCCATGAGACCTAGGCAAGTCCACTTCCCATATCAAAATATTTCTAATATGGATGTGTCATTAGGTTCTGATGACATTATGGTAGATCCTGATGATTTAAATGCATTAAGGTTATAGTTAGCAGAGAAAGATGCCATACATAAGAGCTTACAAGAGGAGAGAGAGGCTAAAAAGGTAAATGCTCTGATAGAAAGATAGTCTCTCCTTAGAAAGATTAATGAAATGAGGGAGAGAAATAAGATGTTTGCTTCTGCTCCTAAAACTTTGTAGCATGATGTCTTTGGTGATCTTGATGCCTTGAGGAGTGAGCAAGAGCGCTTACTACAAGATTAGGAATTTGATAAGGAGGGCCCTGTGGTTAGACAAGTGCAAAGTTATGTTCCTTTACCTAAAGATAAAGATGGGCGTGAGATCACTAGGCTTGATTTTGCCACTAGTGAGAAAGGAAAGAAAAAGATGGTGGGACATCAAACAAGTAAATCATTGACAATACCTAGGGTCCCACCATCCAATTTAAATAAGGACACATCAATAGAAAGAAGAAGAAAAGAAGATGAGGACCTTGCAAGAGAATTAGAGAAGGCTGAAATTGAAGCTTCCATTATAGAAAAGAGAAGAAAGATCTAGTTCTTGAAGGCTTCATCAGCTAATGCTCTTGGCCCATCTACTACTGAACTAGGTATGCCATCTATGACTACTACTAGTCCACTTAGTAATGCTACTAGTTCAATTCCTTCTTCATCTGCTAGGATAGGTGCTGATCCTAGGCAGCAGTCAAATGCACAAATAAATGTAGTTGGTAATGTTGATACTAGGGTTAACACTAGTTCAAGTTTTCAAAGAAGACCTATGCAATTAGAAGGCTATAGGCAAATTAGTTTTGATGGAATTCCTAGCTACCCAAATGCTTTTCCAAATGATATTAGAGATAAGGTACCTAAGTTTGTTGGTAATAATGCTATTAGTTGTGAGGAGCATCTTAGGTTATTTTTTGATATGCTTAATGATTATGAGGTAGATTATGAGGATGTGGTCATGAAATTATTTGTTCAATCTCTAATGGAGGATGCTAGAGATTGGTTTAAGAGACTTCCTAACAAATGTATTGATACTTGGGATTCTTTTGAGAGATGTTTTAAAGAGCAGTATGGTGATAGGCCTAATGCTAGTTTCATGTTGAATGAATTCAATACCATAAGGAAAAATCAGAATGAGACTGCAGTTGAATTCAACATGAGATTTTAAAAGGGTATGCATAAGTTGTTCCAAGTTATGCGGTTAGATGACAATGTCTCTCTGACCACATATTTCAATGCATTTGATGGAAAAATGGGATATTTGTTGAGGGATAAACAACCAAGAACTCTTAGGGATGCTTTTAGGATTGCTATCAACATTGAGAATAATATGAAAATATCAGAGAAATTGGGTGGAAAGAGAGATGACCGTAAGTTGTTTGGGGATAAGAAATACAAAAGGAAAAATGATAAGAATGTTGGAGCTAGGAGGCAAGAGGAAGATAAATTGGATAAGGTGCTTAATGCATTGAAGGATTTGAAGGCACCTGCAAATAGGAACATCAGTGCTCATACCAATGAGAGGCCTCAGTTCAACAACAATTTCAATAAGCAGAATAGATTGCAGGATTACCCCTACAACACCCAATGGAAGGATGGCAAGCCTATTGTCCCTATTGTAAGAGGAAAAAATGATAGAGGTGTCCCTGACCCTCTACAAAAGGCTTCAATAAATGTCATGGAGGACATACCTTGGTGTGTTGCATGCCAGTCCCCTCATTCTACAGAGCATTGTGTGGTTGCACATTCTATGGCTGCAAATCAAGATTATGGCAATGAGGAGATAGATCAAGAAGAAGATCAAGATGATGTTGGATGCAACATGGCTTCTTCATATCTAGGGTATGAAGATGATTCTGATTTTGATGAAGAGGCAGATGTAAATGTAAAGAGACACAATCAGGCCCTTTGTCATCAAGAAGTTTTTTCTGATAGTGAAGACATTCATAGGAAGACATGTAATATGAACTCTTCTTCTGAGCCAGTAAATTTGAGAAGACCTTCTAGAGAAGAGATGGATACGATTACTACAGAAATGATTTCCCAAGTGCAAACTAGAGGCATGGTGGCAAGGAATATAAATGATAAAGCTGCAGGAATGTTTATAAAGAGTACCAACTCTAGAGAACCTAATGAAAACAAATCAAAAGGTGATCACATGGTGAAATTCAAGAATGTAAAAGGTAAGAATTGTGAGCCTAAGGGAGTTGGAATTGAAAAGATTTCTAGTGAGATTGAGAGGGCAGTTAACACAATGGCTAAGATTGAAAAATTGAGGGTGGCCAATACACCTAATGTGTTAGATAAGCAAAAGGATATTAAGGTAGTGCAGATTGAGATTCCTTCTTCTGCTCCTATTGATATGTTATATGTATTATCCCAAATTATAGTTAAGGTTCCATTGTCAGAATTGTTGAGGATCCCTGAACACAAAGACAGAGCTATTTCAAGGGTAGATAATGTTCATAAAAATGATGTTGCATGCAATGGATCTTAGGATAAGGCTTTGAAAAGTGTTGCTACTCAGGGAATTGTGTCTCAAATTCCTCCAATATATTTGGATAGTTCTATCAATGCTAGCCTTGAAAATATTGATCCATTCTTTTTAAGTGTTCTTGTGAATGGAATGAAGTTGAAAAATTGTATGATTGATAGTGGTGCTTCTAATACTGTCATGCCTTTCAAAATCATGGAGAATTTGGGCCTTAAAGTTGATACAGTGCAAGGCAGATGTTGTGCAATGGATCAAAGGGAGGTACTAGTTATTGGGACTATCAATGCAATGCCATATAGGCTGGCAGCATATCTAGAGAAAGAGTTAACAATGAGTGTTTTGGTGGTGGACATCCCTCCTCATTAGGGGATGCTACTATCTAGAAGGTGGAGAGCTGCCATGGGTTGAAGTTTAAAGTGTGATCTGTCCTATGCCACTTTCAAGATTGATGATCAGTTTGTCAAGATTGAACAAGAGCCAAGAGTATGCCACAAGATTGAGATAAATATTGATAATGAAACTACATGTTTTGTGGATATTGATATTAATGATTTTAGGGAAGAGATCCCTGTATTTGAAGAGGAACCTATTTTTTCACCTATCTCTATTGAGGTAAGTGCTAATTCTGTGAAGGGTGATTTGTGGGTAATGTACTTTGATGGTGCAAATTGCAAAGATGGTGCAGGAGAAGGTATTTTACTTATTTCTCTTGATGGAAATACCTACAAATTTTCTTTCACATTGAATTTATTTTGTACCAACAATATAGAAAGATATGAGGCTTTGTTGTTAGGATTGAGGTTGGCACAAAAGCATGGTATTAAGTGTTTAAGTGTTGTTGGTGATTTTGAGTTGGTGGTGTCCCTAGTCAGGTCAGTATATGCTTCCAAGAACAAGAGGTTGAAACAATATAGGAATGCAGTTTGGGATTTGATTGAACATTTTGATGCCTTCGATATTGAGTGGAAGGATAGGAGTAACAATAAGATGGCTTACTTGTTAGCCAATATTGCAATCAGTCCCAATGATTTTACATTTTTTGGTATCTCTAAAGTTGAAATTTAGGCTAGGCCTAGTATACCAGATAATATTGAGAATTGGCAAGTTTTTGATGATGATAATGATATCTTGAAGTTTATGGGTTGTGAGGATCAGTATCATGGTTAGAAATTTGATTGTTCAGCCTTGGTTGAGTTAGTAGAAGGAAGGGATGTTGTCTTTCACAATGAGGTCATTTAGCTTAGAACTAGCAAGGTGCCCAAGGGGCTTGTTGTTTTGGAGACTGTCTTTGATAACCGGGATAGAGTTCAAAAGAATATCAAAAGAGAAGATCATGTTGATCTAGAGGAGATAAATATTGGAACACATGAGGCACCTAAGAAAGTATACATTGGTAGAGATATATCTCAAAAGGTAAAGAAATCCTTGATCAAATTATTGAGAAAATTTAGGCATGTTTTTGCACGGTCATATGATGACCTAAAGGTTTATAGAGAAGATTTGTTTTAGCATATTATTCCATTGAAAGAAGATGCTAAACCTTTTCGGTAAAAGAAAAGGCCTATTAATCCCACTTTGGCACCCAAGATGCAAGAAGAGTTAATGAAGATGAGAGATGCAGGAATTATCAAGCCTATAAGGCATTCTTCTTGGGTGTCGAACATTGTTCCTATGAGAAAAAAGAATGGTGACATTAGGCTTTGTGTGGACTTCAGGAATCTAAACATCAGCTCATTAAAGGATAATTATTGTCTACCCAATATGGAAGCTATGTTGCAGAGAGTAACCAGATCAGAATTGATGTCTATGATGGATGGTTTCTCTAGCTACAATCAGGTCATCGTCAAGGAATTAGAGCAATTCAAGATAGCTTTCACAACACCTTGGGGGACATATGTCTATGTGAGAATTCCTTTTGGCCTCACAAATGCTGGTGCTACTTTTCAGAGGGTAACGGATGTTGCCTTTTCAAATTTCATAAATGATTTCCTTGTATATCAAGATGATCTAACTGCCTATTCTAAGGAGGAAGAAGACCATTGCACTCATTTAGAAAGAATATTTGTGAGGCCTTTGGAATTTGGCATTTCTTTGAACCCAAGGAAATGTGCTTTTGGTGTCATTGAAGGTAAGTTGCTTGGCCACTTAGTTGGGAAGCAATGAGTGAGAATTGACCCTGAGAGGGTAGCAACCATTGATAAAATTTAGAGACCAAAGAATGTTAAAGGAATTCAGTCCTTCTTTGGTCAGGTCAATTTCTTAAGGAGGTTTGTGACAAATTTTGTAGAGGTTACTAGACCTATTTCTAAGATGTTGAAGAAGGGATCTGCAAACAATTGGGAGGGTGAGCCTAATGAGGCTTTCAAAAGTATCAAGCAGGCTATCAAAGATGCACCAATGCTTAAGGCACCTGATTATAATGTCCCAATGCATATCTTTTCCTTTGCATCTTTTCACACTATTGCTATAGTTTTGTTACAAAAGAATAAGGATGGTTTTGAGTAGCCTATTGCATTTTTTAGTAAATCTTTGCAGGCTGTAGAATTGAAGTATGACATAAATGAAAAATAGGCTTATGCACTTGTGAAGGCAATCAAGGATTTTAGGTGTTACTTGATGGGAGCAGCTATGATTGTTTTTGTGCCAAGTGCAGCTGTGAAGGATATTTTCTCACAATAAGAGGTGTCTGGAAGAAGATGTAGATGGATCAATAGGATCCAAGAATTCAATGTTGAGGTCTAGATTACTAAGTTGGTTAGAGGACAAGGATTGGAAAAATTGATGGCCCAATCCAATCTTGATGCAAATCAGGTAAATCATTCTGAAATTGATTATACTGTGATATGGATGATTGTATTTGGTATCAGGATATCATCTATTACTTGAGAAACATGAGATGTCTAGATAACATGAATGATAATCAGAAAAGGACATTAAAATTATAGGCCATCAAGTATGTAATTATGAAATGTAAATTGTATAGAAAGAATTTGGATTGCATATTTTTGAAGTGTGTAGATGAAGATCAGGCTAACAAGTTATTGAAAGAAATGCATGAGAGAGTTTGTGGTGGGCATTATATGGGTAAAACAACTGCTCATAAAATCTTGAGAGTAGGATTCTAGTGGCCCACAATCTTCAAAGATGCAGAATAGTTGGTGAGGAGGTGTGATGCTTGTCAAAGGTTCTCTGGTAAGCTTAAATTTTTAGGTAATTTTCCATTAAAACCAGTAGAGGTTCAGGCTCCTTTCCAACAATGGGGAATTGATTTCATAAGGGAGATACCAAACAAGTCAAGTGGAGGACACTCATGGATCTTAGTTGCCACTGATTACTTTACAAAGTGGGTAGAAACTATACCTACAAGAAATGCAACTAGTAAGGTGGTAATTTATTTTATGATGAATAATATTGTTACAAGGTTTGGGTACCCTGAGAGAATAGTGAGTGATAATGCCATGTGCTTCAGGTCTTGAATATAAGGACTTTTGCAAAGGTTTGGGAATTCAGATAACTAATTCCTCACCTTATCATCCACAAGGAAATGGTCAGGCAAAATCTACTAATAAGAGTCTGATTAAAATATTAAAGAGAATTCTTAAAAATAATAAAAGGGCATAGAATTCAAAGCTGCCATTAGCTCTATGGGCTGATAGGGTAACTGTGAAGAGGGAAATTGGTTGTGCACCATGTTAGCTCATTTTCATGTAGAATTGCCAATACAGTTTTCAAACTTGACTCACGGGTTCTCAACTCCTTATTCTTATAGGGAAAAGGCTAATTGATAAGGACCACGTCCTTCTTCTACTTCGGGCTCCACAGACCAAGGCGGGTGTACCTATATTCAGAATTAATGCTCCATGATGATATATTAATGGAAGCAGACGTTTATTTGTAGAAAATGGCAAGTGTAACAAGGATAAACTCCTTCTTTTTGAGCTTTGAACTCAGGTAGCTTAACCCCTTTTAGATCTACTTCTTGAAAGGATCACAACAATAGTTTATATTCTTGATATAAACTTTATCTTCTCAGTCACTCAAAATATACACGAAAGTAAATTATTATTTGAAAATTGTTGAGGGTGAGATCTCTGCAAATCGAGGATAGACCAGTGCCTTATCTTCGGGTTATAGAGTCAAACAATGAAATGTATACCTACAGAAATCTTCTAAATGAAACACAAATAAATCCCAAATGAAGTGCCTTACAATTCATCCTCTCTTAAAGACGTTTGATCATCAAATTCTTGCTAAATTCTTAAGCTCTCAGAAATTAACCTAAAGACATTACCCTTTCCTTGAAAGGAGCTAGAGATTAAAATCACAGATACCTTGTAAATGGTATATCAAAACTACCTTATAGATTCAATACACAAAAGCCATATAATTTAAACAAGAAGACAATTGAAATCATGCAAGGGAATTCTTTTTATATTCCAATAAAACCTCACTGCATTAATACACTTCAAAATCTGATAAAATATTCTAAGATTTCAACAATGGCGTTCAGCCTCTACAGTATATTTCTCAACCTCCCTTTTAAAATGAACAAGGCCCTACTACTTATACCAATCAGCCATCTTGGAATCCTCAAAAGGATGCAACAAGCTTCGGATGGCTGTTAAAAGATCTTGTATTAAAAACAAGATTACAAATCGGGAAAGTTGTTTGCAACAACAGATTACAAATATCTATTTCCAACAGTCCCACAGGTGGCATCTTTGTCTAAAGATATTTTAGAGCAGTTGCTAAATTTGTTGTGTGAATGATGACCGCCATCCAGATAATTTACATCATTCTTTGTTTGAAACTTTCTCTCCCTCATTTTCTGGATCAGATGCCATCTGCAACTCTATTTGGCCAGGTGTCACATTCGTGTCTGTGACAATTTGTTTGACATTTTTGTCCCTTTTACCTTGACTTTCAAAAGTTTGGGATACTAACACCTACCGCCTCTTCAACTGATTTCCCTTTCTTCTAAATCTCTTGATAGATACATGGAATCCCAAGTCGTGTAGGTTTCTTCACTTGGCCAATGAAAGGCAAGGACCTCATCTTTCTTTGGGGACAACTTTTCCCACTCAGCAACCAACTGATGAACCTCTATTCTCACATTAGCAAAATGTAACCTAGCATCCTGGAGGAGTTCAATAAAATGCACAAATGGGGCATTATCATCTGTACCAAGAATGTCATTTATTTTAGTTAGCACTCATCTATCTATTTGCTCCATCCATTGACCTTTATCCTTGATTACCCCATCTGCCTTGATAAGACCAAGGAAAATTTGGAAATCATCCTGGAAATATCTTGTTCTTAAGACTTCTGACCTTCTCTTTATACTCTCCCTATTTACCTCAAAATCAAAAAGATCTTTGATAACCCTGTAAGTACTTGCAAGCTCAATATTTACAACACACTGATCCTTATTTCACTCAAACCATGACCTCAGAGTGTCTTTCCTTGCAGTCCATCTTTCCAAAATTTTGTCCAGAGTTGCCAACTCTTTCTGAAAGGTCACTAAAACATCTGCCAATTGTTTTGCAGATTTGTATACTTCTTTAGGTCTCACCTTGGCAAAAAAATGTGACACAACACCTCTTATCTTACCAGCTAACTTATTTTTTACCCTTTGATCAACATCTTCTTCATCCATGGAAGGAGGAGAAGGGGAAGGGGGAAGTTCAATAATGGGGCTTGATCAGGAAGGCCCTGTAGAGGAGGAAGCTATCTGAATTTGTTCTGATAACTGTATTGGACCCTGTTCTCCCAATTTCTTTCTTAAATCTACAATCAGAATATCTCTCTCAAGAATCCCTTGTTTCATCTCACCATAAACATTCAAGACTGTTTCAAGTTTTGTAGTGAGTTCATCTTTCTCTCTAGCTTCCTTTTCTGCCACCTTTGCTATTAATTGTGCCATGGCCATTACCATACCTGATGCCTCCACCAAAGATGTATCAGTAACTCTTCTTACAATTAAACTCCTTGAGAGGTCATCTTTGACAATTTTCTTTCCTTTATCACTTTCATTCTTCCTCAAAGACCACATCACCAATGCTTGATGATTATCATTGAAAGTGACTCCTTTAACAACTTGTTCTGCTTCTTCTAGAGGCCTATGGAGAGGAGTGGTTTGCTTTCTGACTACATCAAACACTACTGCATTAGCTATATCCCATTCTGGGAGGATCAGTACTCCTAACATCTTTACCATATCTCTTCCCTGTTTTGGAGTGATTTGTTTGAACTTTGCAGTCATCTCTATTTTCACTTCTTCCTCTATAACTTGTAAATCCTTATCCAGATTCATTTCATGTCTCTTCTCACAGATTTCTTGAAATTGCTTGATGTTTAATTTCCAAAGAAACTACATAAAGGCCCTAGTTTTAACAAAAGTGTCATCAACCAAAAATTCTTCACAAGCTTGCTTGATTACAGGGTCCAATTCAGTGCCTGCTAACTCCCCTACTACTAGATCCAACTTAGGTTCTTCTGGTAGCTCTGGCATTCCCTCATTTACTTCTTCATAAGTCATAAAGATCTGACCTAGAGCATCTACTTGCTGCACTTGTTCTGCAATCTCTTGGTCATTAAAAATTCTTATAGGAGATTGTGATGGGGAGTACTCCTCTTCCACATGAACAGGTCTCTCTTCCAACCTTTGCCTTTTTGATGGGGGTGGAGAATCAACAATATCGTCAGCAATCTGAGGAGGAGAATCGGGGATCTCCACAATTTCCTTTTGTTTTCCAACCTGTTGTGAGGTTGATGGGATATCCCTTTTATCCATCTACTTTTTCTGGCTCTGTTCTGGTATCACCACATTGTAACCAGTCTTCTTTTGTACCACATATCTCCCCGGGGGTAATCCTTTTGCAAACACAGGCTTACTCAACAATTGTCTAGCCTTTTCTGGATCATCCTTCATCACTTTTTCCTTCTTCTCATTTAAAGTCTGGAAAACACCCTGAAAAAAATTCATGAGAGTGTCTATTTTCTTCCCCATTGGAATTATGCTTTTTAGGGGATCCCATCCTGAATCAAACTGCCAGATAAAATCTAGTGTTTTCTTGTATACCAACTATTTTTCTTTCATGACCTCTTGTTCTTGTATTTTAGCTACATTCCTGATGATGTCTTCAGGGAAATTAAAAATGTGGTTGATCATGGCACACTTGGCTCTCTTTTTAAACATTTCATTATAAAACCCTTCCGGATCTGCTGTTCTGGCAACTGCATTAGCCATATGGTACGGGGCCAAAATTTTATCCATGTAGACCCATCCACCCTTGGTAATTATGAATTGATGGCCAATGGTAACATTTGGGAATAAAGTTCCCTTGCCTTTCCCAGTGAGGGTACACTCCTCAATATCACCCAATTGCCTCAAAAACTCTGCAATTCCAATCCTAAGGTGTACTTGATAGGGCAGTATAAAAGGGGTCCCCCTGAAACCATACAATCTGATAAGAGTTGATACATTGTAGAAAATAACATCTCCCCAATTGTGGACGATGTTCAAATTCTTGGCAAACTGGTTTGGCCTTACAAGTTGTGCTAACATTGTTGGGATTCTTGGGTTATCTAAAACAAATAGCTTCCTGAGTCTAGCTGCAAAACATTTATCAAAACTGATAAAACTATGATCCTTTTTATCCCAGGTCATTGTGAGGCTCCATAATTGGACTGACATGTCTTCACCATCCTTCTTTCTCACCAATTCCATTTCTTGTTCAAAATAGCTTGCTCCTTTGAACAGAAACATGTACATCATGAAAGAGTACCAGCCAAAGGGTCTATCACTTTCATTCTTTTGAATCTTTACTAATCCATTATGGATTAATTCAGCAATGAAAGGAGCACAATCAAAAGTGATAGACACTTGTGCATGTAAAATTTGGATCATCATGCACATCAAGTGTATTGGCATCCTGTCACTAACATTCTCTCCAAAAACTTGACACAATGACCAATATGCACCCCTAGCTCTGAGATCAAAATATTCTATTTTAAAAGGCTCCGGAGTGTTCTGCCCCACAACAACCATTTTCCCAATTTTTGTGCAAAAATCATTCAACAACTTGCCTCTATAATAGTTCCTTTGTGCATTGTAAACTTGCCTTAATTCTTCAAAGTTAATGCTTTCCAAACTTTTTGACGGTTCACTCAATCCGAACACCTTCCTAATTTCTTCAGCTGAAACCTTAAATAATAACACCCCCTTTGCATCCCTAATTTCTTTAGTGATTGGATCATAATTTTTTGCAACCTGGGTCATCAAATCTACATCTAGAAAGACACCAGGCATGAAAAGTTTTCCTAAGTCAGATTGCCATATATTGCTTGCAGGATGAGGGGCATTTCTCTGACTAAAACCTACCTTGAACAATTCCAGTCCTGTGGTATCAGAGTCACCTCTTGTGTTGATAGTACCAATCTTGGCCTCTCTAATAAAACTTGTCGTATCATATAAACCTTCTGCTATTTTTACCCTAGGGTCTTTAGGAATCAGACTCTTACTCTTCACTGGGGTAGTGGAAGAGCCAGGAAGTAACTGCAATAAATCCTCATGCAAACCTCTTTCACTATACTCTACTTTACCCGACAATTCTTTCCTTGGGGCCATTTTAAAGTTTATTTTAACATAAATTCTTGCACAATAGACTAAACACAGAATTGTAATCCTTTCAATAAGGAAGCAAATCGTACAAGAATTTTACCAACCTTTTCTCTCAGAAGCCACCCGGGAAAAGGAACCAATCCTCAGAAATCTTCACGCCTGAATCTCTGCAAAGTTTGATCTCTTTGTGCTTCTGAAAGTGGGTGAAATTCTGATATATGAGCCACTTAAAGTCATCCTGTCAACAATTAATTCAGCACGATTGAAACAATTACTCCTTCGGAAGAGCGAACTGTCACTTCTTCAACGAGAAACCTTACTTCGCACCATTTTACCTTCAGTTTGAATGAGAACCGTTGATCCTCATTAGCAGATGATCCAACAGCTTATCGCATGATCACATGGCTTAAAAAACACTCACATGAAGATGTGACTAACCATCACACTACCTTTCTGTTCCTGGCGGTCTCTTGTAACTTTCCTTTGTTAACATGAAATGCTTTTCGCATGATCGCATAGCTTAAAAGAAGTTTATGCGAACATGCGAAAACCTGTTACCACTAACTGTCACTGTCTTCTTTTAAACCACTGGTCCCACCCTGCGTTCGTTAATAAAGAAACTCCATGTTTGCGACACCTGGCAGAATGTCATGTACTTTCTCTCTTTTCAAGCACCGGTGTTTGCTGAAGCTAACCAATGAGAAGACTTCACTTATGCACATCTGTCAAAAGGTTTTACCAGAGAGTCGCACTTGATTCAATGCAAGATCAACGGCCTGTCGCATAATCACATAGCTTAAAAGATTCCATGCAATTATACGACGGCTGTTCGATCTTCCCTTTACTATTTTAAAACCTCGGAGATTCTTCTGTCGCCAGCCCCACTGATCTCAACAAATAGAAAGCTGCTAGTTGTAAGATACTTGTAAGTGGTCCCACTGATCTCCACATCTGGCTTTTGTTATAAGTTCGACGACCATTTTTCATGTTCGCATAGCTTAAAAGACACTCACATGAACATGCGACCGCCATTGGATCTTCGTTGAAGATTCTCGGTTGGAATGAACTTAAAACATAGGAAAATGTTATTTATACCATCGAGTTTCTAGACTGAGGAAAAACATAACCCCCGCATATTAAAAAAAAATGCATGTGCTCTTTAACGGACCTAAGTGATTTTTAAAAAAGTAACGCTCGAAAAGGAATAAAGATAATGACTTAGGATTTATTTTGAAAGTGGTAAGCATTTTGGGGGTTTCTTACATGAATTCAAAATTCTTCAAGGGCAAGACCTAGGGTAAGGAATTTGAAATAGGGTTATGTTAATTTTTTGAAGAACTCCAACACCTGGACCTAGGAAACTTTACAGACCAAAGGATTAACCTATCAGAATGGACAAAAACCTTAAAATTTTAAGAAAATTCCCAACAGTGGCTCTATCTGAGGATACTTGATTTGCAAAATCATAGCAAGAACTTACGAATCTCTGGGAGGTAGACCACAAAACCTTAACCTAAAATAGGAAATAAACACGCAATAGAAATAAACACACCTATACAAATATACAAGCCTACTGTGCATGGAAAAAGAACTAATTGAAGAAAATTTTTAGAAATTGTCCATGCACTGGAAATTCCTGCTTTTCACCATCCAAATGTTGCAAAAAATATGAATCCTTACCATGGTTTTGATGAATAACATAAGGTCCCATCCATAAGGATTCAAATTTTTTGTGTTTTCCTTTATCTTCAGCCCTGGCATTCCATTGGAGAACCATATCACCAGGCTGGAACTTTCTCACAGTTGCTCTTTTATCAAAAAGATACTTCATCTGCTGCTGCAACTTTATATTTTCCTTTTGTCCCTCCCTTCTAATTTCATCTAATTCAATCAGCTGAACCATTCTCTCCTGTAGTGGATCACTGATTTCCATATCCTCTTCTTGCATGAACTTATAGATCGGAAGGAAGTTATTCACTGGCAACCTTGATTTAGCACCATATACCATTTCAAAAGGGGACTTACTAGTAGCCCTCTTCTCAGAAATCCTATCAGCCCAGAGTGCTAACTTTAGTTTTACATGCCAGCTTCTCTTGTTCTTTTCCAGGGTTTTCTTCAAAATTTGCAGAATACTCTTGTTGCTGGATTCAGCCTGTCCATTGGCTTGTGGATGATAAGGGGATGAGTAAGACAATACTATGCCCATTTCTGAATAAAAATCAGTGATCTCCTATGACCTGAAGCTCATAGCACTATCAACAACCAATTTAACAGGAACACCAAATCTAGTAATTATGTTGTTCATCAGAAACTCAATGACAACAACACCGGTCACCCTTTTGGTTGGGATTGCTTCAATCCACTTGGTGAAATAATCAGTAGCCACTAGAATGTGACTATGTCTCCCACTAGACTTCTCAGAGAATTCTCCTATAAAATCCATACCCCACATTGCAAAAGGAGCTTCTGTAACCACAGGGTTCAATAATAATGCACCTGAAAACTTCAATTTTTTAGAGAACCTTTGACAAGGTTCACATTTCCTCACATAAGAATGAGTGTCTTTGAACAACACAGGCCAATAATATCCTGCTCTTAAGATTTTATGAGCTGTTGATCTAGCAGAATGATGTCCTCCACACATTCCAGAATGTATTTCTTTTAACATTTTCTCTGATTGACGCTTATCCAGACAAAAAAGTAAAATACAATCATTATCCTTCCAATATAAATCACCCTGGATCAATACATATCTCTGAGCTTTCAATCTCAGACTCCTTCTTTGGTTATCACTTAACTCAGGTGGACATTTGGCATTTTTAATAAAATAAATAACATCCTTGTACTAGGGTTGCATTTCAATACTGGTAATCATATCAATGTTAGTAGCAACATTATTTACCTGAACAAGGTCCATGTTTTCCTCAGTCATTAACTTAGCAAGTCCCAATCCTCTCACCAATTTTGTAATGTGAATTTCCAGGTCAAAATCTTGAATCCTGTTTATCCATTTGCACCTCTTTCCTGTGACTTCACTCTGTGTTAAAATGTCCTTCACTACAGCATGAGGCACATAAGCACTAACCTTTGCACAGACCAAATATGGTCTAAAAGCCTTGACTGCCTTCACAAGTGCATAAGCTTGCTTTTCCATTAGTTCATAATTTAATTCAGTAGATTGTAATGACTTGCTGAAAAAGGCTATAGGGTGCTCATACCCTTCTTGATCCTTTTGTAAAAGGATAGCTGCAATAGTATGAAAAGATGCAAAGGAAAACAGAGAAAATGGTTTTAAGTAATCAGGGGATACCAAAACCGGGGCCTCCTGAATTGCTTTTTTTATTTTTGCAAAAGCTTGCTGAGCTTCAAGGATCCAATCAAACTTCACATCCTTCTTCAGGAACTTCACTATGGGCTTGACCAATTTTGCAAAGTTGGCAATAAATCTTCTTACAAAATTAATCTGTCCCAAAAATGATTGGACACCTTTTATGTTCTTTGGTGGAGGGACCTTTTGAATTGTTTCTACTCTTTCAGGATCAATCCTGACTCCTTCTTTTGACACTATGTGCCCAAGTAACTTCCCCTCTGTCACAACAAACTGACACTTTTTGGGATTCAAAGACACACCAAATTCTAGGGCCTTAAGAATGACCTTCTCCAAATGGGAACAATGATCCTCAGCTTTCTTGGAATAAGCAATGAGATCATCTTGATAAACAACCATTAAGACATTTATCAATTCCTCAAATGCAACATCCATGGCTCTCTGAAATGTTGCTCCAGCATTTTTTAAACCAAAAGGCATGCGAACATATACATATGTTCCCCATGGGGTTGTAAAGGTTGTCTTGAATTGTTCTGATTCTTTGACCAGCACTTGATTATACCCGGAGAAACCATCCATCATTGACAAGAGTTCACATCCAGTCACCCTATGCAGCATAGCCTCCATATTGGGCAATCCATAGTTATCCTTAAGTGAAGCTACATTTAGGTTCCTAAAATCAACACAGAGCCTAATATCTCCATTCTTTTTCCTTACTGGCACAAGATTCGAGACCTAAGTTGAGTGCCTAATTGGTTCAATAATACCAGCATCTCTCAGTTTTGTCAACTCAACTTGCATCTTGGTAGCCAATAGGGGGTTAATGGGTCTCTGCTTCTGTCTAAAAGGCCTGGTTTCCTCTTTTAAAGGAATTTCATGCTGAAACAAATCAGCCCTATAGGCTTTGAGATCATCATAGGACCAAGCAAATACATGCTTGTATTTTTTCAGAAGTCTTATCAGATTTCCTCTGATCTCTTTACTCAGTTTCTTGCCAATGTATACCATTTGGGGGAAGTTTTCTGAACCCAGGTTTATTTCCTCTAAGTCCTCCATTTTAGTGTTAGACTTCTAAGACAAAAAACCATCATTTATTTTAAACATTCCTTCCAATTCTACTAACCCTTTAGGTATGTGGTTGGATGGCAACTGCACTATCTCATTCCCCATGATGCATTCTTTTCCCTCAATACACTGTTGTATCTCATTGAGATCTATTTTCTGACCATCATATTGATCAAGGCCTTGAAGGAACCTAAGGATATCTAAGTCATCCTCAAAAACTTGCCAATTATATACATTGTCAGGCACTGCAGGCCTAGATTTGACCTCTAACATAGACACACCAGTGAGGGTTATATCTTCACTTTTAAGGGAAACATTTGCAAGAAAATCTGCCATGATATTATTGGATCTTTCTACCCAAAGCAGATTGAAAGCATCAAAAAATTCTAGCCTATCCCAAATAGCATGTTTATATAATTTTAGTTTCTCATCTTTAGAGGCATACTGAGATCTCACTTGGGCTATAATCAACTGGGAATCACCATGAACCTTTAAAGATTTAATACCATGTTTTATGGCCACATCTAACCCCAGTATAAAAGCTTCATACTTAGCAGTGTTATTTGTACACTCAAAAGTTAACAAGAATGAGTATTTAAATGTAATACCTGATGGGGAAATGAACACTACACCAGCTCCTGATCCTTCCTTAGAGCACCCACCATCAAAGAACATTTTCCAAAGCCCATCTTGCTGCAAAATCAACTCATCCACAATTGGGTCTGTGTTTTTTAACTGAGGTACTATTTCTTCAATCACAAAATTGCTCATGTCAATATCTACAAAGCAATTCAGATCCTCTGGAGCAACCACTTCAATCATGACTGAAGAACGGGGCTCCCTGTACAACTTTACCTTAGTTCCATTTATTGGGATGGTAGCATAAGATAAATCTAGTTGCAATTTTCCACCCACTGCTGCAGCCCATTGTCTTGACAATAACATGCCATAGTGAGGTTTTGTATCAACAACCACCACATCCATTTTATATGTGGCTTCTGGAAATGTAGCAATTTTCACCTCTATTCCAATCAGGCTCCCTACAATAGGAAATGCCCTGTTGTCCATGGCATAACACCTTCCCTTAGATGTATCAACTGGCAATCCTAACTCCTTCATTACTTGGTAAGGCATTACAGTTGTAGCAGCACCAGAGTCAATCATACAATTTTTTAGCAAAAAATTATTTACAAGCAAAGTGACATAGAAAGGATTGATAGAAGAGGGTTCCTATGTCACAATTGTCTCAACACATACATCAGAGATGTCATCAATTGCTATTGGCTTGTCTAGGGATTTCCCTTCATCTTGTAGAATAGGAGTAGTTCTCTACTCACTTATGAGAGCTAGGGCTGCTGCTTTGTGCTCTTCTATTTTCAACATTTCAAGCAAAGGAATGGAAACTTTCATTTGGGACAAAGCATGTCTCATATCAAAAGTAGGGGAATCAGTACCAAAATCAGGGTGATCTTTTGACTTACCAAACTTCCTTTTCACCTTGTCGGCAATAACTTCTTGTTTCCCTTTCTTTTCAATTTCAAACCCTTCATCTTTATTGTTCACAATATTGGGCTTTGGGGAGTCCTTATTCTGAGGATTACTTTTGACAAACACTGATCTAGGGACTCCCTGATCACCACCTACCTTTCTGTTCCTCAAATTGTATGAGGATTTTGCTTGTGTAATAGCAGCCATAGTTAAACTCTTAATTTCTTCTTCACTGGTCTTTCTCCATTGTCTTTCATCTAATCCAGATTCTACCATATGAGTCTTATAGTCATCATTATCAAACTCTTCTTGATCAGACTAAGTAAATATTTGTTGTTCATAATCAGAGAAAATCTTCCTCTTATGATCAACATCCAGGAAAATAAATTCATCATCTGAGGACTCAAGATCCTCCATTAGTTCAGTAGTAAACATGTTAATAGCAGGCTTTTCAGATCCTTCATAATCTCCTGCATATGAGTTAGTGGCCTCTTCTCCTAGAGCCTGAGCAACAACACACTGGAATGGTGAGTGAGGCATACTACAGGCCACACACCAAGGGGTACTTTCCACATTATGTGCTATATTTTTCTTTAAAGGATTTGGTGTATCGCTTCCCTTTTGGGGCTCATTATTGTCAGGAACAGGCCTCCCATCTTTCCAGTTTGTTTTGTAAGGCATATCTCTCAGATTAGGGGCTTTGTCCTACATTTGATAAGGAGGTCTCATATCTTGAAAGTTTCTACCACCTTTATCAAACCTTGCTGGGAAATCTTTATTGTTACCAGGCCCTTTGACCATTCTATCCTCCTCTTTGGATGGCCTTGCAGGTTGTGGCCTGGTTTCTTTCCACAATCTACCTTCATCCCTTTTATACATTTGGCCAGATGCCTTTCAGTTACTTTCAATATTTATAGCCAAATTAGAAGCATCTCTAAGGGTACGAGGATTCTTATCTCTCAAAATGTAAGACATCTTACCATCCATAGAATTGAAATAAGTTGTCATGTAGACTGCATCATCTAGCCTCAATACTTGGAACAGTTTGTACATAGCCTTTTGGAATTGGCTATTAAACTCTGACATGCTCTCATTGTAATGTTTCTTGATATTATTGAACTCATTGAGCATGTAACTAGAGTTCACATGTTCTGCATATTTCTCTTTAAAACATCTGACAAATTCTTCCCAAGATGCAATACTATTCTCAGGTAACCCC
Source organism: Chamaecyparis obtusa (assembly GCA_027943335.1). Classification (NCBI taxonomy): domain Eukaryota; kingdom Viridiplantae; phylum Streptophyta; class Pinopsida; order Cupressales; family Cupressaceae; genus Chamaecyparis; species Chamaecyparis obtusa. Next base: position 58,314 of record BSBK01001814.1, read on the forward strand.
CTATACCAATCCCTAGCATCCTCAATCAATGATTGAACAAAGAGAGTCATTATGACATCTTCATGTTTAATTTCATAATCATTGACTTTATCTGTAAAAAACTTCAGATGCTCTTCACAGGTAATAACATTATTCCCAGTAAATAATGGGATCTTCTTTCCGATTTCATTGGGGATAGCATTAGGTTGGCCAGGAATACCATAAAAAAACAAAGGCCTATATCTATCCAAATGAACTAGTCATCTTTGGATAGTTGGTTGATTCAGAGGGGTAGTTGCAACATTTTGATAGGGTATAGTTCCCACTGTACCACTAGCTATGATGGGAACTTGATTGGAAACCGGTCCAGGTAAAGTTTGTCCAAGGTGAAAGGCTTGAACATTTGGAAGAAAAGTATTGGGCTGACTGGAAGGAGTTGTTCCTATAGTGATAGGGATAGAGGTACTAGGAGATGTGTTCATGTTAGCATGTAGGAAGGCAATCTTCCTCTTCATTTCATCAGCAGTAGCCTCCAACTCAAGTTTCTCCAGTTGAATAGCCAATTCTTCCTTTGCTTTTCTAGCCTTCTCCAAGTCTATACTTGTGTGAGAACGTATATTAGGAGGGACTACAATTTTCTTGGGCTCATTAATATGTATACCCACCAATTTCTATTTTCCCTTATCAGGGATTTCTTTGTGAGCATTTATAATCTCCTTATTTCTCTGAATTTCAGAGGGATTCAATTGCCTTAAGACATGGCCTGTTCTTTCAAATTCACCTTGCTTTGGTTTATTATCTTGGGCCTGCTTTCTCAAATCTTCCATGTCACCAAATAAGTCCCTATTTAAACCTTGAACATCTTGGTTTAAATCACTAACTTGGGTTTCATTTTTCTTGGTTCTCTTGAGAAGTTCCTGCCTCTCTATGAGTAAATCACAGATTTGCTATTCTCTTTCTTTCAACCTATTGGCAATCTCAGCCAGTTGTTCACTCTCCTTTTTTCTTAAAGAAACCACCTCTTCTCTCAACTTGTCAAAATCATAGGAGGTAGCCTCAGTAGCAGAGGTTTCTTCTAGTTGTTCTAAAATTTCTCTTGAAGGGAAAAAACCTACTTCTGTGGCCTCTGTGATTACTTCTTTCTACATGTGCACCCCTGGTGTAACCCTCTTGACATGTTTGGGATCATCAGAAGAAGATGAAGACTCATGAGGGAGTGGGACATAAGATCTTTCTCGAGAAGGGCCTTGGGAACTAGCAGTATGTTGACCTCTCCTAGACCATTGTTTTCTACTTGGCGTATGGAGCTCATCACCCATATTCTCTTTGGGGTGATCCTTGTAGTAAGACCTAGTGTACTTTGGTCGACTCATGGTATAACAATATTAGCAAAGTTTACAACAATTTAGAAACTAGTAGCATAGAGTTTAGAGTTGCCACCCACTTTTATGTGGGAATGAAAATATTTTATACTGGTCTACAAATGCACAAAAGATAGGATTTTCTCTAACCTTTTGCACACTATTCAGAAAATTTGATCCCCAGTAGAGTCACCAATTTGTTAGCTCATTTTCATGTAGAATTGCCAATACAGTTTTCAAACTTGACTCACGGGTTCTCAACTCTGAATTCTTATAGGGAAAAGGGTAATTGATAAGGACCACGTCCTTCTTCTACTTTGGGCTCCATAGACCCAGGCGGGTGTACCTATATTCAGACTTAATGCTCCATGATGATATATTAACAGAAGCAGATGTTTATTTGCAGAAAATGGCAAGTGTCACAAGGATAAACTCCTTCTTTTTGAGCTTTGAACTTAGGCAAGTTAACCCCTTTTAGATCTACTTCTTGAAAGGATCACAACAATAGTTTATATTCTTGATATAAACTTTATCTTCTCAGTCACTCAAAATATACACGAAAGTAAATTATTATTTGAAAATTGTTGAGGGTGAGATCTCTGCAAATCGAGGATAGACCAGTGCCTTATCTTCGGGTTATAGAGTCAAACAATGAAATGTATACCTACAAAAATCTTCTAAATGAAACACAAATAAATCCCAAATGAAGTGCCTTACAATTCATCCTCTCTTAAAGACGTTTGATCATCAAATTCTTGCTAAATTCTTAAGCTCTCAGAAATTAACCTAAAGACATTACCCTTTCCTTGAAAGGAGCTAGAGATTAAAATCACAGATACCTTGTAAATGGTATATCAAAACTACCTTATAGATTCAATACACAAAAGCCATATAATTCAAACAAGAAGACAATTGAAATCATGCAAGGGAATTCTTTTTATATTCCAATAAAACCTCACTGCATAAATACACTTCAAAATCTGATAAAATATTCTAAGATTTCAACAATGGCATTCAGCCTCTACTGTATATTTCTAAACCTCCCTTTTAAAATGAACAAGGCCCTACTACTTATACCAATCAGCCATCTTGGAATCCTCAAAAGGATACAACAAGCTTTGGATGGCTATTAAAAGATCTTGTATTAAAAACAAGATTACAAATCGGGAAAGTTGTTTGCAACAATAGATTACAAATATCTATTTCCAACAGTCCCGCAGGTGGCATCTTTGTCTAAAGATATTTCAGAGCAGTTGCTAAATTTGTTGTGTGAATGATGACCACCATCTGGATAATTTACATCATTCTTTGTTTGAAACTTGCTCTCCCTCATTTTCTGGATCAGATGCCATCTGCAACTCTATTTGGCCAGGTGTCACATTCGTGTCTGTGACAATTTGTTTGACATTTTTGTCCCTTTTACCTTGACTTTCAAAAGTTTGGGATACTAACACCTGCCGCCTCTTCAACTGATTTCCCTTTCTTCTGAATCTCCTGACAGATACATGGATTCCCAAGTCGTGTAGGTTTCTTCACTTGGCCAATGAAAGGCAAGGACCTCATCTTTCTTTGGGGACAACTTTTCCCACTCAACAACCAACTGATGAACCTCTATTCTCCCATTAGCAAAATGTAACCTAGCATCCTGGAGGAGTTCAATAAAATGCACAAATGGGGCATTATCATCTATACCAAGAATGTCATTTATTTTAGTTAGCCCTCATCTATCTATTTGCTCCATCCATTGACCTTTATCCTTGATTACCCCATCTACCTTGATAAGACCAGGGAAAATTTGGAAATCATCCTGGAAATATCTTGTTCTTAAGACTTCTGACCTTCTCTTTATACTCTCCCTGTTTACCTCAAAATCAAAAAGATCTTTGATAACCCTGTAAGTACTTGCAAGCTCAATATTTACAACACATTGATCCTTATGTCGCTCAAACCATGACCTTAGAGTGTCTTTCCTTCTAGTCCATCTTTCCAAAATTTTGTTCAGAGTTGCCACCTCTTTCTGAAAGGTCACTAAGACATCTGCCAATTGTTTTGCAGATTTGTATACTTCTTTAGGTCTCACCTTGGCAACAAAATGTGACACAACACCTCTTATCTTACCAGCTAACTTATTTTTTACCCTTTGATCAACATCTTCTTCATCCATGGAAGGAGGAGAAGGGGAAGGGGGAAGTTCAATAATGGGGCTTGATGAGGAAGGCCCTGCAGAGGAGGAAGCTATCTGAATTTGTTCTGATAACTGTATTGGACCCTGTTCTCCCAATTTCTTTCTTAAATCTACAATCATAATATCTCTCTCAAGAATCCCCTATTTCATCTCACCATAAACCTTCAAGACTATTTCCAGTTTTGTAGTGAGTTCATCTTTCTCTCTAGCTTCCTTTTTTGCCACCTTTTCTATTAATTGTGCCGTGGCCATTACCATACCTGATGCCTCCACCAAAGATGTATCAGTAACTCTTCTTACAATTAAACTCCCTGAGAGGTCATCTTTGACAATTTTCTTTCCTTTATCACTTTCATTCTTCCTCAAAGACCACATCACCAATGCTTGATGATTATCACTAAAAGTGACTCCTTTAACAGCTTGTTCTACTTCTTCTAGAGTCCTATGGAGAGGAGTGGTTTGCTTTCTGACTGCATCAAACACTACTGCATCAGCTATATCCCATTCTGGGAGGATCAGTACTCTTGACATCTTTACCATATCTCTTCCTTGTTCTGGAGTCATTTGTTTGAACTTTGCAATCATCTCTATTTTCACTTCTTCCTCTATAACTTGTAAATCCTTATCCGGATTCATTTCATGTCTCTTCTCACAGATTTCTTGAAATTGCTTGATGTTTAATTTCCAATGAAACTGCATAAAGGCCCTAGTTTTAACAAAAGTGTCATCAACCAAAAATTCTTCACAAGCTTGCTTGATTACAGGGTCCAATTCAGTGCCTGCTAACTCCCCTACTGCTAGATCCAAATTAGGTTCTTCTGGTAGCTCTGGCATTCCCTCATTTACTTCTTCATAATTCATAAAGATCTGACCTAAAGCATCTACTTGCTGCACTTGTTCTGCAATCTCTTGGTCATTAAAAATTCTTATAGGAGACTGTGATGGGGAGTACTCCTCTTCCACATGAATAGGTCTCTCTTCCAACCTTTGCCTTTTTGATGGGGGTGGAGAATCAACAATATCTTCAGCAATCTGAGGAGGAGAATCGGGGATCTCCACAATTTCCTTTTGTTTTCCAACCTGTTGTGAGGTTGATGGGATATCCCTTTTATCCATCTACTTTTGATGGCTTTGTTCTCGTATCACCACATTGTAACCAGTCTTCTTTTGGACCACATATCTCCTCGGGGGTAATCCTTTTGCAAACACAGGCTTACTCAACAATTGTCTAGCCTTTTCTGGATCATCCTTCATCACTTTTTCCTTCTTCTCATTTAAAGTCTGGAACACACCCTGAAAAAAATTCATGAGAGTGTCTATTTTCTTCCCCATTGGAGTTATGCTTTTTAGGGGATCCCATCTTGAATCAAATTGTCAGATAAAATCTAGTGTTTTCATGTATACCAACCATTTTTCTTTCATGACCTTTTGTTCCTGTATTTTAGCTACATTCCTGATGATGTCTTCAGGGAAATTAAAAATGTGGTTGATCATGGCACACTTGGCTCTCTTTTTAAACATTTCATTATAAAACCCTTAAGGATCTATTGTTCTCGCAACTGCAGTAGCCATATGGTACGGGGCCAAAATTTTATGCATGTAGACCCATCCACCCTTGGTAATTATGAATTGATGGCCAATGGTAACATTTGGGAATAAAGTTCCCTTGCCTTTCCCAGTGAGGGCACACTCCTCAATATCCCCCAATTGCCTCAAAAACTCTGCAATTCCAATCCTAAGGGGTACTTGATAGGGCAGTATAAAAGGGGTCCCCCTAAAACCATACAATCTGATAATAGTTGATACATTGTAGAAAATAAAATCTCCCCAATTGTGGACGATGTTCAAATTCTTGGCAAACTGGTTTGGCCTTACAAGTTGTGCTAACATTGTTGGGATTCTTGGGTTATCTAAAACAAACAGCTTCGTGAGTCTAGCTGCGAAACATTTATCAAAATTGATAAAACTATGATCCTTTTTATCCCAGGTCATTGTGAGACTCCGTAATTGGACTAGCATGTCTTCACCATCCTTCTTTCTCACCAATTCCATTTCTTGTTCAAAATAGCTTGCTCCTTTGAACAGAAACATGTACATCATGAAAGAGTACCAGCCAAAGGGTCTATCACATTCATTCTTTTGAATCTTTACTAATCCATTATGGATTAATTCAGCAATGAAAGGAGCGAAATCAAAAGTGATAGACACTTGTGCATGTAAAATTTGGATCATCATGCACATCAAAAGTATTGGCATCCTGTCACTAACATCCTCTCCAAAAACTTGACACAATGACCAATATGCACCCCTAGCTCTGAGATCAAAATATTCTATTTTAAAAAGCTCTGGAGTGTTCTGCCCCACAACAACCATTTTCCCAATTTTTGTGCAAAAATCCTTCAACAACTTGCCTCTATAATAGTTCCTTTGTGCATTGTAAACTTGCCTTAATTCTTCAAAGTTAATGCTTTCCAAACTTTATGACGGTTCACTCAATCCGAACACCTTCCTGATTTCTTCAGCTGAAACCTTAAACAATAACACCCCCTTTGCATCCCTAATTTCTCTAGTGATTGGATCATAATTTTTTGCAACCTAGGTCATCAAATCTACATCTAGAAAGACACTAGGCACGACAAGTTTTCCTAAGTCAGATTACCATATATTGCTTGCAGGATGAGGGGCATTTCTCTGACTAAAACCTACCTTGAACAATTCCAGTCCTGTGGTATCAGAGTCACCTCTTGCGTTGATAGTACCAATCTTGGCCTCTCTAATAAAACTTTCCGTATCATATAAACCTTCTGCTATTTTTACCCTAGGGTCTTTAGGAATCAAACTCTTACTCTTCACCGGGGTAGTGGAAGAGCCAGGAAGTAACTACACTAAATCCTCGTGCAAACCTCTTTCACTATACTCTACTTTACCCGACAATTCTTTCCTTGGGGCCATTTTAAAGTTTATTTTAACAGAAATTCTTGCACGATAGACTAAACATAGAACTGTAATCCTTTCAATAAGGAAGCAAATCACACAAGAATTTTACCAACCTTTTCTCTCAGAAGCCACCCGGGAAAAGCAACCAATCCTCAGAAATCTTCATGCCTGAATCTTTGGAAACTTTGATCTCTTTGTGCTTCTAAAAGTGTGTGAAATTATGATATATGAGCCACTTAAAGTAGTCCTGTCAATAATTAATTCAGCACGATTGAAACAATTACTCCTCCGGAAGAGCGAACTATCACTTCTTCAATGGGAAACCTTACTTCACACCATTTTACCTTAAGTTTGAATGAGAACCATTGATCCTCATTAGTAGATGATCCAACAGCTTATTGCATGATCGCATGGCTTAAAAAAAACTCATGCGAACATGCGACTAACCATCACACTACCTTTCTATTCCTGGCGGTCTCTTGTAACTTTCCTTTGTTAACATGAAATGCTTTTCGCATGATCGCATAGCTTAAAAGAAGCTTATGCAAACATGCGAAAACATGTTACCACTAACCGTCACTGTCTTCTTTTAAACTGCTAGTCCCACCCTACCTTCGTTAATAAAGAAACTCCACGTTTGCGACACCTGGCAGAATGTCAGGTACTTTCTCTCTTTTCGAGCACCGGTGTTTGCTGAAGCTAACCAATGAGAAGACTTCATTTATGCACATTTGTCAAAAGGTTTTACTAGAGAATCACACTTGATTCAACACAAGATCAACGACCTATCACATAATCGCATAACTTAAAAGATTCCATGCGATTATACGATGGCCGTCCGATCTTCCCTTTACTATTTTAAAACCTCAGAGATTCTTTTGTCACCGGCCCCACTGATCTCAACAAATAGAAAGCTGCCAGTTGTAAGATACTTGTAAGTGGTCCCACTGATCTCCACATCTGGCTTTTGTTATAAGATCAACAGCCATTTCGCATGTTCGCATAGCTTAAAAGACACTCACGTGAACATGCGACTGTCATTGGATCTTCGTTGAAGATTCTCGGTTGGAACAAACTTAAAACATAGGAAAATGTTATTTATACCACCGGGTTTCTAGACTGAGGAAAAACATAACCCCCGCGTATTAAAAAAAATGCATGTGCTCTTTAACAGACCTAAGTGATTTTTAAAAAAGTAACGCTCGAAAAGGAATAAAGACAATGACTTAGGATTTATTTTGAAAGTGGTAAGCATTTTGGGGGTTTCTTACATGAATTTGAAATTCTTCAAGGGCAAGACCTAGGGTAAGAACTTTGAAATAGGGTTATGTTAATTTTTTGAAGAACTCCAACACCTGGACCTAGGAAACTTTACAGACCAGAGGATTAACCTATCAGAATGGACAAAAACCTCAGAATTTTAAGAAAATTCCCAACACACCATTTGACCTAGTATATGGAATTCATGCAATAATGCCTCAGAATAACTTATTGGAAATGTATAAATTTGTTCAGCTATATGATGATGACATAGATGATGAGATGCAATTGAGAATTGAGGACCTTATTAGGTTGGATGAGACTAGAAGAGAATCAGTTGCAAGGAATGCCAAATTGCAATTGCAAGTTAAGAATTTATATGATAAGAACACTGTTGACAGAAAGTTTGAACCTAGTGATTTGGTGTTAGTTTGGAATGCCAGACTGGAGGATAAGGGGAAACATGGTAAATTTGATCCCATCTGGCTAGGGCCATATCTAATTCATGAGAAATGGGGCCAAGTTTCATACAATATCAAAGAATTAAATGGTGATATTCAGGAATTGCTAGTTCATGGACAATTCTTGAAGAAATACTTCAATTGAGGTATTTTGTTTTCCATGAATAGTAGTTAGGTTTGTACATTTTGTAAATTCTATAAATAGGCTGCTTGCCCCTACCCTGTTTTGTCCAGGTCTGTTAGTTTTTGGTCCTATTGCCTTTTCTGCCTTTCTTGTTCCCTGTTGTCTGCATTTTTGCCAGTGGGATGGTCTGCTTTAAACCAGTGATTCTAAGTCCTTGCTATGCTTGTAGGAGGCATACATCCCCAGACAAAGCCACTATTAGCACATGCCAAAAATTTCATGGCTTTAGCTCTCTTCCCCTAGTCTCTGCAATGTTTTTCATGTCTCTGGCTAAAACCCTTGGCAAAAAATTTAAAATCTAGTCGTTGGATCCTTAAATTTAAAATTGCCCTAGCGCTATTTTATTTTTGCATTACCTTTTCATGGGTCACTTAAAACCTTTTATTTTGCATGTGTCATTTAAATGACCAACTTTACCATGTTCGTGGTTAGGTTTCATGTGTCGGCAAGTCCCCTTTAAATATTTCCTAAGTCACCGGTTAATCTTTCCTAAGTTCCTAGCGCCCGGTGGTTTTAAATTTTCCTAAGTCCTAAGCTTTAATTTTTCCTATGTTTCGGCCTTAGTGTTTTTTGGGCCTAGTTTTCTGACAGCATTTCCATCCGATGGTCAGTGTAAGTTCTCATAGACTGTGTCAGATGCTTGAGATCTTACTCCAGCCATTGATCTCATTTGTCTCAAATGTATCTTTGGCAGTGGTCTCGATGTCAGGTGGAGCTGATTTGGAGGTTTTTTATTGGTCCACGTAGTATGAGGTGGAATCCTATCAGTGGGACTTGGTTTCCAGATGTGTCAATGGGTCTTGGTCCTATCAGAGAATCGATGAATGATGTATAATTTTATGGGTTTTGTTAGAGGCTTAAGATCTTGCAATGGCCATTGATTTTGTTTCCTATTAGATGGTTGTTAGAGATGGGGGAAGATTCTTTATCCAACGGTGGGCGTGAAATCTGATAGAATCTCAGATGGGTATGCGAACTTGCGATGACCGTTGATCTTCTTAGCAAAGGCTTAGTGGTTCTGATAAGTGTTTTAGCGGCTGACAAATTTATGAAGGGTTCGCTCATTCAGGAGAAGAATTGGTGACATTCTAAAAGTCTTGGTGATTCAGTGAACAAGGTCCTATAATCACTAAATTATTTGGCAAAAGTAAAAAGTGTTCTGCGAACTGGTAGAAACCTTTGTCGCCAGTTCGCTAAATTTGACTGGGGCCCTTTTAAGAGATAAATCATAAAAGACTGTGAAAAGAAAGATCAGACGGTCACGACTTAAAGTTGATCTAGATTCAAATTTTGACTACTGATTTACTGCAAGCACCATAAAGTAGCTGTTGCTTTTCAAATTTGAATTTGCAGAGGGTTTCTAGCCATAGGAAGTACCAGGATTTATGGTTTTAATAGCTAATTTTGGTTAGTTTGGTGGTGCTTGCTGTTGCAGTGTGGTCCAGGGTGTTGAGTGATTATCTGTAGGGTTTGTACTATGTAGTTTTGTGCTTGAGTCATGTTTTAGGGTTGACATTTTGAGTGTTTTTGTGGTTTTCAGTACCTTCACAGAGATTTTTTCATGATTGAGAATCATTCCAGGATTTTCTTTCTCCTGATTGCCTGGGTTTCTTCCCCTATGATAAATTTGTAGCCATTTCTAGTTGGTTGGGTGGTTGAAACCCTAACCCTAAGTCATCCATAGCTTGTTGCATTCTCTTTGAGAATTCTAAGATGACTAGGGAGTACAAGTTGTAGAAATTTTGATTTTGTAGGGGTTCCAAACTTTCTTTGGTCCCGGCTAGTTGTTGATAGTGTTATACTAATAAAGGAGTGGGATTTTGGGTATTTCCTATCTTTGTGTTGTTTTGATTGTATATTGATCTTGAATATGTTAATGAAAATACTATTGAGTTCCAATCTTGCATTTGTGTATGTCTTCTTGTTTCGGTTCTAAGCTCATATATGTTAATGTCACAAAGTGTGTTAGCATATGGTAAACAAAGAGTATTGTGAAGTCATCTCTGTGTTCCTAACAAAGTTAGGATTAAATTCTTTTAGTTGAGTTCAGTGAGTTTGCAACCAAGTAGGAATCTGATGTCCTTGTGTCTAAGGGAGATGAGTAATAGGCAAAGCACTTATCTTGGATTCAACTATGTTTGAGTTATGGTATTCAGTTGATGTATGTAATTGGGTGACTCTTTTCCCTAGTTTAAGGCATGAGTCCATCCTCTGGAGGCATTTCATTGTCATCAACCACACACACAAACATTCAAATGATAAAATCTTAAAGCAGTTAGTAAAGAGTATATAGTTGTATAGCATTTAGTGATTCCTTTTTAGAAGTGAATCAAGGGTACACCCACCTAAGCATTAAGGCTCAAAGTGTAGGAGGATCTCTATTGATCCTTTTCAGTTGGCCCTCTTCCTTGTGGACTTTGGAGTGGTGATAGAGTCAAAGTTTTATTAAAAATTATCCATCAAAGTATAAATCTGCAAGTTGAAGATCAAAGGGAATAATCCACAACCAACACTTTGTCCATCCAATACTTGAAATGTTAGGCACAAATGTTGTGAGTTTTCCACCTAGGGTGTTGAGGGTTTTAAGACCATTACAATATGAGGACAATTGTCCAAGAAACCACAATTGGGGAGATTTCTACCTTGGGGACAATTCCACAGTTATAAGAGTATATGGGTGCCCTCAGCCCCCACACATACTTCCAAGATATGTACCTCCTAAGGTAGCGATGATGGAGTTTATTTGGAAATTAATGTGGACTAACCTAGGGCCTCATAGGAAGGGTACTTTCACACCTTGACAATTCAGGGTTGATAGCTTTTTGATTAGAAAAAGGGCAATGGATCAAGTCAGTGGCTGGCTCAATCATTTCAAGATGACTGTGGGTACCTACCGGTATGTTTATTCTAAGGGTTTCATTAGAATGGATAGGATAACTTTGATTCCTAGCATTGGAATAATTAGAGAGCATGAGGCCCTTGATGATGACGATTTAATAAGAAATGTGCTGGACTTTGATGAACAAAGGAGAAGATGGAGTAATTATTTTGACTTACTAGACTTGGAGACTCAATTGAAGAATGCTGGAATTCCTTTTGGTGATTTTTTTCCTAAAATATCATACTTGCAAAGAATGGAAAAAATGATAGAAATGTATGGTCCCTTGTCTAGCCAGTTGGAAAGGTTAATTGAGGAGAAGTTGGAGGTGCCGAGGAAGTATTCCACCTATGAACATGAAGAATTCATCGATGAATCATAGGAAGGTAGCAGTCCACCTCTAGCAGGGGAAGAATGTGTTAGCAATGAATGCTAAAGCCTTTGGTAGTCATTCTATAGAAATAGTTGTTGCATTCATGACTATGATTGTCATTGATGTCAACACAGTGTTATTCTAGAGTTTAGCAGAGAAGCAAGCATAGTTTTATTTTGCACACATGTTATATTGTAGATTGAGTCATGCACAATTGATGGTATGTTCTCTAGTGTGTTATTAGCCTATGGTTAAGAGCACAAAAATAAATTCATTTATTCATAAAAGTTATAAGCATTTTGGTGGAAGCAGTGTTCTGGCAGTATTCCTGTGTAGCAGTTTTTTGTAATTGGAGGATATCTCCTAACCAGGATGGAATCTGATTTTGCACAGTTAAAGGAAATTTTAAGACTCATTTTTGGTGACATGGTTCACAGTGCAAACTTTGAGGTCACACGATTGGAAAGTTATTGTATTTGGAAGCCAACAGTTTTATGTAATTTTGATGTAGCGTGTTGAAATTATTATTTTGTATTTGCATGCTAACTCATTTGTAATTATTTGAGTATCGTATAAAGGAAGGAATGTTTTCATTGTTATATGAGAGGATTTTAATAGTTGTGATATGAAATTATGAAAGTTGTGATGCGAATGTATGCATGAAGTGAAGAATAGAGCTAATTTAGTGATGAAGGAAGACTTGCAAAGTACAAAGATCTGGATTTATGATCTTGTGTAGTAGAGAGTGCAATTTTGGCATAGTGTGAAGGAGGTAACATATTTCATATTATTCTTTTGAATAATCCTAAGATCTATTGGACAGTGAGTTCAAAGATCTTGCCTTGAAGTTGTTTGGGCAGTGGGTCCTTCTGTCTTCCATAACTCCTAACAGGGTTAGAATCTTTTAACGGGGATTCAAAATCTCCTAACAGAGATTCATATGTACTGAATGTATTTCATAAGACTCCTAAAAGGGTCCATCCTCTAACAAGTAACTTTCATATTAGTACATCATTTTGTGGGCATCATTCCCACCGGGGTTTACTCTTTGATCAAGAGGTTCCCTAGTTAACATATCTTGTGTTATTGTGTCATTGTGTACGATTATCCTTCTATGGTTGGTTACTGCATTAATTATATGGTTTAAATCTATTGAAGTTGATATTAAATTTAATGATGATAAATGGTTTAATTATCAGATAACTGATTCACCCCCCCCCCTCTCAGTTATCTTGGTGGTCATTACTTTCTAACAGGATGAATTATTGACCTAACCCAAGAATCAATGGAGGTGGAGGCTATCTTAGAGCCACCATTGAAAAAATAGAGAATTGAGGTTGGTGAACCTTCTAAGAAGAAGAAACAAAAGAAGATATTGGACAGTGCTTCAGTCCTTGTGCCTAGTAAGAGGGCCTATCACCATAAATTAAGAAAGGCTATTAGAAAAGGAAAGAAGATGATGCCACAAGAAACATGGGACTTGGCCTTATTGGTGGGATAGGATGAAAGAGAATTGTACCAAGAGGAATTTCTCAGTGATGACCAGTTTCTCCAAAGCAAAGAATTCAGAGATTTCCTTATCTGGAGGAAATAGGAGGAAGTGAAGAGGTCCTTGCCTGAAGGTATGGAACCAAGTGAAGAGACTCTTAGGGCTCTTACATCATATGATCCTAGTCTTGAAAAGATCATTGTGGAGGAAGCAAGAGAAATGGTTAAAAAAAGTTGCATGCTTCTGAATCCTAGATGGGATTTGACTTCTGCCTTTATCATTGAGCAAATTAGAAAACAACTAGAGGGAAGCTTGTCGTATGAAGCGCATATTGATGACATGATCAGAGGGAGTGGTTATGACCCTAAGTCACAAGCTGTTGCACTTTGGTCTCTAGCCCCAAGAGCTCAGAAACCATCTCTAGTAAGCATTGAAGACAAAATGGAAGGTAACAAGATTGTCTAGATCATCCAAAATACCACTGATCTAGAGGTGTCAAAGGTAGTAACCTATTTGGCTCACCTTAATGAAGCTAAAACTATTCAATTGTCTGAGAGGTATAATAAGTTGTTTGAGAACTCAATGAGGATTGCAAAGGATAGGGATTTAAAACTTATATTGCTCAAGAAAATGGAGGGTGAATTGGAGGAATTAAGGGAAAAACTTGATGAAGCAGTTAAAATAGTGCCTCCCTTATGTTTAAAAATTGAGGCCTCTCCTCAGCTTGAGGCTGAGGTCCCTGACCATCCAGTGGAAGATCTAGAGAAAATCAAACTAGAAGCAGGCTAGAAACTATGACTGGTGTTGTGCAACATAGGAAGAACAAGATAAAAGAAAAGTGGAATCAGTCCATCAGTCAGTTATCATGTTGCATAAGACAAATGATAAAGTGAATGAGTCATTGGCTACTTTGGAACCACTTCACAGCATTTGGTCTGGGAGGAGTTTTTTATTTGATAAACTTGATGGTTTGTAAGAACATAGACTGGATATCCCTAAGGTGGTAACTAAGGTTTATGAAAAGATTGGGTTGGTTATTTTTGTTTCAAAGTTTTTCAAGGGAAAGTCCAATCAAGTGAGGGCCAAGTTGGCTATTTTTGATAAAGATTACAGGAAGTTTTTACCTTCTATTTTTGCAAGGGGTGGAAGTGTAGTTAGTTTGGATGAATGGAAGACATCAATGGATCAGTTGGTGATTAGGCAAGAGGCTCTCCTCAATGGTGATAATGTTTTAGATATGGATGGGTGCAATGGAATAATTGACAGTTTGTTCAAAGTTGAAGGTGATTGCACATGATTTGTTGCAGAGGTTAAGGCTATAACTAATGCAAAGTGGGACCTACATATCAAATCATTATAGGGGCTATAGGGTTACAATTGGCCATCTGATGATGATGTGACAACTTGGGAAAAAATGGCAAAGAAAAAGAAGAAGAAGCCAACTGTCCAAGAGCTAGAGGCAGAGGAAGAAGAGTAGAATACACTTGGCACCTGATCCAGAATTCAAGTGAGAGAATGTTTCAAACATAGGATGATGTAAGTTAGCCTGTAATGGTGGTCATCATTCATGCTAAAAATCAAAGTAACTAGTCTGAAATATCCTCAGACAAAGGTGGCACTTGTAAAGTTGGTAGTAGTTGTAAACTACTTTTTGTTGTTCTAGTCGTTGTCTTTAGTTTGTACTTTTTATCTTTTGTGCAAGTCATTTTCCCAGCCATTTGAAGCTTGTTGCATCCTTTTGAGGATTCCAAGATGGCTGTGGGTATATATAGAAAGTTTTTCTCTTTTGCTAAAGGTGGTGGTTGAAGTTTTTTGTAAAGAAGACTAAATATAGATTTTGAATTCTTTTATGTTTTTGCTGAAATTGTAATGGATACATCTGAAAATTAATACAAATATACTAAAGTTTCATTCCCATTTTTGGTTATCTTTGTGTATGGATTCTTTGAATTTCTTATGCATCAATTAGTAAGGCTAGTTTAATGCATTGTTCACAAGGTGAATATAGGGGCTGAACTCGAGTTTCTCTCAAGGAGAGAGTAAAACTTTCAAGGAGGTCTCTAGGATTTGAAAGTCAATACATGAATCTAATGATAGGGTTGGGAATTGAGAGAATGAATTGTTAGGTAATTTATTTGAATTTCAGTATCTTTATGTTAATAGGATTCTGTAGATGTTCAATTTTGACTCTAACCCAATGGATAGGGCACTAGTTTAGTTTGATTTGCATCTGTTCACCATCATTTGATCAAGAAATTATATCCATTTACTTTTATTTGTATGTTGTGAGCTGCATTGGTTATGTCAAGTACATAGATCAATTTTATTATGCTTTGTAGAAGCATTTGAAAGGTAAACTCGCCTGAGTTTTATATTCAAAGTGAAGACTCAAAGCCTTAGTACCTTAGCATTTAAATTATGCTAGATGTAGCTATTGGGAATGCATGAGTCATGATTTCAATAAATTTTTGAATATTTCAACCATCTCCATATTTAAGTGTCAAAAAAATTGGCAACTCTGCTGGGGAACTTAATGAGTATATACAATAGATTTGTGCAATACTATCTATTGTGTTTGTTGTGGACCAGCGTGTTATTTTGATTCCCACTTGTTCATGGGTGGTGACTCTAAAAGTCTGTGTTTACTAGTTGTGGATATCTATAAAATTTTGTTAAGTCTTGTTGTGACACACCATGACTCGGCCAAGGTTGACTAGGTCATATATCAAGGATCACCTAGAGAGTAATATGGGTGATGAGCTCCATACATCCAGTAGAAATCAGTGGTTTAGAAGAAGTCATGCTAATACTAATCCCCAAGGATCTTCTAGAGAAAGATTTCATACACCACTTCCCCATGAGGCTTCTTCTTCATCTGATGACCCTGAACATGTTAAGAAAGTCATGCCTAGTGCACACTTTATCCAAGAAGAAGAGATCATAGAAGTAGGTTATTTCCCTACAAGAGAAACCCTAGAGCAACTGGGAGAAACTTCTCCTGCTGAAACTACTTCATATGATTCAGAAAAATTAAGAGAGGAAGTTATTTATTTAAGAAAAAAGGAGCATGAACAACTGTAAGAGATTGCTAATAGAGTGAAGATAAGGGAGCAAAAAATTTATGAATTTCTTTTGGAAAGGCAAGAACTTATCAAAAAAACCAAGAAAAATGAGATTCAGGCTAAGGATCTAAGAAAAGATCTTCGGGGCTTAGATAGAGAATTGTTCGGTGACATGGAGGTTCTCAAAAATTAGGCTGAAGGTGTTAAACCTAACCATGATGAGTTTGAGGGAATAGGACATGTTCTCTAACAATTTCACCCATCTAAAATCCTAAGGAATGAGGACATTAAAAATGCCACAAAAGAAATCCCTAATAAGGGAAAATAAAAGGTGGTGGGTGTGAATATTAATGTGCCTAAGAAAATTGTTGTTATTCCTAGTGTACCTTCCCAAACAAGCATAGATTTGGAAAATGATAGAAAAGCTAAAGATGATTTGGCTCTCCAACTTGAGAAATTAGAATTGGAGGCTGCTGCAGATGAGATGAAAATAAAGATTTCTTTCTTGCATGTCAATATAAACACATCTACTAGTAGTTCTGTCCCTATCATTTCAGGAATGATCCCACCCAATCAGCCTTGCAATTCACTTCCAAATCCTCAAGCCTCTCATCCTGGAAAAAATGTACCTAGATCAAATTCAAATACTAATCAAGTTCTGCTTATAGCTGGTGGTATGATGGGAAATGTATCTTGTCAAAATGTTCGGGCAACCCCTTTGATCCAACCAAATTCCCAAAGGAGACCAGTTCATCTGGATAGGTATAGACCTTTATTATTTGATGGTATCCCTAGTCAGCCTAATGCTATCCCTAATGAGATTAGAAAGAAAATCCCATTATTCACTGGAAAGAATGTGGTTACCTGTGAGGAACATCTAAAATTTTTCACAGATAAAATTAATGATTATGAGATTGAGCATGAAGATTTTATAATGAAGCTTTTTGTTTAGTCATTGGTTTAGGATGCTAGGGATTGGTATAGGGGTTTTCTTGAGAATAGTATTGCATCATGGGCTGAGTTTGGTAGAAGTTTCAAGGAGCAGTATGCAGAACATGTGAACTCAAGTTACATGCTCAATGAGTTTAACAATATCAAAAAACATTACAATGAGAGCATGTCAGAGTTTAATAGCAGATTCCAAAGGGCTATGTAAAAATTGTTCCAAGTATTGAGGTTGGATGATGTTGTTTGCCTGACCACTCATTTTAACTCTATGAATTGTAAAATGTCTTATCTCCTGACAGATAAGAATCCTTGTACCCTAAGGGATGCCTTTAAATTAGCCATAAACATTGAAAGCAAATAAAAAGCCTCTGGTCAAATGTATAAGAGGGATTGATGAAGGGTGCTCCCCTTAATACCACAAATACATAACAGAAATAGAGAAACAACAACAATATGCAAGAACAAAAAATTGGCTTCTTATTATCTCCACAAATGTGGAATTACAAACTTTCAGAATTACAATATGCAAAGCCACATGGGCATTCCCTTACAATATTCTATAGAACAAAGCCTCGAATCAATACCTAGATCTATACCCAAAACTGCCCTAGACAACACTACGGGCCTTCTTAATATAGGCATTTTCCACCGCCCGAGAAGGTTCCAAAAATTTAGCCCTCAGGGCTGACCAAACTTAGAATTATTTTATTTTTCAATTTATTACATCAAAGTCAGCTCAAAATAACTTTTGAAACCCGAAGAGAAATTTTGAAGGAAAATTATTTTTTGCCATTTCAGGTGACCCGACTTTTGGAGACCATAAGTCATCACCAGTTGAGCCAATTGACTATTATAACCCCATTTTGGAAAGGCCATGAAGCATTCTACAGGCTTGACTCACACAAGTGCTTGTCACCGAAATTTTCAACCTCATACGGGGCCTCTAAAGCCTTCAAAACTAAGTTCAAAGTTTCAGTACCCTTCTGCCAATACCGAAAATCTTCAATACCTTCAAAACTAGACCTGATCTAGCCATGAAACTTTACTGGTAGGCTGATATGATTGAGACGAACCTCCACATGTAAAGTCAAAACATTTCAATATCGTATGACCAACTTACTAAAAATACCAAGTTTCCATAAATAGCAGCTCTACACAAGATAGCCCTTATTGGATACAAAAATAGAAATATTTTTGGGTGATGCAAGATTGCTCTTATACCCAGGATGCTTCTGCATTAGACAACGGAGGTAATTTGAGAAGTGACCCCGTCACATCTTAGGTGTGTAGAGGAAAACCAAGATGGTTAACCTCCTCCTTTTTCAGCCATGGTGAATCTTCAACAGGTCATCCTTTCCACTTGACTAGATATTCTTCATATGTCATTTTCCTTGTGCTTCTGCCAACATGACTATCCGGTATATCGTCAATCTCTTTGGTATCTGAACTAGTTGCTAGAATACACCATTGTGCTATTGTGATCTCATCTTCAACACCTCCCTCATGGTACTTTATTAGATCTAAAATGTTAAACACTGGTAGAATATTCATCTCAGTAGGAAATTCTACTTGATATGCATTTCCTGAATCATGCTTCTTCAGTATTTTACATGGCCCAAACTTCTTCATTTTCAATTTGTTATATGTACCAATTGGAAATCACTCCTTTAGCAAATGAACCATGACTTCATCTCCAGCCTAAAATTCCTTATGCCTCCTTTTCACATCTTCCTTAGCCTTATACTGCGCATTCATCTTGGTAATATGCTTCCTCACCTCCTCATGGATGTTCTTCAAGTTTTCTACAAAATCCTCAGCTTCAGCACTACTTATTTCTCCTGTATCTATCTTTCTCAACTCATATGCATTTTTGGGACTACTCCTATATACAATCTGGAATGGTGATTTACCAGTGCCCCTGTTGATAGAATTATTATTTACAAATTCTACCTGTGGTAAAATCAAATCCCATCCTGTTGGCTTATCTCCAACCAAACATCTCAACAAATTTTCCAAACTCCTATTCGCCACCTCTGTCTGTCCATCAGTCTATGGATGATGTGATGAACTGAACTTCAAATCTATCTTCAACTTCTTCCACAATGTATGCCAGAAATATCCAATGAACTTAGTGTCCCTATCTGAAACTATACTCTTTGGCCAACCATGCAGTCTCACCACTTCTCTGAAAAATAATTCCACTACATGAACAACATCATTAGTCTTCTTGCAGGGAATAAAATGTGCCATCTTTGAAAATCTGTCAACTACCACAAAAATTGAATCATGTCCCCACTGTGTCCTTGGTAAACCAAGAACAAAGTCCATATAGATATCCTCCCAAGGCTTCTGTGGTACAAGTAATGGCTGATACAGCCCTGTATTCTACTTCACTCCTTTCACCATCTGACATACTTTGCAACTCTATACAAACTTCTTGATATCTTGCTACAATTGTGGCCAATAATAATTCTAACTAACCAAAGCAAGGGTTTTATCATGACCAAAATATCTAACCAATCCTCTGTTATGCTTCTCCTTCATGAGATTCTCCCTCATATAACTTCTTGGAATGCACAACTAACTCCCTCTGAATAGCATATCATCATGAATGATGAAATCCAACCACTTCATCCTGTCTAGAGTAACATATTCTTTACAAGCTTTCCAAGCTTCAACCAAATCAGGATCCTCTGGATACAAATTCTTGAGTTCCTTGAACCCAATCACCTCAATCTACATCTTTGTCAGCAATAGTTTCCTTCTGCTAAGAGCATCTGCAACCCTGTTAGACTTTCCAATCTTGTGTTTCAAAACAAATGTATAACTCTGCAAAAACTCAACCCATTTCAAATGCCTTTGATTCAACTTTTCTTGACTATTCAAATATTGCAAAGCTTGGTGATCAATATATAAAACAAACTCATTAGGAAGAAAATAGTGTCTCCACTTCTTCAATGCCCGAACTATAGCATAAAATTCCTAATCATAAACAAAATATTTTCTCTTGGCATCATTTAACTTCTCACTGAAATAAGAAATAGGTTTACCTTCTTGGCTCATAACAACTCCTATTGCAGTACCACTAGCATCATAGTCTACTTGAAACACCTTATTAAAATTTGGAAGTGCTAAAACAGGTTGTTTTGTAACTTTTTGTTTCAACAATTTAAAACTCTTATCTACCCCATTAGTCCACTTGAACTCTTTTCTATCCCCTCTCATTATTTCAGTCAAGGGTCCACAAATACTGCTAAATTTTTTGATAAACTTTCTGTAAAAACTAGCCAAACCATCAAAAGATCTTACCTCAGTAGCACTCCTTGGAGTAGGCCATTCAAGGATAGCCTATACCTTCTCTGGGTCCATTTTTAGACCTTTTGTTGAAACTAAAAATCCCAAATACACTAACTCTTTCTTCACAAAACTTCACTTCAAATTAATCAATAATTTCTCATCTCTTAACTTCTCAAACAACATACGAATATGTATCATATTCTCTTCCAATGTCTTACTAAAGATCAAAATATAATCTAGGTACACAATGACAAACTTACCTAGAAATTCTTTCAGAACCTCATTCATGAGCCACATGAAAGTGCTCGGTGCATTGGTTAGCCCAAAAGGCATGACTAACCACTCATATAGTCCTTCCTTTTACTTGAAGGTAGTCTTCCATTCATCTCCTTCTCTGATCCAAATCTGGTGATATCCACTCTTTAGATCTATCTTTGAGAAATACACAACTCCACTCAAACAATCCATAATATCATCCATTTGTGGAAATGGAAACCTATACTTGATTGTGATCTTGTTTATTGCTCTAGAATCTATACACATCCTCCATTCTCGATTCTTTTTTTTGTGCTAATACTACTAGTACAGCACATGGACTC
Source organism: Chamaecyparis obtusa (assembly GCA_027943335.1). Taxonomy (NCBI): domain Eukaryota; kingdom Viridiplantae; phylum Streptophyta; class Pinopsida; order Cupressales; family Cupressaceae; genus Chamaecyparis; species Chamaecyparis obtusa. The sequence goes on from BSBK01001814.1 coordinate 79,327, forward strand.
AGGCTCTCCTGAATCAACCCCTTCTGCAATAACTCATGTACTTGTCTGTTCAACTCTTCACTTTTTGCTAGTGTCATTCTATGTGCTGCCTTGTTTGAAAAACTAGCTCCTGAACCAAATCCATTTGATGACTGATCTTCCTTACTGGTGGTTATCCATCAAGTACATTATTAGATACAATATCCTAAAACTCATTCAACAAATCTGCAACCTCTACAGGTACATCCTCTACTTCCTCTTTACCAGCTTTTGGAATTAAAGAAAAACACACATGCTCATGCCTCATACCATCTAGGAATTTCCTTCCATCAAAAAAAGTTATTCTTGCATTACCACATACATTTTCTTTGGTCTCCTTCAATGGCTTTAGCTTATGTCGCACTCCATCCTTTTCTAGGGAATAGGTATTCACATGACAATCATGTACAACACATCTGTCAAACTCCCATGGCCTACCAAACAACATGAGACATGCATCCATAGGTATGATATCACATAGTACCTCATCATGGTACCCACCAATCTTGAACTTTAATAGGCAATGTTCACTGACCATGACCTTGTGGTCATCCTACACCAAGGCAATCCAATATGGATGTGGGTGTTTCTATCTCTTGAGCTTCAAATTTGTTACCATCTCTTATGACACAAAATTTTCAGTGCTTCCACTATCAATAATCACATCACAACATTTACCGTCACACTTGCATCTAGTGTGAAATAGGCTCCTCCTTTGCTAAGGTTCATTCTCACCACTCAACAGGACTCTTCTATTAATTAGTGGTTATCCTCTTCAGAATTTGATGATCTAGCATCTTCATCTACATGTGCAACTCTAGCTTGGCCTTCATTCCTCCTATCCATCCTTCCTTGGCATTGAGGACATTTAAATGCCCTATGACCTTCTTCTCCATAGTGAAAACATGTTCCATAGAAGCCTCCTCTTCTTGAACCTTGTCCTCTTCCTCTTCCTCTCTGATCTCTATTGTTTTCATCTTGGAAATGATTGGAATTATTTCCTCTCTAATTTTGACTACTACTAGCCTCATCTTTCTTTTTTGAATCTTCATTTCAGCCTCCATATGACCGTCCACTAGATCATCCACTGCGACCTCTTCCATTTTGTCTGCTCTCAAATTTGTTCAATTTTTCCTCTACTTTTAGGGAAAAATGGTATGCCTCTTCAATACTATTCATTCAAACTAGATTCAGCTCTTCCTAAATGCTCAACCTTAACCCATTAAGGTAATGGGCAACTTTCTCCTTATCTACTTTTGTGTGGCCTGTTTTGATGAGGATTCGATAGAACTCCTTTGTATACTCCTGAACAGATCTTCCTGCTTGCTTCAAAGTTTGCATCTTCTTCAGTAGGTGAAGCTCATAATCAATAGGAATGAACTATCACTTCAACTTATCGACCATTTGATCTCATCTTGTGATTTTATCTTTCCCTCTTCTATTTTGCTCCAATTGAATCTCTTGCCACTAGATCTTTGCATGACCTTTTAGTCTGGCCTTCACAAATTTGACCCAATCAGGAACCTCAATATCTTCATACTTAAAATATTCTTCACATTCATTGGTCTAGTCGATCAACTCATCTAGGTTAAGATTTCCTAAAAATGTAGGAACCTCAATCTTAGGTCTTTTTTCGATGTTGGAAATGGCCCTAAAAAGTTGTTCTTCCTCTTGGTTAAAAACTTTGACTTCTCCTTCTTGATCTTATTCTTCAGCTTCATCCTCACTTTCATCTCTGACATTAAGATTCATTCATCTACAAATCTCCTCTTGCAATACTCGCACTTGTCTCTGGAGCACTCTAACCTTAGGTGTTACAACACCAGCTCTTCCACCATGTTCCCTTCATGGAGGCATTTTCTCGATGTACACTGAAACCCTAACCACGGTCCTAATGTAAACTACCTCACAGTCGATGATCTATTTACACACTCAAGAACTCCTGCTCTAATACCACTTGATGAAGGGTGCTCCCCTTAATACCACAAACACATAGCAGAAATAGAGAAACAACAACAATATGCGAGAATAGAAAATTGGCTTCTTATTATCTCCACAAATGTGGAATTACAAACTTTTAGAATTACAATATGCAAAGCCACATGGGCATTCCCTTACAATATTCTATAGGAAAAAGCCTTGAATCAATACCCAGAACTACCCTAGACAACACTATGAGCCTTCTTTATATAGGCATTTTCCACTACCTGAGAAGGTTCCAAAAATTTAGCCCTTAGGGCTGACCAAACTTAGAATTATTTTATTTTTCAATTTATTACATCAAATTCAGCTCAAAATAACTTTAGAAACCTAAATAGAAATTTTGAAGGAAAATTATTTTCTTCCATTTTAGGTGACCCAACTTTCGGAGACCATAAGTCATCACCAGTTGACCTGATTGACTATTATAACACCATTTCAGAAAGGCCACGAATCGCTCTATAGACTTGACTTGCGCAAGTGCCTGTCACCCAAATTTTTGACCTCATCTGGGGCCTCTAAAGCCTTCAAAACTGAGTTCAAAGTTTTTGTACCCTTCTACCAATACCAAAAATCTTCAATACCTTCAAAACTAGACCTGATCTAGCCATGAAACTTTACTAGCAGGTTGATATGACTGAGATGAACCTCCACATGTAAAGTTAGAAGATTCCAAGATCATATGACCAACTTACTAAAAATAGCAAGTTTCCATAAATAGTAGCTCTGCACAAGATAGCCCTTATTGGATACAAAAATAGAAATATTTTTGGGTAATGCAAGATTGCTCTTATACGCAGGATGCTCCTGCATCAGGGATGAGGGTAGACTATGGAAAGAAACCAGGCCACAACCTGCAATAACATCCAGAGATGATGATAAAATGGACAAAGGAGTTGGTATTACCAAAGACTTCCCAACAAAGTTTGAAAAGGGTGGTAGGAATATTCATGATGCAAGACCACCTTATCAAAGGCGGGATAGACTTCCCAATTTTTGAGATATGCCCTATAAGACAAATTGGAAAGATGGGAGGCCTATCCCTAATAATAATGAACCCCAAAAAGGGAGAGAAACACTAGATCCTTTGACGAAAAACACAACACACAATGTGGAAAATAACCCTTAGTGTATGGCTTGTAATATGCTTCATTCACCCTTCCAATGTGTAGTGGCTCAGGCCTTGGGAGAAGAAGCTAGTGATTCATATGCAGGAGATTATGAAGAATCTAAAAAGCCTGCTATTAACATGTTTACTACTGAAGTAATGGGAGATCTCTTGTCTTTAGAAGATAAAGAGATTTGTTTTGATGTTGATCATAAAAGGAGGCTTCTCTCAGATTATGAACAACAAGTATTTACTCACTCTAATTATGATGAGTCTGATAATGATAATTGTAAAGCTCATCTAGTAGAATCAGGGTCAGATGAAAAATAGTGGAGAAAGCTTAGTGATGATGAAATTAGAACTCTAACTATGGATGCTATAACTCAAGCCAAGTCCTCATACAATTTGAGAAATAGAAAGGTGGACACTGATAAAGGAGTCCCTAGGTCAATATTTGTTAAGGACAACCTTCAAATTAAGGACTCCCCAAAGCCTAATGTTGTAAATAATAGGAAGGAGGGGTTTTTGAATGATAAGAAAAGGAATGAGGAAATTATTGTTGACAAGGGTAAAAGGAAAGTTGGTAGGCCAAAAGATTATCCTAATATTGTTGCTGATCCTCCTACTTTCGATATAAGACATGCCCTATCCCAAATGAAGGTTTCCATCCCTTTACTTGAAATGCTAAAAATTGAGGAGCACAAGACAACAACCATGGCTCTCATAAGTGACCAAGGGTTATCTCCTATTAGGAAGGGAAAGGGGACTTTAGTAGAAGAGCCTATTTCAATTGATAACATTTTTGATGTATGTTTTGGAACCATTGTGACACAAGAGCCTTCTTCTATTGACCCTTTCTATGTTACATTAATTGTGAATAATTTTTTCTTAAAAATTGTATGATTGACTTTGGTGCTGCTACAACTGTAATGCCCTATCATGTAATGAAAGAATTAGGATTACAAGTTGACACATCTAGTGGAAGATGCTATGCTATGGATAATAGGGTGGTACCTATTGTAGGAACTCTAATTGGAATTGAAGTAAAGATTGTTGCTTTCTCAGAGACCACTTACAAAATGGATGTGGTTGTTGATACAAAACCTCATTATGGCATGCTATTGTCAAGGAAATGGGCAGTAGCAGTGGGTGGGAAATTGCAATTGGATTTTTCATATGCTACTATCTGAGTCAATGGGACTGAGGTAAAGTTGTATAGGGAGCCCCGTTCTTCAGTCATGGTTGAAAAGGTTGCACCAGAGGACTTGAACTGCTTCGTGGATATTGACATGAATAATTTCATGATTGAATAAATAGTACCTCAGATGAAAAATATAGATCCAATAGTAGAAGAGTTAATATTGCAGAAAAATGGACTTTGGCAAATGTTCTTTGATGGTGGATGCTCCAAGGAAGGATAAGGAGCTGGTGTTGTTTTCATTTCCCCATCAGGTATAACTTTTAAGTACTCTTTCTTGTTGACCTTTGAATACACTAATAATACTTCTAAATATGAGGCTTTGATATTGGGATTAGATGTTTCTATAAAGCATGGTATCAAATCTTTGAAGGTTCAAGGTGATTCCCAATTAGTTGTAGCTCAAGTAAGATCTAAATATGTTGCTAAGGATGAGAGATTGAAATTGCATAAACATGCTGTCTGGGATAGACTAGAATTTTTTGAGGCTTTCAATCTTATTTGGGTAGAAAGGTCCAACAATATCATGGCAGATTTTCATGCTAATGTTTCCCTCAAAAATGATGATATTACCCTCACTGGTGTGTCCATGTTAGAAATCAAAAGTAGGCCTACAGTGCCTGACAATGTGTATAATTGGCAAGTTTTTGAGGATGATTTTGATATCCTTAGGTTTCTTCAAGGTCTAGATCATTATGATTTGCAAAAAATAGATTTTAATGAAGCACAAAAATATGTTGAAGGAAAAGAGTATATTATGGGAAATGAGATAGTACAACTGCCTTCAAATCACATACCGAAAGGGTTAGTGGAGTTAGAAGGAATGTTTAAAATAAATGATGGTTACCTATCTCAAAAGTCTAACACAAAAATGGAAGACTTAGAGGAGATAAACTTAGGATCTGAAACTTCCCCTCAGATGGTGTACATTGGAAAAAAATTGAGTAAAGAAGTTAAAGGAAATCTAATAAGACCTTTGAAGAGATACAAGCATGTTTTTGCTTGGTCCTATGATGATCTTAAGGCATATAGAGCTGACTTGTTTCAACATGAGATCCCTCTAAAGGAAGAAACCAAGCCATTCAGATAGAAGCAAAGACCTATCAACCCTTTATTAGTAACAAAGATGCAGGCTGAATTGACAAAATTGAGAGATGCTAGCATCATTAGGCCTATTAGGCATTCCTCTTGGGTATCTAACCTTGTACTAGTAAGAAAAAAGAATGTTGACATTAGACTCTGTGTTGACTTCAGGAATTTAAATGTTGCATCTCTCAAAGACAATTATTGATTGCCTAACATGGAGGGTATGTTACACAGAGTTACTAGTTGCGAGTTATTGTCTATGATGGATGGGTTTTTAGGATACAACTAGGTTCTAGTTAAAGTGTTTGAGAAATTCAAAACAACATTCACTACCCCTTGGGGAACTTATGTATATGTCCGCATGCCTTTTGGCCTGACGAATGTTGGGGAAACTTTTCAAAGAGCAATGGATGTTGCATTTAAAGAACTGATCAATGTCCTGATGGTTGTGTATCAAGATGACTTGACTGCTTATTCTAAGAAAGCCGAGGACCATTGAAAACATTTGGAGAAATTCATTGTTAAAGCTCTAGAGTTTGGCATCTCACTGAATCCAAAGAAATGTCAATTTGTTGTAACTCAGGGAAAATTGCTTGGTCATATAGTGTCCAAAGAAGGGGTTAGGATTGATCCAGAAAGAGTGAAAGCCATCAGAAAGGTCCTTCCCCCAAAAAATGTCAAAGGTGTGCAATCTTTTCTGGGACAGATTCATTTTGTCAGGAGATTTATTGCCAATTTTGCAGAATTGGTCAAACCCATTGTGAAGTTGTTGAAGAAAGATGTCAAGTTTGATTGGAACAGTGAAACTCATCAAGCCTTTGATAAAATCAAACAAGAAATCCAAGAGGCTCCTATTTTAGTATCCCCTGATTATTCAAAACCATTTTCTCTATTTTCCTTTGCATCTTTTCATACTATTTCTGCTATTTTGTTACAAAAGTATGAAGAAGGGTTTGAGCATCCTATTGCTTTTTTTAGTAAATCTCTGTAATCTGCTGAACTTAATTATGAATTAATAGAGAAAGAGGCATATACACTAGTAAAGGTGGTTAAGGCTTTTAGACCTTATCTGGTATGTGCAAAAGTAAATGCATATGTTCCACATGCAGCAATAAAGGATATTTTGAGTCAGAATGAGGTTACTAGGAAGAGGTGTAAATGGATCAATAGGATTCAAGAGTTTGACATTGAACTCCACATAACCAAGCTTGTGAGAGGTCTGGGATTAGCTAAGCTCATGACATCACAAACCATGGACTTAGTGCAAGTGAACAATATAACCATTGGTGGAGCAAATATGACAAGTATAGAAATGCAACCATGGTATGCCAATATTGTTCACTTTCTCAAAAATGTTGCTTGTCCTCAAGATTTGAATGACAACCAAAAGAGAAGTTTGAGGTTACAGGCTCAAAGGTATGTTTTAATATAGGGTGATTTATTTTAGAAGGATAATGATGGATTATTTCTCTTTTGCTTAGATAAGTGTCAATCTAAAAAGGTTTTAAAAGAAATGCACTTTGGGATGTGTGGAGAGCATCATTTAGCTAGGTCTATAGCTCATAAAATTTTGAGAGCTAGATATTATTGGCCGGTATTGTTTAAGGATACTCACTCATATGTCAAAAAATGTGAATCATGCAAGAGGTTTTCAAGGAAACTAAAATTTTTAGGTGCTTTGTTGTTAAATCCTGTGGTTGCAGAGGCCCCTTTTTCTATGTGGGGCATGGATTTCATCGGGGAGTTCTCAGAGAAATCTAGTGGAGGACATAGTCACATTTTGGTGGCCACCAATTATTTTACTAAGTGGATAGAAGCCATCCCAACAAAAAAGGAAACCGGTACAGTAGTTATTGAATTCTTGATGAATAGCATTATTACCAGGTTTGGTGTTCCCATGAAGCTAGTAATGGATAACGCTATGAGCTTTAGGACACAAGAATTCACTAATTTTTGTGCTGAAATGGGAATAGTTATGTCCTATTCATCCCCATACCATCCACAGGTGAATGGGCAAGCAGAATATAGAAATGAGAGTATTCTACAAATTCTAAAAAAGACCCTAGAAAAGAATAAAAGGAAGTGGCATGTGAAATTGAAGTTGGCACTATGGGCTGACAGAATTAGTGAAAAGAAAGGAACATGAAAATCTCTTTTTGAAATGGTATATGGTGTAAGGTCGAGGTTCCCTATAAACAATTGGTTTCATATTTACTAGTTCATGAGGGAAGAAGGTATGGAAATAAGTGATCCATTGCAAGAAAAAATGATTCAGTTGGTTGAATTGGATGAAATTAGAAGAGAGGGTCAAAAGGAGAATGCAAAATTATAGCAAAAAATGAAATATCTCTTTGACAAAAGAGCTACTATTAGAAAGTTTCTGCCAAATGATTTGGTTTTGCAAGGGAATGCTAAGGTTGAGGACAAAGGAAAATATAAAAAAATTGAATCCTTGTGGTTAGGACCTGATGCAGGAGCATCTTGGGTTCTTGGCAATCCTATGTGACCAAAAAGATGTTTGCTATTTTCTATGCTGTTCGGTTTCCTTTGATTACAAAGTTCAGTTGGTAGTATTTGCGTTGGTCAGTTTCCTTTGATTACCAAGTTCGGTCTGTAGTCTCTACATTGGTCAATTTGCTCTTATCTCGAGTTGGTTGGTTGCTTCAGTTGCCAAGTTTGGTCGATAATTTCCTGTGCTCGATTTTACTTTGCTGCTGGTCGGTTATCTCTGCTTACCAATGGGTTTTATTTTGTTCCCTATTGGGCTGACATGTGCATTTATCAAGGGTCATAGAATTAATGCTAGTATCCATTATTGGGAAGCAGGTGGTCCTTAATTTGACCATTTCTTCCATTGTTTGTGGATCTGAAGGCCGACTTAGTTTGGTAGACTCTTATCTAAATTCAGTGTCTATGTTTAGAGTTAGGAAGGAGTCAGAGTTCAAGAAGTTAGAAGTTGGAATTTGATGGATCCTCACATGTTTAGGGACTTCTGAATCTATTGTAATATTTGGCCTAAACTAGGAAGGCCTTACAGCCTGGCATGTATACTATTTGTTGATAAAATTTTATGAAGATCTTGCTTTCTCCCTCTCACTTTCTGGTGTTTTGCTTCCGCATTGTGTGTTGAAGGCTTGGAAAATTAGGGTGAGCCATAGCTTTGGCCCCTCATGATCCTTTCCCTTCGTCAGGTGGTATCAGAGTGAGGTTAGATTCTTAATCTAGGTGTGTGGATCTAGGTTTGCAGGAACTTTTTGAAACCTTAGTTGATTTGTTGTGGGGTAGCAGATTGCGATCTGACCTGCAATTGCAGAAGGTTGTCAAGATGGTTCGTGGGAGGTGAGATGTAGATCTAGGCTAGGTAGAGATGATAAGGTAGATTGCTGCTAGATTAGATGCAGTAGAGATAGCCCAAAGAAGAGGCGGACATCTTGAAGATGTTAGTGATGATGAGGTCAAAGAAGAATAGGCTAATGCAGAACTTGTACCTGTTATGGATCATGGTGAAGAGAGATTCTTGAAAGCTTTGACAAGTTTGAAATCAACACCACACTTTAATCCTCTTGATTATAGTGGCAAATTAGACTCTGATGAATTGATGGACTGGATCACTAAGATGGAAAAATATTTTGAATATGAGAGTATCCCTAAAGACAAAATGGTGAAGATTGCAAGCACTAAGTTGAAAGGACATGCATCCCTATGGTGGGAACATCTACAATTGGATAGGAAAAGGAAAGGCAAAGATAAGATCACAATATGGAGTAAGGTGGTCAATAAGTTGAAAAGAAAATTCTTACCCTGTGACTATCAGATTAACCTAATTCGGTGAATGCAAAGTCTAAGACAGAAGGATAGCTCTGTAAAGGATTATACTAAGGAATTTTACAAATTGGATATCAGATCTGGTCATGATGAAGATGATATTGAAAGGATTGGCAAATACCTGAATGGTTTGAGAAACTCTATCCAAGAAGAAATCAACATGGTTAAGTTGGAAAGTATTGAAGAGGCTTATCAATTTGCTTTGAAAGTCGAGGAGAAACTAAACAAAAGACATGAACAAAGGAAAAGAGGTCAAGGTGGTAGATTCCATAGAGGAAGAGGTAGATCCAATGGTTAAAATAGTAGATCTGAACTTGATAAAACAAACTTGGACAAAGGTAAGACTGAGTGGAAAGGTGAAAGTTCATCTAGAGGTAGAGGTAGTAGCTACTGAGGTGGTTATAGTAGAGGAAATTTCCAAGGGACTTGTTACACATGCAAGCAAGAAGGCTAGTAGCAGTAGAAATGTTGTAGTGCAAGAAGAATCATAAAATGAACCTAAAAAGGAAAGTAACCTAATGGCAAGGAGAGCACTATGAAATGAAAGAAAGAAGGAAGATCCGGTAAGGAAAAGTTTGTTCAAGACAAGATGTAGAGTTGCTGAAAAATTGTGGAAAGTAATCATTGACAGTGGTAGCTTGGAGAATCTAGCATCTGAAGAGATGGTCGGTAAATTGCAATTGGAAAGACTAAAGCATCTGAAACCCTATCAGATTTCATGGATCAAAGATGAGCATACTCTCTTAGTAAATGAATAATGTTATGTGAATTTGAAAATGGGGGAATACTATGATAAGGTGTTGTGTGGTGTAATGCCAATGGATTGTTGTCATATTTTGTTGGGTAGACCTTGGCAATATGATAGACATGCTATATATGATGGAAGATTGCATAAGTATTCTATTGTGGCTAATGGAAAGAAACAAGTCTTGTTGCCATTGATGGAAGAATTTGTTAGTAATATCTGTACATCTGTGAAAGTTTGTTTGATGGAAGGAAGAAAGTTTGTCAATTCTTTAAAGAAGGATGATGTATGTTTTTCTGTAATCCCTAAAAAACCAAGTATGAAAATGGAAGATAATATTCCTGAGGATATTGATAAGTTACTCACCGAGTATGGAGAAATCATTTTTGATAATGTACCTGATGGTTTGCCACCAAAGAGAAGTATAGATCATTGTGTGGATTTAATCCCTGGAGCTAGTTTACCAAATAAGGCACTGTTGCCTCACTTTTCACCCCATACATATGTTGTTAAAAGTGAAAGATCTTGAGGTCATAGTCATGTCTGGTCTGGTTAGTGTCTAGGTCTAAGTCCTTCATAGGTAGGCTATCCTTGTTGGGTTTCATTTTCTCTTTCCCTCTCATTTATAAGCCGCTGGGTTGGTTCAAAGTGTTGTCATGTTGGGTAAGTGATAGTTCCTAACCTGGCAAGGATGTCATGTTTTCATTAATGATCTTCTCAGAAGAAGGATGATTGTGAAGCTATGATCTCCAGGCATATACTGGGGATCTGATGAAAGTCTTCTCATATAAATGATGCAATAACAAGTCTAGCATTTGAAATTTAAGAGATTCACTCCATGGGGTAGTGCATACAATCCAGTTGATAAGACTTCTCTTTTCTTAATGTGTACACTGGTTATAAAAGTAGAGCTTGCAAGTGGAAGGCTTTGATTATAATAAAAATCTCCAAATTTAGAAGATCTCAAGGAACATGAGTAATCTGATATGGTTCCAAAGTGTGATCAGAAGACACATTAGATACAATGATGGTGCATTCAAAAAGATTGCAGTTCGAAGTCAAAACAATGAAGATAATGCAAGGCAGAAAATGGCACAGTGACTACTCCATGTGGATTTCACACCCTCTACTGACATTTTCCACCGAGAACATCCCTCTACCAACAATGCAGTCCATGTGTGCCAAAGACAAAGTGGTTGCATGATCGCATGAATTTAAAACATACTATGCGATCATGCGACAAGGTGAAATAGAAGCTCGGGCAAGTGGGAGTGTGTTTTGTTGGGACCCACGAAGGCCAACATCACAAGTGCGACAATGAAGCCTACTGGGACCCGCATACACAAACAGCATAGATGCAATCATGGTTGTAGAGTTGACCAATCATGGAATGGTTGCATGATCACATAAATAAAATTATAGCCTTACGATCATGCAACAAGACAGTGCAAGCCCTGCGGTCTCTAGATCTACGGTCCAAAAAAGATCGCATGACTGAGAAACTTGTCTTGTGACCATGCGAGATACAGCCACATGGACTCCTCAGCAGATGCAGGCCTGGTTCATATTTTCACTTTGGTCAGAATCGACAGTACCCATTTTTCCGCTAAGCTGTGGGAGATTCTTTGTGATCACGTGAGATTATGACACATGTAAAGGTGTTCCATGTCCGCTGGTTATCATATGATGCAAGCATTTCCAAGATCCTTCCACATGTCCAGGTGGGACCGAAGATGCTTAGAGTTGACCAATCATACATCGGTCACATGATCACATAGATTAAAATATTGCTATGTGATCATGTGATGATGGGTCCCACACAGATAGAGAGGTCTGGCGGTTGGCAGGTGGATATCCAATGAAAAGGCGAAGGAAAGAGGAGTAGTCACATGATCACATGAATATAATAATAGCCTTGCAATCATGCGACAAGGAAAAAAGTGATTGTCACCCGAGCTTGGCATAAAAAGAAATGTTATTATTTAAACAAAGTTTATGAGATGCTCGATCTACGGCTTCTACTTTGCTGGGACGATAGGGAAGATTCTAAGCAGTTACATGATTGCAAGAAATAAAATAATCCCTTGAGATCATGCAAGATTGTGCCATGTGTCATTAGCTATAGTCTAGCGCACATCAAATGGAGAATGACTAAAATATTATGGTTTCAACTTTTATTTAACATGTGCTCTAAGTTATCAGCGTACTCAAAGTTGACAGGTGGAGAAAGGAATAATATATCTTTGGGTAACTTAGAAGAAGAAATAAGTATACTATTCCAGCCATGACAAATGGAGGAAATAATAGTATATAATATGTTGTGCACAGTATTATATTGGTATTTTTGTGATAATAAGTTACGACTTGCAACAAATTCAAAATTGTAATTAACGCCTTTAATCTTTTATGAGATTGATTCCTTATGAAATGAAGATAGAAAAGAGTTCTGATATGGTGAGATAGTTGAACATTCATGGTGACAGGTCATTATGATCAAGTGTGTTGATCAGTTCTAGTTATATTGATTTCTCTTCAAAAGCACAGAGCGAGGATGTTGACAATAATAATTCTTTCATAGATACAAGCTAGCGATTATTCAAAGGACATCTTCTATTATGTTCATCAATTATGATATTTGATGGAATGATGAGGGTCTGTTCAGTTCATCTTCTTGAAGAAAATCAAATGAAGAGTCAAGGTCATTCTGGCTCCTTTGTTTATATTTTTGAAAGTGTTAGTCTTCAGTCTTTTCAAATTCTGGAAGTTGAAACACTTCACATTCTCATGAAGGTCATATGATGTAATCTCTATATATACTATTGCAAAAGTAAATAAAAAGGTCAGCAAAATTATTGATGTATCAAACTTGATATTGCAGAGCCAGTAAAGAGTGTTTTATATCAATAATTTTCTGTTCCATTAGTTAGTTAGCAGTGGTTTCTATGTTTCTTTCTTTTAAATCTGAATTGCAGGAAGAAAGGAAGGATGTTTCATTCTTTTTGTTATGAGGATATGAATTAACCAAAGTAGGATGTGCTTTGGGAGATTCAAGGGAAGACTCATTCGAAGTTCTTAATCATTGCGGTTACATTGCTGTAGATTGGTTAAACACTAATTGTATGGATTCATAGTATGTGTGAGTTCTACAACTTGGTTCATAGATTAGAAAGATCTCCTTGCTTGGATTAAGTTTTGTTTAGGCTTAATTCGGTTTGCCTCTTTTGCTCTCAGGTTAAGAGCATACCCTGTGTTAGTGTTAGGACCAAAACATAATTCATTACATATCATTCCATAAGGGAGCTATACCTTCCAATTCAGAGAAAAGCTAGTAATCATAAAGTGGCTTTTCAACTATTGTATTCAGATATTGTTCATAGTTTGGACATTAAGAGTTATTATCATAAGAAATAAGAAAGGACAAATCTATTTACTAATAGATTTTTGGCAACTCTACTGGGGACACAAATAGTCATTTGATCAGTAAGTTACATCATCCTAGAGCAAATAAGATTCCTCAGGAGTACCAGAGAATAGGGTGGATGAGATTCTACATTTGATGCATTAGCAGAGCTTGGTTTTCCCATCCTAGAAGTTCCTAGAAAGAAAGGAGAAAGGAAAAGTCAGAGTAGGCCTTCTTCTCCTATTAGAAATCAAAGCACTTCACAAAACACTTGTCAAGTGTTAACACTTCATAGTACCACTACTCCCCCAGTTGTTAATTTTCCACCATACTGTGCTAGGACTGTCATGGCTACTCCATGGGCTACTGTAGGACCATTAGCACTAGCAGCTTATCATCCACTCCCTACTGGATCAAGAAAAAATTTCCCTAAGTTTTTAGGAGATGGGAAAGTCACCACTGATGAACATATTAAAGCCTTCTTTGCTGCTACTCATATTTTAGGGGTGGTACATGAGGACGTTGCTGTGAGATTATTTTTTGAGACTTTAACATACAATGCAGCAGATTGGTTTTATCATATGGATGATGGTTCTATCACCAATTGGAATGCGATGAGAACAACATTTGAGCATCATTTTAAGACAGCAGAAGATGAGCATCATTTATTGAAACAATTGACATCCATCAAAAAATAGCCTCAAATGAGCATGAGGGATTTTGTAGCTGCCTTTAATAAGATTGTTAGTAGAATCCCTGTTGCAGATAGACCTACTACTAGTAATCTTAAAACATTTTTCATAAGTGCAATGCCTCCAGATATCAATTATGAGTTGAGAAAGGCACGTCCCACAGATTTAGCAGATGCACAAAATAAAGCTATCGAATGTGAAGAAGATTTAATTTCAGCAGGAAAATGGAAAAGAGAGTTACAAAATAAAGGAAGTTCAAGTAGTACCTTGTCATCTAATGAAATGATTCAAAAATTGTCTAATGAATTGATTGCTATGAAAAGGCAATTACCAGGACTCAATAATTCTAATTAGCATAATTTTTAGAATATGCCTGGAAGAAACATGGACAATAGATTTTCACAACTTACAGGCCCTCAACCTAGGTTGTAGATTCAAGCCACACCAAAAAAAGGAAACATGTGTGTGTTTCATTTGACTACAGATCACACTAATTAGAACTATCTGGGAATTGCCTGTATGATGCAATTATTGACCACCAATGAATTGAATATAGTAGCTCCTGTTGAAGAAGAGGATACATACCCAACTAGCGACTCTGGAAATTTATTTGTGGAGTATGAATCTGATTCTAAATCTAAAGGTGAATGTTTTGCTACTATTGATGGAAATTCATATACGGTGCTTACTCGAAATCAGAAATTAAAAAATTAGTCTTCTAGCCAGCCTCATAAAAGTGATCCTAGTCCTATGATAAATAGTGCTAATACTGATCAGAAGGCATCAAGCTCTCAGCCAGGTAAAGATAAATTATCTTTTGATACTGTTCAATTCTGTGAAGAATCTAAAATTCAGATTTCTTTTCTGGATTATTTAAAATCCCATCCTTCAGAATTTAAAAGATTAGTAGAAAGGTGTAAAGGAAATGTTTCAAAATTAAATAATAGTGCTACTGTGGTAGAAGGGGATGAGACATTGACAGCTAATTTGTTTAAAAAAGAAGAATCTACTATGTTAGCAATGTCACCTAGACAAAAACGTCCTCCTTTCTATGTTTCACTTTATATTAATGGATGCAAATTAAGTAATTGTATAATAGATTCAGGCGCATCAGATAATGTCATGCCTTATTCTATAGCCAAAGCTTTGAATCTTAATCTCACTAAGGTGTATGGGAAATTTTATTCGATGGATGCCAAACAAGTTCCTTTAATTGACCAAATCAAGGATGCACAGGTGGCTTTGGCGTCTCATCTTGAAAAGAAACTATTGATGACTATCTTGGTAGCTGACATTCTAAGAAGTTATGGACTTCTCTTAAGTAGAGGTTTTTGTAGAGACCTAGGAGGGGAAATAAAATTGGATTGGTCTCATGCTGTCATACCCATTGGGAATAAGAAAATCAGGTTGGAGCCTGAGGAAAAGGCGAGGTATACAGTCATGAAATCAGATGATCCCAAGGCTCAAATACTTTATCAAGAACTAGAATTTGGTAATTACATGTTGTTTACTAAAGAATCTCTAAACGGGAATAAGGATGAAGATGGTAATGAAAAGAAATCAGGTGAAGAAAAGGAATTATCAGACTTATGGGTTCTTGAATTTGATGGAAGTTGTTCTTCATTAGGATCAAGTGAAGGTGTTGTATTGATTCCTCCTTAAGGAGAACCTAAACCTATGGAATTAAAATTAGAGTTTGGAAATACCAATAATATCACTGAATATGAAGCCTTACTACTGGGATTAGTAGTAGCAAAAGAAAAATGTGTTAAAGTGTTGAAAGCTAAAGGTGATGTAGAGCTTATAGTAAGGCAGGTTAGAAGACAATATTCAGTGAAGAATCATAGATTAAAAAACTACAAAAATAAATTTTGGGATCAGATAGAAAGTTTGGATGCCTTTTCTATTGAAGCAATACTAAGAGAGCTGAATACCAAAGCGGATTCATTGGTTGTCTCTACGTCTTTGTTGCTGCCTCATCCGGACTTTAAAAACAAGAAGTATCAGATTGAAGTTGTATATCAAGCTACTGTCCCAGATAATATAGATTCATGGAAGGTGTTTGAGTATGACAAAAGCTTGCAATTGTTTCTAGAAAATGGCAAAATCAGTTTTGAATATCAGCATGAAAAAGAGGAAGAAAGTTCTAACCATGGAAAACAATTTGATGAGGTTCAAGTACCAAGTGATATCATTCCTCCTTATTTTGTATCTTTAGAGAAGTTGTTTAATAGGCATGATGCTTATGTAAAACAAAAAAGAGCTAGAAAAGGGCTTGATACTAGTGAATATGAAGGAGTAAATATTGGTGATGATAATAATCCCAAGATGATAAACATTGGTAAATGTTGTTTGCCTAAAGAAAAAGAAGTTGCCAAACTGCTCTTTCTAGAATATAGAGATGTTTTCGCTAGGAGCTATGAAGATTTGAAAAGCTATGGAGATGGAAAAATAAAACATCAAATTCCTTTGAAGCCTGATGCAGTGCCTTTCCAACAGAAGCAAAGGAATTATAATCCTAAAGTTGCAGATGCTATATTCAGGGAGGTGGATAAAATGTTGAAAGCTTGGATTATCTATCCTATCCATCACTCCACATGGATAGCTAATATAGTGCCAGTGCGGAAGAAGAACAGAGAAATCAGAATTTATGTTGATTTCTAGAATTTGAATCAGGCATCTCTTAAGGATAACTTTTCACTTCCTAATATGGATTACTTTCTGCAGATAGTGGCTAGATCAAAAATGATGTATATGCTTGATGGATTCTCTAATTAGGTTGAAGTTGAAGAAAAAGATCAGCATAAGATGACATTTCCTACACCATGGGGTACATTTGCATACTACCGGATGCCTTTTGGGCTCATCAATGCTCGTGCCACCTTTCAGAGATGCATGAGTAAGAAATTTTCTGATTTGAAGGATCAAATCATAGTAATATATTTAGATGATCTTGCTGTATTTTCAAAGAAAATAAAGGATCGCATTAAGGATTTGAGAAAAGTATTGGAGAGATGTCGAGATGATAGTATTTCCCTCAATCCAAAAAAATCTATATTCTATGTAACAGAAGGAAAAATCCTTGGCCATATAGTCTCTCAAGAAGGAATCAAAATTGATCTGGAGTGTTGAAGCCATCAGAAGATTAAGCCTGCCAATAAATAAAATGGGAGTTAAATCATTCTTTGGCCAAGTTAATTCCTTAGGCATTTTGTACCAGACTTTGCTAAAACAACTAAATGCATCATAGATATGATGAAAGGTGATTCAAATTTTAAATGGAGTGAAGAAGGTAAGAAGGCTTTTCAAAATATTAAAAATGCCATTGCTCATGCTCCAGTTTTATGTCATCCGGATTATAGCAAATATTTTATTATTTATTGTTATGCATCCGAACATACTTTATCAGCTATACTTATGCAAAAAAATGATGAAGACATACAAGCTCCAATAGCTTTTATGAGTGTTCCTTTGAAAAATCATGAATTAAAATATTCTCAGATTGAAAAACATGCATTTTCAGTGGTCAAGGCATTGAAAAACTTTAGATTTTACATCTTGCATTCACATTCTGTAGTTTATGTGCCGGATGTAGCAGTTAAAAGTGTGCTAATGCAGCAAGAAGTGGGCTGCAATACCAGAGGATCATGGATAGCAAAAACATAGGAATATGATATAGAAATTTTGCCCACTAAGTCAATAAAGGGGAATGCTCTGTGTAGAGCAATTGTAGAAGACAAAGCTAAAAAAGAGTTGGAAGAATCTGAAGAAAAACAATTGGTTCTAGCTGTGGGTCTTTGAGACACATGGTTTGAGGACATTGCTTACTTTCTAACATATGAGAGTGTCCAGAGGGCCTAACGGAAAGACAAAAAAGAGATATCAGGTTAAGGGCAGCCAAATTTGTGATTTGGGATGGCAAACTATTCAAAAAGGTAATAGATGACACTTTTCTCAGGTGTGTAGATAAGCAGTAGTAGGAAAAATTGTTGAAGACATTCCATGACAAGGCCTATGGAGGACACTTTTCATCTTTAGTTACAGCCTTCAAAATATTGTGACAGTGTTATTATTGGCCTGGTATGTTCAGAGATGCCTATGCATGGGTAGCCAAGTGTGAGAAATGTAGAATGTTCACTGGACATCCTCAATTAGCTGCTCTTCCATTGAAGCCTTTCATCATCGAAGAGCCTTTCCAGTAGTGGGGCCTTGATTTCATTGGGCCAATCAATCTAGTATCTAGCGCTGGTCACCAATATATAATAACTGCCACTGACTATTTCACCAAGTGGGTGGAAGCCAAGGCAATGAAGAAAACAACTTCTGAAGTGGTATGTGAATTCCTCAAAGAAAACATACTAGTTAGGTTTGGTGTTCCACTTAAGTTAGTAATGGACAATGCGGTCTATTTTTCTTTAGTTGAGATTACTAGTTTCTATTTTGAATATGGAATCACTATTAGCCATTCATTAGATTATTTCCCACAAGGAAATGGCTAGGCTGAATCCAGTAACAAAAATCTGATCAATATTGTTAAGAAGTTAGTATCAGATAATCAAAAGAACTGGCATAAAAAGATTCATGAGGCATTATGGGCAGATAGGGTAACACCAAAAAGAGAAATTGGTATATCACCTTTTGAGCTTGTTTATGGGACCAAAGCAAATCTTCCTTTACCTTTGGAGATGGCCACAAATAAACTAAGAACAGTAATTGAAGATGACATTTACAAAGATGGTTTGGAAAAGAGGATCCTCTATCTGAGCAAGCTGGAAGAGGAAAGAGAAGAGATAGTTGATCATATCACTCAACATCAGATGTGAGTAAAGGAGATCTTTGATAGAAAAGAAAGGCCATAGATATTCATGATTGGTGACAATGTGCTACTATGGGATAAACGCAGTGCTCCTAGAGGAATGCATAAGAAGTTTGACAGCTTGTGGAAGGGGCCATTTGTGATTCATCAAGCATTGGAAAACAATTCTTTCAAGCTGGCTTATCATGATGGTGAGGTACTACCACTGACCTTCAATGGTTAGGATTTGAAGCTTTATCAAATGGAAAATTGAAAATAGGTAACCCCTGTATTGTACATAGTTGTGTTTGTTCTTTTGTGTTTCCTAGGTTAGCTGCTTTCCCTTGTTTCCTTTCCTTTGTTCTTGTTCCAGTTTTGTTGTGTTTCTATCCTTTTTATTTACCCTTTGCAAAACCAAAGATATAGGATTCATTTCTTAAACATGGGAATGTTCAAGTCCCTAGTCAGAGCTAGCTATTGTCTCACTTTTCACCCCATACCTATGTTATTAAAAGTGAAAGATCTTGAAGTCATAGTCATGTCTGGTCTAGCTAGTGTCTAAGTCTAAGTCCTTCATAGGTAGGCTATCCTTGTTAGGTTTCCTTTTCTCTTTCCCTCTCATTTATAAGCCAGGTGGGTTGGTTCAAAGTGTTGTCATGTTGGGTAAGTGATAGTTCCTAACCTGGCAAGGATGTCATGTTTTCATTAATGGTCTTCTTAGATGAAGGATGATTGTGAAGCTATGATCTCCAGGAATATACTGGGGATCTGATTAAAGTCTTCTCATATGACTGATGCAATAACAAGTCTGGCATTTGAAATTTAAGAGATTCACTCCATGGGGCAGTGTATACAATCCAGTTGATAAGACTTCTCTTGTCTTAATGTGTACACTGGTTATAAAAGTAGAGCTTGTAAGTGGAAGGCTTTGATTATAATAAAATTCTACAAATTTAGAAGATCTCAAGGAACATGAGTAATCTGATATGGTTCCGAAGTGTGATCAGAAGACACATTAGATACAATGATGGTGCATTCAAAAAGATTGCAGTTCGAAGTCAAAACAATGAAGATAATGCAAGGCAAAAAATGGCACAGTGACTACTCCATGCAGATTTCACACCCTCTGCATACATTTTCCACCAAGAACATCCCTCTGCCAATAGTGTGGTCCATGTGTGTGAAAGACAAAGTGGTCTCATGATTGCATGAATTTAAAACATACTATGCGATCATGCGACAAGGCAAAATGGAAGCTCGGGCAAGTGGGAGTGTGTTTTGCTCGGACCCACGAAGGCCAATAGTGCAAGTACGATAATGAAGCCTGCTAGGACCCGCATATGCTAACAGCATAGATATGATCATGCTTGTAGAGTTGACCAATCATGGAATGGTTGCATGATCACATAAATAAAATTATAGCCTTGCGATCATGTGACAAGACAGTGGAAGCACTGTGGTCTCTAGATCTATGGTCCCCGCAAGATCACATGACTGAGAAACTAGTCTTGCAATAATGCGAGATGGAGCCACGTGGACTCCTCAGTAGATGTAGGCCTGGTTCATGTTTTCACTTTGGTCAGAATCAATGGTAGCCATTTTTCCGCTAAGCCGTGGGAGATTCTTTGTGATCACGCGAGATTATGACATGTGTAAAGGTGTTCCATGTCCACTGGTTATCATATGATGTAAGCATTTCCAAGATCCTTCCACATGTCCTGGTGGGATAGAAGATGCTTAGAGTTGACCAATCATAGAGTGGTCGCATGATCACATAGATTAAAATATGGCTATGTGATCATGCGACAATGGGTCCCACACAGATAGAGAGGTCTGGCGGTTGGCAGGTGGATATCCAATGAAAAGGTGAAGGAAAGAGGAGTAGTCGCATGATCGCATGAATATAATAATAGCCTTGTGATCATGCAACAAGGAAAAAAGTGATTGTCACCTGAGCTTGGAATAAAAAGAAATGTTATTATTTAAAAAAAGTTTATGAGATGCTCGATCTACGACTTCCGCTTTGCTAGGATGATAGGGAAGATTCTAAGCGGTCACATGATCGCAACAAATAAAATATTCCCTTGTGATCGTGCAAGATTGTGCCACATGTCATTAGCTACAGTCTAGCACACATCAAATGGAGAATGACTAAAATATTATGGTTTCAACTTTTATTTAACATGTGCTCTAAGTTATCAGTGTACTCAAAGTTGATGGGTGGAGAAAGGAATAATATATCTTCAGGTAACTTAGAAGAAGAAATAAGTATACTATTCTGGCCATGACAAATGGAGGAAATAACAATATATAATATGTTGTGCATAGTATTATATTGGTATTTTTGTAATGATAAGTTACGACTTACAATAGATTCAAAATTGTAATTAACGCCTTTAATCTTTTATGAGATTGATTCCTTATGAAATGAAGATAGAAAAGAGTTCTAATATGGCAAGATAGTTGAACATTCATGGTGACAGGTCATTATGATCAAGTGTGCTGATCAGTTCTGGTTATATTGATTTCTCTTCAAAAGCACAGAATGAGGATGTTGTCAATAATAATTCTTTCATAGATACAAGCTGGCGATTATTCAAAGGACATCTTCTGTTATGTTCATCAATTATGATATTTTATGGAATGATGAGGGTCTATTCAATTCATCTTCTTGAAGAAAATCAGATGAAGAGTCAAGGTCATTCTGGCTCCTTTGTTTGTATTTTTGAAAGTGTTAGTCTTCAGTCTTTTCAAATTCTGGAAGCTGAAACACTTCACATTCTCATGAAGGTCATATGATGTATTCTCTATATATACTATTACAAAAGTAAATACAAAGGTCAGAAAAATTGTTGATGTATCATACTTGATATTACAAAGCTAGTAAAGAGTGTTTTATATCAATAATTTTTTTTTCCATTAGTTAGTTAGCATTGGTTTCTATGTTTCTTTCTTTTAAATCTGAATTGCAGGAAGAAAGGAAGGATGTTTCATCTTTTTGTTATGAGGATATGAATTAACCAGAGTAGGATGTGCTTTGGGAGATTTAGAGGAAGACTCATTGGAAGTTCTTAATCATTGTGGTTACATTACTGTAGATTGGTTAAACATTGAGTGTATGGATTCATAGTATGTGTGAGTTCTACAACTTGGTTCATAGATTAGAAAGATCTCCTTGCCTGGATTAAGTTCTGTTTAGGCTTAATTCAGTTTGCCTCTTCTACTCTTGGGTTAAGAGCATACCCTGTGTTAGTCTTAGGACTAAAACATAATTCATTGCATATCATTCCATAAGGTAGCTGTACCTTCCATTTCAGAGAAAAGCCAGCAATCATAAAGTGGCTTTTCAACTATTGTATTCAGATATTGTTCATAGTTTGGGCATTAAGAGTTATTATCATAAGAAATAAGAAAGGATGAATCTGTTTACTAACAGGCACCTCATCAGTTAACACCTACCAAGAATTAGGAATCAAACTGACAGATTCAAGAATTGTTTGATAAAGGTTTGATCAAAGAAATTTTAAGTCCTTGTGCGGTACCTGTTGTATTGGCACCTAAGAAGAATGGAGAATGGAGAATGTGTATTGATTCTAGAGCAATCAATAAGATAATGGTGAAGTATAGGTTTCCTATACCGAGGATGGATGACATAATGGATAGTTTGACTAGACTAAAGTATTTCACAAAGATTGATTTGAAAAGTGGATATCATTAGATCATAATCAGAGAAGGTGATGAGTGGTAGACTACTTTCAAGATGAAAGAAGGTTTGGATGAGTGGTTGGTTATGCCTTTTGGTTTAACTAATGCACTGAGTAATTTTATGAGGTTGATGAATGAAGTTTTGAAGAAATTCTTGGGTAAGTTTGTGATTGTATATCTTGATGATATTCTAATATTTAGTAAGACTAGAGAAGAACATGTGTTGCATGTTAGAAAAGTTTTGTAGATGTTGAAAGAGGAAAAGTTGCTGATAAATCTGAAAAAGTGTTCATTCATGAAAGAAGAAATTGTGTATTTGGGATTTGTTATTTTAGTTGATGGATTTAAGATGGATCCTGAAAAGGTTGAAGCCATTTTGAATTGGCCTACACCTGTGAATGCTAGTGAGGAAAGATCATTTCATGGATTGGCAAGTTTTTATCGAAAGTTCATAAGGAATTTCAGTTCAATTTGTAATGCTATGATTGAGACTATGGGAGGAGACAAAAGAGAATTCAAGTGGACACATGGATATGATAAGAGTTTCCAAGCATTGAAGTAGAAGGTTGCCAAATTACCTATTTTGGCATTACCTGATTTCAATAAAGTATTTCAAGTGGAATGTGATGCAAGTGGAAGTGCAATTGGAGTTGTGTTAAGTCAAGAAGGTAAAAGGTAAACCTATGGCTTTATTTAGTGAAAAGTTGAATGATGCTAGAAGGAAATATTCTATGTATGATCAAAAATTCTATGCTATTGTTCAAGCACTGAAGAAATGGAGACATTATTTGATACCGAGTGAATTTGTGTTGTATACTGATCATAAGGCTTTACAGTATTTGGGTAGTCAGAATAAGTTGAATCAAAGAAATGAAATGGGTAGTGGAGTCACTAATCGAGTTGCTGATGCATTGAGTAGGAGAAGATCTTTGATGACCAAGATGAAAATTCAAGTTCTTGGTTTTGATGAGATGAAAGATTTGTATGAAAATGACCCTGATTTTTCTGAGCCATGGAGAAAGTGTAGAGCACCTTTACAAGATCAACATGATACCAAATGGGATGAATATTTTATTCAGAAAGATATGTTGTTTAAAGGTATTCAACTTTGTATACCAAGAGGAGTAATGAGAGCTAATCTGATAAAAGAGAAACATAGTAGTGGTTTGGCTCGACATTTTGGCATTGATAAAACCTGGAATTTGCTGAAGGAAAAGTACTTTTGGCCGCAGTTGTATAAGGATGTTCAAAAATTTGTGAGAAGTTGTGGAATTTATCAAGTTGTAAAAGGAGTAAGTCAGAATACTGGTTTATATACACTGATTGATGTACCTGAGAAACCTTGGAGTGATATCAGTATGGATTTTGTTCTTGGCTTACCAAAGACAATAAGAGGTAATGATTCTATATTTGTGGTTGTGGACAGATTTTCTAAAATGGCACATTTCATACCTTGTAGAAAAACATTAGATGCAGTGAATGTAGCAGACCTTTTCTTTAAGGAAATTATGAGATTACATGGGTTACCAAGGAGTATTATCTCTGACCGAGATAGCAAGTTTGTTGGATATTTTTGGAAAACACTTTGGAAGAAATTTGGTACTGAGTTGAAATATAGTTCTACATTTCATCCACAAACTGATGGACAGACTGAAGTTGTAAAAAAAAGTTTGGGTAATCTTTTGAGATGTTTAGTAGGAGACACACCAGGCAATTGGGATTCTGTGTTGGCACAAGCTGAGTTTGTGTACAATAATTTAATGAATAGGAGTATAGGAAGAACACCATTTGAGATTGTGAGTGGCATACAACTGAGAGGAATATTTGACTTGAGAGACATTGAGGATGAAAACAAGAAAAGTGCTGAAGGAGTGAAATTTGTTGAGTACATGAAGACATTACACGAAGAAGTGAAGCTGAAGTTGGAAACCAGTAATCAAAAATATAAAGATAGAGCTGATAGATGAAGAAGACATAATATTTTTGATGTTGGTGATGAAGTGATGGTTCATTTGAAGAAAGGTTAGTTTCCTATTGGAACTTATGGGAAGTTGAAGATGAAGAAGTTTGGACCTTGCAGAATATTGAGGAAATTTGACAGTGGAAATGCATATGAGATTGAGTTACCTAATGACATGGACATATCACTGATTTTTAACATTTCTAATTTGTATGAATATTATGAATCTGATGAAGAAATGATAGTACTGACAAAATATCCTAAGAAACAGAAAGAGGAAGTTGAACAAATTTTGAAAGAAAGAGTTGGCAAAAGCACAAGAGGAAAACAATACATGGAATATTTGGTAAAATGGAAGAATAGACCGATGGAAGACAGTTCATGGATTTTTCAGTCTGAATTGGATGCAGCTCAGATCATATTTGCTGAATGATTCTATGAATCATTCAAAACAACCCGAGGTGTCTGATGCAGGAGCATCTTGGGTTCTTGGCAATCCCGTGTCACCAAAAAAATGTTTGTTGTTTTTTGTGTTGTTTAGTTTCCTTTGATTACCAAGTTCAGTCAGTATTCTTTGCATTGGTCAATTTTCTCTTATCCCAAGTTGGTTGGTTGCTTCGATTGCCGAGTTTGGTCAGTAATTTCCTGGCGCTCGATTTTGCTTTGCTGCTGGTTAGTTATCTCTACTTACCGATGGATTTTATTTTGTTCCCTATTGGGCTGATGCATGCATTTATCAAGGGTCACAAAATTAATGCTGCTATCCATTATTGGGAAGTAGGTGGTCGTTAATCTGACCGTTTCTTCCATTGTTTGCAGATTTGAAGGCCAAATTTGTTCGGTAGACTCTTGTCTAAATTTAGTGTCTTTGTTTAGAGTTAGGAAGGAGTCAAAGATCAAGAAGTTAGAAGTTGGAATTTGATGGATCCTCGCATGTTTTGGGACTTCTAAATTTATTGTAATATCTAGCCTAAATTAGGAAGGCCTTACAACCCAACATGTATACTATTTGTTGATGAAATTTTATGAAGATCTTACTTTCTCCATCTCACTTTCTAGTGTTTTTCTTTCGCATTGTGTGTTGAAGGCTTGGAAAATTAGGGTGAGCCATAGCTTTGGCCCCTCATGATCCTTTCCCTTTGTCAAGACCTTTCATTATTCATCAAGTTCATGGAAAGGATTCATACTTCTTTAGAAATCTAGATGGTGAAGAATAGGAATTGCCAGTGCATGGACAATTCTTGAAATATTTCTTCAATTGATTTTGTCTTTCCATGCACGGTAGTTTTGTATATATGTATAGGTGTGTTTTCTTTCCTATTTTAGGTTAGGGTTTTGTGGTTTACATCCCAAAGATTCATGGTTCCTTGCTATGAACTTACATTCAAGAATCCTTAGATAGAGCCATTATTAGGTATAATTCAGGTTTTCTAAGGTCTCTAATTTTGGTCTTATTTTAGTGTCCTGGCGTATAAAAGTGTCTGGTTTAGGGTTTAAATTTCCCTAAAATTGTTGTAATAATGTTGAGAAGAAACACTTGCCTTTGGCACCTTTTCTTTGAAATCATTATTTCCTTGGTTGGCTTTGAGTGTTCCCTAATCCTTATGTTTCCGCGTTACATTTTTGTCCACTTAAAGTCATATGTGGGAAAATGGCTATTTCCCTCTAGGTGTTCGCTAAATCACTTAACATTGTTTCAAGTCTCTTTTTTATTCAGCGAACTAGCAAATGTTGTCTGCCCTTTCCATTTTTCATGTTTGTCGCTAAGTCTCCAAGTCTCACCTATAGTTAAGTGTTCATCTAGTGCTCCAGTGATTGTGTGGTCTCCTCTTCACTTAATGTCTAGTGGTTTCATGTTAACCTTCAATGACTTGGCATGATAGTTATCTCTAGTTCTCTGAATCAGGTGGCTATATTCAAGTTTCCTCAGCGAACTAGCAAGCATCATTGATTATCTCTTCATCTGATGGTTATGTTTTAATCTCACAAAGACTGGGTCCTACTCAAAATCATTCAGTGATTGAGCTAAGTCATGTTTTCATACCCTCTAAGTTTGGCGGCTTTGACAATGAACTTTGGTTGAGGTTTAAGTTTTCAGTTGTCGCTTGACCTCAAGAAAAGGTGGCAGTGCCCTAAGTTTTTTGGTGATTAAGCAAATAAAGTGTTCATGAGATCTCAGAGTTAATTAGGGAGGCTCTAAACAATTTAATGACTTGGTGAATGAAGGAAAAGTCAAGTGTGTTTTCAATGGTCATTGATTCTCATAATAAAAAGGTGATGGTCAAAGTCTTTGGGTGATTTAGTGACAGCCACTGATTGTGTTGGAGATCAACAGTTGGCTCTTAATCTCAGTTTGAAACCCACAGTTGGGAACACATTTAGCGACTTAGAGAATAGGTTTGTTCATCTGATCTCACAACCAACATGCGGTTAAGTTTTCCTTTTAGCAAATAAGATAATGCTTTGGTCACTAGATCTTAGAATAAGTCAATGAGTTAACCGAAGCATTAAGAGAATGGGAGAAAATGATAGTCGATGATTCTCTAGATGCTGACTATGGTCAAATGCTCAGGTAATATTTTCTTTGTTCACGGGTTCTCTGAATGAAAGATGAGTTAAGGAATAGGTCTTGACAATAAGCGAAGTCTTCAATCACCCATTCTCTATATATAAGTGTGGTTAATGTAATAGTTTAGAGAATTTGAGACTAAATGGTTCCCTATTCACTAGATTGTCATGGGTTAAAGTAAAGGTCAGAAGGAAAACATGAACTATTGATTGCCTCAAGGATCAATGGTCAGTGCGTAATCTCAGAGTGTAACCCATGGTGTAAAAAGTGTTCAGTGAACTAGAGGTAGATGTCATTTGCTCATTCTCAAAGCTTGACTATGGTTAAGCATTTCTTCCTAAGAATGTGAGATAGACTTGTTCACTAATTCTCCAGATAAGTGTTGAGTTAGAGAAATAGTTCCAAGAACTGGTGAAGTCTTTAGTCACTAAATACCTGAGCTCAACGGGGCTTAGTGTGGGTTGTTTGGGTTTCCCTTGGACCGTTGATCATCTCTGGGATCAATGGTGATGTCAAAATCTTGAAGTAAAGTTGTGAGTTATGAAGTCCTTCTGAGATTAAGTGAATAGTCTTGTCATGTGATCTCTTGATTCAACCTTGGGTTGGATTTCCTTTTATAGATCAAGAGTTCCTTTGTTCATGTGGTCACTGAATTTTGCCTGGTTGATTTTTTGTACCATCAATGTTATAAGCTATTGCGAGGTGGAAAAAGTATCGTGCCAAGCTAGAAAAAGTAGAAAGTCATCCAATTAGGTTTTAACAAGGGTTTACATTAGTAATTAAGGGTTTTAATGCAAAAAAGCCATGATCATTGCTCTCGCGCCCTATTTTTTATTTTTTAAGTCATCCTGTCAACATCCACGCCATGGCCAGTGTTAGGGATTTTTCTTGTAGGACATAAAATGGTGCTCGAACTTTTTTTTCTTGAGATTGATTCCCACAAGAGAAAGACCTAATTGTTGAGGATTAGATAAGATTCTCCTTCATTTTTGAGCTCCACAAACTCAGGGAGGTATTACCTTTTAATGATAACTATCTTTGCAATATCCTTATGACTGAACACTAATCAACTTCTAGTCTTCTTAATGCATAAACTTATACAACACTTTGCATATGATTGTAATCACTTAAATGCAAACTTTAACCAGACAAAGTGTGACTATTAGTGAAGCAATAATCTTTTCTTTAAGGATCCTCATCCTTCTTCCTTTTTCTGAGGGACAACCTAACATGATTCTCTTTTTGTAGAATCAGGAAATATGAACTAAATGCCCTGGGCACAGTCCAATCTATCAAGTGCAATGAACATAAAAATAGAAAGGTATTGATGAAAAATGTGAATATTTCAACTCTTCTCTAAGATTGATGAAAGATACAACTTGTGAGAAACAAATACCAAACCAGTACCTAATCCTAAGGGCAACAGAGTCACAATGCAAGTCAACAAGTAGACCCTAAAAGAAACACTACAGTATGCCTTACACACTACCACAACTCCAAATAGGTTTCCTTACAAACTATTATGTTAACCAAATATTGTTATCATCAAAGATCCATACAAATATATTTACTCTCCAAGATGAAATATAAGCACATTTAATTCTTTCCTTGAAAGAAACTCATAAAACAATCAAGCAAGTTGCCTTACAACTTGGTATATTTCAAATGCCTAACATGAAAAACATACAAGAGTAAAATTCATTAGCAAAGAGACAACAACAATATATGGTAGAAGTTGCAGTGTATTTTTATTAAAATCAACTTGCCACTTACATTCACAATTCCATTACTCAGAAGACCAGACACAAAGCTTGGTGATCTGCTTCTAAGCAATCCAGTTCTATTTTTATATCTTTCAATCTCTCTCTTTTTTCTACCAAACCCCTTACAAAATGAGCTTTCAACTCTATATTGCCCTCTCACAACCACCTTATAATTCCCTCATTAATGGGAATTCAACAAGCTTCAGGTGGTTGGAAAACCTAACTCCTATTAAAACATAAAAATACAAGAAAATGTACAACCAACTCGCAGGTGGTGAGAGGACAAGACTCTCTCGGGGTATGGTACATCTTTGGCTACTCAAGAATTGACACCCTCAACTGCAAATATTTATGATAGCTCCTTGATTTCAATGAGACATAGTGACCACCATTTCAAGCTATCCTACACTATTCTTGAATGATATCTTATCAATCTTGTATTCCTTGGATCAGGTGTCTAGTGTGTCAGATGTCCTTTTGAATCTTCATCCAAAATATCCAAATCAATTGCAGTAGATCTAGCCTTTTTGGGCTTTGTCTTTTCATCCCATGTAGTTACTTGTTCCTCTGACAGCCAATTAAAACCTCAGACAAGTTGTAGTTGGGATTTTTGTCTCTCCCATCTGGCATTCATAATTGCATTGAAATTTGACATAAAATTGGTGAGCTCAACCTCTTCTTTGATGGCTTCATCCAAGGCCTTATTGAAGCTCTCCAAATCAACATTATTACTATCACCTAAAAATGCCTCTTTCCTAGGTAGTAGAAGATCAACATCTGATCTCCAATTATCAAGGCTCTTTATTGTTCCATCTGTACTCAAAATTGAGGGGATGAATCTATTGGTACAGGAGCTGAGCATGGCTATCTTAGCCTCAATCAAATTTGCCTTACCCTTGAAAAGAGATAAAATGGTTTTAATTCTATCAATCTCCTCACCAACTCCTACAACTGTCTCTGGTATGTCACTCCCCATAGATTGAGCAAAAATCAATCTCTCAAAAAGTGGTGCCCTGACAGTCCATACTGTATGAAACAAACTCAAAATTTGCACATAACTGTTGACCTCCTTCTGCAATTCTGGCAATTTTCCATAAGCATTCTAAACCAGGTCAAATTTATCCTTGATTGTGTTCAATTTGTGCTGCAAAACACTCAGAAGGGCCTGCAATACTACCTTATTCTTTTCATCATTGATCTTTTTCAATTCTACTGCCACCTCCTTATCTGTCATTCCTTGTGCCTCTACTACCACTGGTTGCTTAGGAGGTGCAAGGGCTACTACAGGGGTATTTATGATTTTCAATTATAGTTCCTCCATCTACTTCTCTAATGCTATAACTTTTATTATCTGCAAGTCCCTATCCTTCACTAGGGCACTAAAATCCTCCAAGACATTGCCATATCTTTCTGAGAGCTACTTAGTTTTATACTCATTTAATTTTACAAATTGGGTCAAAACCTGAGAAATTTCTAGGTCCCCTATATTGTGGATTGACCACACTATTTTATCTCCCTCCATTTGTTCTTTTACATTCAAAATTTGTGGTTTCTTGTCCTTTGGATACAGTCTCCACATGGCCAACGCTGGACTTTTTGGGCTATACCCAAATCCTCTTATTATATCCCCTACTTGGGTTTCAGAAGACAAAGTAACATCTTCTTGTCTCTTGATTTGATCTTTTATGAAGTCAGTATGCAAACTCCACCCAGGCACAAGGAACATATTACTTTTTCTCACTAATTCCCTTGCTTCATCTGGAGTAATATTTTCCTCCTCAGGGTCATATTCTTTCAATTGTTGTAATCCCTCATCCGGTAGTTGACCTTCCTCAGTTATTTGTACACTTGATGCCACCTATTGTTGCTTATGCCATAAAAAGAAACTATTGAATTCCTTAGAATTCACAAAATTGTTATCCTTCATGAAAGCATCTTGCTCAATTAATCTTTCATCCTGGCCTAAAGACAGAGGCAACTCTACATCTTTTGTTTCATACTTCTGCTGCCTTTTAGCCTCTCTAATTGCTTTCCTAATCTCATGGTGATGAAAGCTAGTCCCTGAGTAGAGGGAACTCACTCTATCTTTCTTCTTCCTCTTTGAAGGCTCACCAGTTAACAACTTTTTCTTTTTCTTTTGAGGCTCAGCAGTATCCCCAAAACTGGGCAATTCAGTAAGATCAACATTTTCTTTCTCCTCCCTAGGCCCTTTGGCCATTGGTTGTTCCATAGTGGGTGGACTATATATGGGGTATCCACCATAACTATCCTCATCACATTTTGACTCTAAATGGGCCCTTTTTTCCTAATTAGCATCATCAATTTGATCCCTCATGGATTCAATAAGTGTGTCAAATTGAGCCATCATCTGCTCAGGTCTTTGGAAGTAAGGCAAAGTGGGAAAGAAACCCCCAAAATACCAATCCTTTTCCTTTCAACTCCTTCTCAATTTTGTGTCGCTGATCCAATTGCTTAATTATTTTATCCACCTCATCATCCTCAATGATGTTCCTGATCACATCTTCTTCAAGATACTCCTCATGTAATTTATTGAAAGGAATGGTGGGCATGTAGTATTTCCTTGGAGCAGCCATGAAACCTTCTATATCCGCATACCTATGTGGTGCTACAAACATCATGTACTTCTCTAACCAATCATTAACCTTACTAAATCCTCCCTTCCCAATTATAATATAATGCACCCTGAAGTTTTGAGGATTGAGAGAATGTTCTCTTTCTATCAACATGAGTTTCCAGACAAACTCTAGAAATGCAATTCTTGGTGGTACATAGAATGGGAGTAAATGAGGAGGCTGAGGGCATCCATAAACCCTAATAATTTTATATCTTGTCTCATAGTAAATATCTCCCCAATTGTGACCCTTGGTCCAATTATGCATAAATTGTTGGGGTCTCACCAACTGCAAGACCTTGGTGGGTAATCTTGAGCAATTCACATCCAAACTCTGGAGAATGGGGAACACAATTGAGTTCTCAAAAGCACTAAAGTCTCTCCTAGGGCATGAAGGGCTCTAGACTCCTAACCAGAACTGAACTAGGTTAGGTCATCCATTCCACATCATTTGTGGTTTAAAGTCATCCAAATTAATCAGACCATAATTTTGATACACAATTAGATGCATCAGCAGAGAGTAATGCATGAACCTGGGTTGAGAACTAGAGGTGAAATTCTTCAGGGAAAGCAAACCCTCATGCATCTTGTTTATGATATAACCAATAAATTCATACCCTTTTCTCACCATACGGCTCTGTGAACCCATCACCAGCATCAAAATATCAGATGTAATCCTCTCAGGACCCGTATCAATTCCCAAAACCTGGCATATCCCATTTGCAATGTACTTCATGTAAAACTTTAGGTCTTTGTAGGCATACATAATTGATCTAGCCATAGGTGTAATATAATTCTTATTCTCCTTCAGCATGTGATTCTTAATCTCCCTTGAGACCAGAGCAACCTTTCTAACATATCTATTTGCCAAGGCCTGTAAGTTGATCTTTGTGGCCATTGGAAACTAAATCCTGAAGGCATTCATAAAAGAATTCTTGTCCAAAGTGACCAGGGGGGAGCCATCCTCTTTTCTAATGGTCTTTGAGAGAGGATCATACATCTGAGATAGCATGAGGAGCAAGTCCACATCTAGAAAAACTTCCAGAATAATTAACTTGGCCAACCTTGAAGTCCAAGGGTTTGAAACTGGTATGACACTATCATGGTTCTTGTAGAAATATGTAAATAGGCACATGCCTATGATTTCGAGAGTTTTAGCATCCCTACAATAATGTAATTCATCAACAAAAATGTCATCACTGACCTTCTTGTTCTGAGTGGAACTAGGCAAGAGAGTGAGAAATTCATCTGAGAAACTTTCCTTAACCTTCTCTTTTGACCCTCGGTAGGTAGATGCTTCGCTTGCTGTCATTTGACTCATCCTGACTGTAGCTCTGGAAATTCTTCTGCAAATTCCCTGATCACACTGCAAGTCTGAAAAAGCTCAAAAAATCTAGTGCTCTGTACTTCTTCAATAAGCTTCATAACTCTCAAATGAGCCACCTCTAGTTGTCTTAACCTACAGCATTGAATGTGCCACCACGTCTAACATCCTCTGCAAGCAAAAGGTCACTTCCACCATTACTTCAACATGCACAGGGTTTCAAAATACTAGCAATAGCTGAGAAAATTTTAAAATTTGAACATTCCATGATTTGGTGATTAAAGAAAAGGCTACAATAATCATTTTACAAATTTGGTGCTTTAGAAAGGTATTCCAAGATCTGGTGACTAAGAGGAAATCTTGGAGTTGCAGAATACTTTTGACTTTTCAAAATTCATTCTGAGATCGGGTGACCCGGCCATTCAGAGATCTAGCGACTGAAGAAAATGATACATTTTATTTATTCTATTCTAAGAACTGGTGACTATAGTCAAAAACTATAGTCATGGCAATATATTTGTGTTTGAAAACTTTCAGCGATCACCCAACCTAGAGATCTAACGACAAACCTAAAGTCTCATAATCTCATAAAGTTTTAACTATTTGACTTCTTTCTTGAGATAATGCTATTGGTGTTTAAAAACACTTACGCCACTTAGGGCTGCCAATATGCCTTGAGACTAATGCTAGGAGTGGTTAATTCCATGTGTGAAAGCTCTACAAGACAATTGGACCAACTATAGGGACAAGTATGCCCTCTTCACTTCTAGCTCTGCAAAACCATGGCGGTTGCACCTAATCCAGTAACTTATGGCATTTTAGGACTTTGGACTAGATTAAACAAAGCAGATGATAGCAAGAGACTACTAAATGTTAACTAGATATTCATTGAATCTCAATTGCTATTGGGTATAAAATCGCCTTGTGACCTCAAGACTATGAGGGATTGTAGGATTGGAGATATTAAATATAATTGGGTTTCTTGCAGGATGCAGACAATCATGCAACACTTTGCATCAGCATAGGGATACTAGCTTAATATCAGTGCCTTATCCATCGGGCATCATACCTAAAGTGAACATGGAACACAAGGACAACTACTAGATTCATCTAAGAATCCAAGCCATAAACATAGTTAAACATCTCTTACACCACTTACAAGTATCCTTACTGATTGAACCAAATGAATCTACGCTTCACTCAAAGACTTTTAACCTGATTCTAAATCAAGGCTGAGAGATGAAACATATACATAAGCAACCAAATGCAGTGAGCCAGAAAATTTAGAATTCATTAAGAACAACTAAAGGAGAGATCCAAGAATGAGAAACTATATTAAGTATGTGGATTCAAATCCTTGTATTACAAGTTGATTTAGAAAACACCATAGACAATATGCAAAAGATACATGAGGTTTTTCCCTAATGTTGATACAACCAGCATGAAAATTCTTACATGAAGAAACCGCTCATAGAACCAAAAATTGGAACCACTAGAACTGACAAAATTTAGAACCCTTATAGAGTAAAAAATTCAACAACTTATACCACTAGCTACCTTGGAAACCCAAAATAGGTTGCAACAAGCTACAGACAACTAGGGCTAGGGTTTCACCCACTAGAACAACCATAAAAACATCAAAATTTACTAAGGGGCAGGAAACACGGGCAACCTGGTAAGAACAGATTCAAAAATGATCTTCATTTATGCCAATCCTCTGAAAATGTACCAAGAACCAAGAATTTGTCATGCCAAATAGTCCTTTCACCCACCTACAAATACACCTCGAGCCAAGATTGTATTCATTCCTTTACGGTACAAATCCCTGCAATCAACTGTCAAACATTTTGGACCACATCACAACAACAAGCGCCACCAAACTAGTCAAATCTGGCCATGCAAGCATTCAATACCAGTTGCTAGGGTTGGAAAGTCATTTTGATATTCAAATTTGAAGAGAAATAGCTTTCTCGGGCTCAACAACTTGACCATTGATCCCTAGTCACAAAATCGCACAGTCATAAACTTCACCACCATAGGAATCTTGGCTCCATCTTATTCTTTGGTCGCATGATCGCAAGGCACCAAACTAACCCTTGTGATCATGTGACCGCAGTCTCCTAGCCACGGTCAATGGTCAAAAACCCTGCTGAAAAGTCCTCGGCCACACCGGTACCGTGGACCCACCTTTAACTCCGCAACAGTGCAATCAGACCCTTGTCACATGATTGCATAGCCCAGAAATGGGCTATGCAAACATGCGACAAGCCGCACCCCTTTACCTTGCCGCAACCGCCACCACTGCTAACACAAAATGTTAGTTGCATGATTGCATAGCCTTGAAAAAGGCTATGCGAACATGTCACTAACCGCTAGCAATCACCACCGCTGCCTGCCAACTGACCAATCGGGAACCGCCACATCATGGAGATCAAACAACTGGGCCCTCCCTTCAAACATTGTAACCCTCACCCCCACTGGTAATCTACCAAGTCACCCTTCTCTCTAGATCTCCCGGGCCCATCGATGAAGTGCCACCTCACTACCGCAGACACATGTCAACCAGTTGAATGATCGCATAGCCAAAAACTAGGCTATGTGATCATTCGACAGCCAACCAAAGGCTACCACATGACTACCAATGGGACCACCAGACTGCTAAAACCCCACAAATGGGCCCACGTCACATCCCAATTCATTGCATATCAACCAATAGCAGACTGACACATTAGCACCAATCTAACATGGACCCAACTGGACCCACGACATGCCAATACAGGAAAATCCAACGGCCTGTCACAAAAGTGTAAAGGTTAAACATCATGCATCTTTACCATGCAAACATATGACAACCACCCATCTTGTCTGAACTTTAACCACACCAGGCAATGGGAAGAACTGGGACCCACCAACGATCGCACTTGCGCTGTTAAGACCGAGGTTGAAAACACACAAAGTTTTCGGCAACAAAAGACAAGTGCACAAAAGCTGGAAGGCAAAGGTCAAAAACAACAAGGGTTTTTGGAAAAAGATTGAAAACACATAGGGTTAGCGATAGACCAAAGGTAGGAGGGAAGTCAAAAACATCATGGGTTTTCAAAAATATTGTGGGTTTTCGACATTGAGGCATATTCTGAAATTATTTCCTGTAGACCTTAAAGCTTAAATAACTCCCTAGGTTTTATGATTTAGGAGATGTGATCTAAATTGGAGCATGGTGACAACATGAAGAACACATGGCCAAGGGTGCACACCATGAAACATTGTGAATTTTCTTTGCAAATAAATACTGTGCAGCAGGGTAGGATAACTTAACAAAAAATTGCAAGGAAGATAGGCCATTTTCATAAGATCTTTGCTATGACTAGAAAATGGACTAACAATGGCTCTATCTGAGGATGCATGCCTCTTGCAGGCATGGTAAGAATCTAGATCTCTGGGAAAAGTAGACCACCCACTGGAAAAACATAGAGACCTCAAAAAACACAGGGAACAGACCAGGAAAGAAACACACAATAGGAAAGGGAAAGATATTTACAGAATGTACATTTTTTGCAAGAAACGTGCAACATCAAACTTGAATTAGTCTTTGCCTCTATCAAAAATCTGATTCTCATTTCTTCCTTCATGAGGCACACCATATTTTTTACTTTCACCTTTTTCACCAGGCATGTCAACATGTTCAATTAGCAAATAAGGAAGAACAAAGTAACTCTTCTCATAGTGCATGTAAAAAATTTTTGCACTCTCTCCATCTTGCTCACTATGAAGAAAATATTCAGCATGCCAATGATCAGTACCACTATACTAAAATCAATTTTCATCTACTGACTTATGCATGCTATGAATTGGAAACACAAAAGCCTCATACTCTACCTGCAGAAAGGCCTCATTCATATCTTGACTTTGCATTTAAATATGTGTAATCGGCTGGACCTCAAATAAATAGTCAGATTCATACCCTCGGGTGGAAAATGAACACCTTGATTCAACTGGATCTGAGACCTCCACATGTTCTTCAAACAATGGATTGATAACTCCATGCAATGCACTATGTTGAACATCATGACAAAAATTAGGGTGATAATCATCATAGTCTTCATCATATAAAGTGTTAGAAAACACTTTAAATTCACTACCCATTTCATCCCCATGGAGACCTTCAGCATATGAAGAACAATTAGAATCACATGAAGACCTACTGATGTTACATTCAATTATCACTTCCTTATCTTCATTCTCCTCACTGAAGGAGTGTTCACTTCCATCATTACTCTCTTCCTCCCATGCCTCATCTGATTCACATGAGGACACATTAGCATCACTGCCTTCATCATCCTCACCTAAATAACCACTAAAATCACATTCAGACATTTTTGAATGAATGGAGAATCTTGTACACATTGACTCTGATTCCTACTCACTTCCACAATCTGAATACTCCTCTAACAAAGATTCATCCGAAGTACCCTCAGCATCAGACATGGGTTGCTCTGGAATATAACATTCATTCCCCTTTTGCTGATGGTCTCTTTGCAACCTTTTCCATTCATCATCATCATCAAACTCCTCTAAGAACAACCACTTGAATTTAGTCAAAGAAGAGATACATTTTGGGGGCAAATTTAGATACCAATTAGATGCAACCCCTTTGAGGGATCTCCCAAAAAATATCATGCTAACATCCTCATCAAGAATTTGATATTCTATACTAAATCTATAGAATGGTAGGACATGCTTCACTACTGAATCAGATTGGTAATCAAAAATAGGAATCAGACCCAAAAGCTCACCAGGGAAAGAATGAGGGGACTTTGGAAGAACATAACTCAAAGGTCTATCCAACTTGAGGAAACCAAGCAGCCTAGACTAGCTTTTCCCTTGATTATTCATTTGACTTAATGCAATACTTCCATAAGATTTTGCAAAGATGGAATTGAAAACTTGAAGTATGCAACCTCTATTCACACCTTATCTTTTCTTAGTGCTTGATCACTTAATAAGGTATATTTGAAACTTGAGAAGTATCTGGGAGTCTTGCAGCAGAAGACCTCATTGACTGGAAGGCAGGGCAGATCTTGAGCTCACCTTGAGGCTCCATCAGATAACTTTGTCATGTAGAGTGGCCACCTCCTTGAAGAGGAAAATAATTCTTTGTTTCTTCTTCCAACCAATACAAAACTCCACAAGTAACCACACTATTTATTA
Source organism: Chamaecyparis obtusa (assembly GCA_027943335.1). Lineage (NCBI taxonomy): Eukaryota > Viridiplantae > Streptophyta > Pinopsida > Cupressales > Cupressaceae > Chamaecyparis > Chamaecyparis obtusa. The sequence goes on from BSBK01001814.1 coordinate 117,335, forward strand.
GAAGGAACACTGATCAAATAGAGAAAAATCAGAGCCGCCACTCACAACTAGGTGAGAAAATTTAGCAAATACTTATTTGTTCATCTGACTCTTTCCAATGGATCCCCAGTAGAGTCACCATCTTGTTGGTGTTTGAAAATGCTTACTCCACTTAGGGCTACCAATATGCCTTGAGACTAATGTTAGGAGTGGTTAATTCCAAGCGTGAAAGCTCTACAAGACAACTGGACCAACTATAGAGACAAGACTACCCTCTTCACTTCTGGCTCTACAAAACCATGGTGGGTGCACCTAATCTAGTAACTTATGGCATTTTAGGACTTTGGACTGGATTAAACAAAGCAAATGATAGCAAGAGAATATTAAATGTTAACCAGACATTCATTGAATCTCAATTGCTATTGGGTATAAAATGGCCTTGTGACCTCAAGACTATGAGGGATTGCAGGATTGGAGATATTAAATATAATTGGGTTTCTTGCAGGATGTAGACAACCATGCAACACTTTGCATCAACACAGGGATACTAGCTTAAGATCAGTGCCTTATCCATTGGGCATCATACCTAAAGTGAACATGGAACACAAGGACAACTACTAGATTCATCTGAGAATCCAAGCCATAAACATAGTTAAACATTTCTTACACTACTTACAAGTATCCTTACTGATTGAACCAAATGAATCTATGCTTCACTCAGAGACTTTTAACCTGATTCTAAATCAAGGGTGAGAGATGAAACATATACATAAGCAACCAAATGCAATGAGCCAAAAAACTCAGAATTCATTAAGAACAACTAAAGGAGAGATCCAAGAATGAGAAACACATATTAAGTATGTGGATTCAAATCCCTGTATTATAAGTTTATTCAGAAAACACCATAGACAATATGCAAAAGATACATGAGGTTTTTCTCTAATGTTGATACAACTAGCATTAAAATGTTTACATGAAGAAACCGCTCATGGAACCAAAAATTGGAACCACTGGAACTGACAAAATTTAGAACCCTTACAAAGTCAAAAATTCAACAACTTATACCACTAGCTACCCTGAAAACCCAAAATAAGTTGCAACAAGCTATGGAGAGCTAGGGCTAGGGTTTGACCCACTAGAACAACCAGAAAAACATCAAAATTTACTAGAGGGGTAGGAAACATAGGATACCTGGTAAGAACAGATCGAAAAATGATCTTCATTTATGCCAATCCTCTGAAAATGTACCAAGGACCAAGAATTTGTCATGCCAAATAGTCCTTTCACCCACCTGCAAATACACCTTGAGCCAAGATTGTATTCATTCCTTTGCAGTACAAATCCCTGCAATCAACTGTCAAACATTTTGGAATACATTGTAGCAACAAGCACCACCAAACCAGTCAAATCTAGCCATGCAAGCATTCAATACTAGTTCCTAGGGTTGGAAAGTCATATTGATATTAAAATTTGAAGAGAAATAGCTTTCCCAGGCTCAACAACTTGACCATTCATCCCTAGTCACAAAATCATGTAGTCATAAACTTTATCGCTATAGGAATCTTGGCTCCATCTTATGCTTTGGTCACGTGATCACAAGGCACCAAACTAACCCTTGCGATCATGCGACCACATTCTCCTAGCCGCGGTCAATGGTCATAAACCCTGCTAAAAAGTCCTTGGCCATGCCAGTACCATGGACCCACCTTTAACTCTTCAACAGCATAATAAAACCATTATCGCATGATCACATAGCCTAGAGACGGGCTATGTGAACATGCAACAAGCTGCACCCCTTTACCTTGCCGCAACTACCACTGCTGCTAACAAAAAATGTTAGTCACATGATTGCATAGCCTTGAAAAAGGCCATGCGAACATGTGACTAACCGCCAGCAATCACCACCGCTGCCTGCCCACTGACCAATTAGGAACTACCATGTCATGGAGACCAAACAACTAGGCCCTCCCTTGAAACATTGCAACCCTCACCCCCACTGGTAATCTACCAAGTCACCCTTCTCTCTAGATCTCCTGGGCCCACTGACAAAATGCCACCTCACTAGCATAGACACATGTCAACCAGTCACATGATCGGATAGCCAAAAACTAGGCTATGCGATCATGCGACAACCAACCAAGGGCCGCCACATGACTACCAATGGGACCACCAGACTACTCAAAATCCACAAATGGGCCCACGTCACATCCCAACTCATCGCATATCAACCAATAGCAGACTGACACATCAGCACCAATCTGACATGGACCCAACTAGACCCACAACATGCCCATACAGGAAAATCCAATGACATGTCGCAAAAGCGTAAAGGTTAAACATCATGCATCTTTACCATGCAAACATAAGACAACCACTGATCTTTTCCAAACTTTAACTACAACGGGCAATGGGAAGAACTGGGACCCACCAACAATCGTATTTGCGCATTTAAGATCGAGGTCAAAAATACACAAAGTTTTTGGCACCAAAAGATAAGTGCACGAAAGATGGAAGGCAAAGGTCAAAAATAATGAGAGTTTTTAGCAAAATATCGAAAACACACAGGGTTATCGACAGACGGAAAGGTAGGAGGGAAGCCAAAAACATCACAAGTTTTCAAAAATATTGTGGGTTTTCGACACTGAGGCATATTCTGAAATTTTTTCCTGCAGACCTTAAAGCTTAAATAACTCCCTGGGTTTTATGATTTAGGAGATGTGATTTGAATTGGAGCATGGTGACAACATGAAGAACACATGGCCAAGGTTGCACACCATGAAACATTGTGGATTTTCTTTGCAAATCAAAACTGTGCAGTAGGGTGGGATAACTTAACAAAAAACTACAAGGAAGATAGACCATTTTCATAAGATCTTTGCTATGACTGGAAAATGGACTAACAGTGGCTTTATTTGAGGATGCATGCCTCTTGCAGGTATGGCAAGAATCCAGATCTCTGGGAAAAGTAGACTACCCACTGGAAAAACACAGAGACCTCAAAAACACAGGGAACAGACTAGGAAAGAAACACACAACAGGAAAGGGAAAGATATTTGGGTAAAAGTACAAAGCTGTGTCACACTTTTCTAAAGGAAAAGGTCAACAAAACATAAATTTTTAAACTTTAACGACATAAAAATGGCATTTATGTTTAAAATTTGGAGATGATGTAAACTAATGAAATGTGTAAAAGTGGATGAAGTTTATGCCTATAATTTTTTTAATTTTTTTTGAACAAGAATTCACAAAGTTTTTAAATTTTTTAACTCCATTTTTTACTTGCTGAAAAATGCTGAAAAATGAGGGTCTTGTTCGCAACAAAAAAGTATATGCAAATAATCATTTTTTCCTTTGTTTTCAAAATGTGTCATAGATAAAATGTATAGCTAGTGCAGAAAAGAAGAAAAATTAGTTTTCAATGTATATTTTCTCTAATATAACTACTCAAAGTCAAGCATAAATGAAATCAACAATTTTCATCTCGCGCCAAATTTCCCCTATCAAATCTACACCATTCAGAAAATAAATTACACACTCCTGAAGATAACTCTCTCTAGTGTTAAATATAAAGTTTTGATTTTTTTGATAAGGTTTACTATTTTTTTCTATTTTTGAAGCATCTTGTTCTCGAATGTTAAAATACCTACTTGCAGTATTTTGAAATTATAATATATTAAATCTAATTAAAATATTATAAAAATTATATGATGATAATCTTGACTCTGTGCTCTAAAAAAGGGTATTTTTATATTTGTAAAAAAATATCATTAAAAAGAGTAAGAGTTATTGAAACATCGCTTTTCTGAAATAATTTTATTTCTTTGGTAATTGTTATAAAACATGTATTTAATAGATATTTTCAATTGGAAAAGGTGAAGAACTTATCTAACTTAGCTAGAATGAATCTAGCTAGAGCATATGTTTGACAAAAAATAATTTTAGTTAAAAATACTCAAATTCAACTATGATGATAAGTTGTCCTGAAACGTATATTTTTTGCAACAAACCTGCAACATCAAACTTGAATTAGTCTTTGCCTCTATCAAAAATTTGATTCTCATTTCTTCCTTCATGAGGCACACCATATTTTTTACTTTCACCTTTTTCACCAGGCATGTCAACATGTTCAATCAGCAAATTAGGAAGAACAAAGTAACTGTCTTCATAGTGCATGTAAAAATTTTTTGCACTCTCTCCATCTTGCTCACTATGAAGAAAAGATTCAGCATGCCAATGATCAGTACCACTATACTGAAATTGATTTTCATCTACTGACTCATGCATGCTATGAATTGGAAACACAAAAGCCTCATACTCTACCTACAGAAAGGTCTCATTCATATCTTGACTTTGCATTTCCATATGTGTAACCGGCTGGACCTCAAATGAATAGTCAGATTCATACCCACGGGTGGAAAATGAACACCTTGATTCAACTGGATCTAAGACCTCCACATGTTCTTCAAACAATAGATTGATAACTCCATGCAATGCACTATGTTCAACATCATGACAAAAATTGGGCTGATAATCATCATAGTCTTCATCATATAAAGTGTTAGAAAACACTTTAAATTCACTACCCATTTCTTCCCCATGGAGACTTTCAGAATATGAAGAACAATTACAATCACATGAAGACCTACTGATGTTACATTCAATTATCACTTCCTTATCTTCATCCTCCTCATTGAAGGAGTGTTCACTTCCATCATTACTCTCTTCCTCCAATCCCTCATCTGATTCACATGAGGACACATCAGCATCACTGCCTTCATCATCCTCACCTGAATAACCACTAAAATCACATTCAGACATTTATGAATGAATGGAGAATCCTGCACACCTTGACTCTGATTCCTGCTCACTACCACAATCTGAATACTCCTCTAACAAAGATTCATCCGAAGTATCCTCAGCATCAGACATGGGTTGCTCTGGAATATAACATTCATTCCCCTTTTGCTGATGGTCTCTTTGCAACCCTTTTCATTCATCATCATCAGCAAACTCCTCTAAGAACAACCACTTGAATTCAGTCAAAGAAGAGATGCATTTTGGGGGCAGATTTAGATACCAATTAGATGCAACCCCTTTGAGGGATCTCCCAAAAAACATCATGCTAACATCCTCATCAAGAATCTGATATTCTATAATAAATCTATAGAATGCTAGGAAATGCTTTACTGCTGAATCAGATCGTCAATAAAAAATAGGAATCACACCCAAAATTTCACTAGGGAAAGAATGAGGGGACTTTGGAAGAACATAACTCAAAGGTCTATCCAACTTGAGGAAACCAAGCAGCCTAGACTAACTTTTCCCTTGATTATTCATTTGACTTAATGCAATACTTCCATAGGATTTTGCGAAGATGCAACTAAAAACTTGAATTATGCAACCTTTATTCACACCTTATCCTTTCTTAGTGCTTGATCACTTAATAAGGTATATTTAAAACATGAGAAGTACTTAGGAGTCTTGCAGTAGAAGACCTTATTGACTGGAAGGCAGGGCAGATCTTGAGCTCACCTTGAAGCTCCATCAAATAACTTTGTCATGTAGAGTTGCCACCTCCTTGAAGAGGAAAATAATTCTTTGTTTCTTCTTCCAACCAATACAAAACTCCACAAGTAACCACACTATTTATTAGAAGGAACACTGATCAAATAGAGAAAAATCAGAGCCGCCACTCACAACTAGGTGAGAAAATTTAGCAAATACTTATTTGTTCATCTGACTCTTTCCAATGGATCCCCAGTAGAGTCACCATCTTGTTGGTGTTTGAAAATGCTTACTCCACTTAGGGCTGCCAATATGCCTTGAGACTAATGTTAGGAGCAGTTAATTCCAAGTCTGAAAGCTCTGCAAGACAACTGGACTAACTATAGGGACAAGACTACCCTCTTCACTTCTGGCTCTGCAAAACTATGGTGGGTGCACCTAATCCAGTAACTTATCACATTTTAGGACTTTGGACTGGATTAAACAAAGCAGATGATAAGAAGAGACTACTAAATGTTAACCAGACATTCATTGACTCTCAATTGCTATTGGGTATAAAATGGCCTTGTGAACTCAAGACTACGAGGGATTGCAAGATTGGAGATATTAAATATAACTGGGTTTCTTGTAGGATGCAAAAAACCATGCAACAGTTTGCATCAGTATAGGGATACTAGCTTAAGATCAGTGCCTTATGCATTGGGCATCATACCTGAAGTGAACATGGAACACAAGGACAACTACTAGATTCATCTGAGAATCCAAGCCATAAACATAGTTAACCATCTCTTACACTACTTACAAGTATCCTTACTGATTGAACCAAATGAATCTATGCTTCACTCAGAGACTTTTAACCTAATTCTAAATCAAGCCTGAGAGATGAAACATATACATAAGCAACCAAATGTAGTGAGCCAGAAAACTCAGAATTCATTAAGAACAACTAAAGGAGAGATCCAAGAATGAGAAACTGTATTAAGTATGTGGATTCAAATCACTGTATTACATGTTGATTCAGAAAACACCATAGACAATATGCAAAACATACATGAGGTTTGTCCCTAATTTAATACAACCACCATGAAAATGTTTACATGAAGAAACCGCTCATGGAACCAAAAATTGGAACCATTAGAACTGACAAAATTCAGAACCCTTACAAAGTCAAAAATTCAACAACTTATACCACTAGCTGCCTTGGAAACCCAAAATAGGTTGCAACAAGCTACGAATAGCTAGGGCTAAGGTTTCACACAATAGAACAACCAGAAAAATATCAAAATTTACTACAGGGGTAGGAAACATAGGCAACTTGGTAAGAATAGATCGAAAAATGATCTTCATTTATGCCAATCCTTTGAAAATGTACCAAGGACCAAGAATTTGTCATGCCAAATAGTCCTTTCACCCACTTGCAAATACACCTTGAACTAAGATTGTATTCATTCCTTTACAATACAAATCCCTGCAATCAACTATCAAATATTTTGGATCACATCACAGCAACAAGTGCCACCAAACTAGTCAAATCTGGCCATGCAAGCATTCAATACCAGTTGCTAGGGTTGGAAAGTCATTTTGATATTCAAATTTGAAGAGAAATAGCTTTCCCGGGATCAACAACTTGACCATTCATCCCTAGTCACAAAATCACGTAGTCATAAACTTCACCACTATAGGAATCTAGGCTCCATCTGATGCTTTGGTCGCATGATCGCAAGGCACAAAAGTAACCCTTGCAATCATATGACCATAGTCTCCTAGCCGTGGTCAATGGTCACAAACCCCGCTAAAAAGTCCTCGACCATGCCGGTACCGTGGACCCACCTTTAACTCCGCAACAATGCAATCAAACCATTCTCGCATGATCGTATAGCCCAGAAATGGGCTATGCGAACATGTAGCAAGCCGCACCCCTTTACCTTGCCGCAATCACCACCGATGCTAACACAAAATGTTAGTCGCATGATCGCATAACCTTGAAAAAGGCTATGCAAACATGCGACTAACTGCCAACAATCACCACCACTGCTTGCCCACCAACTAATCAGGAACCGCCACATCATGGAGATCGAACAACTAGGCCCTCCCTTCAAACATTGTAACCCTCACCCCCACTGGTAATCTACCAAGTCACCCTTCTCTCTATATCTCCTGCGCCCACCGACGAAATGGCACCTCACTACCGTGGACACATGTTAACCAGTCGCATGATCGCATAGCAAGAAACTGGGCTATGCGATCATGTGATAGCCAACCAAAGGCCACCACATGACTGCCAACGGGACCATCAGACTACTCAAACCCCACAAATGGGCCCATGTCACATTGCAACTCATTGCATATCAACCAATAACAGACTGACACATCAACACGAATCTAACATGGACCCAACTGGACCCACGGCATGCCCATATAGGAAAATCCAACGGCCTATCACAAAAGCATAAAGGTTAAACATCATGCATTTTTACCATGTGAACATAAAAAAACCATTGATCTTGTCAGAACTTTAACCACATCGGGCAATGGGAAGAACTGGGACCCACCAATGATCACACTTGCGCAGTTAAGACCGAGGTCAAAAACACACAAAGCTTTTGGCACAAAAAGACAAGTGCACAAAATCTGGAAGGCAAAGGTCAAAAACAATGAGGGTTTTCGGCAAAAGATCAAAAACACACAAGGTTATCGACAGACCGAAAGGTAGCAGGGAAGCTGAAAACATCACGGGTTTTCAAAAACATTGTGGGTTTTTGACACTGAGGCATATTCTGAAATTGTTTCTTGTAGACCTTAAAGCTTAAATAACTCCCTGGGTTTTATGATTTAGGAGATGTGATCTAAATTGGAGCATGGTGACAACATGAAGAACACATGGCCTAGGGCGCACACCATGAAATATTGTAGATTTGATTTGCAAATCAAAACTGTGCAGCAGGGTGGGATAATTTAATAAAAAATTGCAAGAAAGATAGGCCATTTTCATAAGATCTTTGCTATGACTGGAAAATGGAATAACAAATGTGACCACCATCAATCTCACCCTTCAATTCATCTAGTGGTCAAAATTAAGTCATAAGAAGATTTCATAACTAACTGCCTGATCTCACGACATCGAGAAAACTATGTCGCTGAATCGCTGAAAGCTTACCACTTAACTGTCAGGAACCTGAGATCACATGACCACATAGTTGCTAAATCACTAAAAACAATCAGAACCGCCAAGTCCTAACCACTTCATTAACCCTCACTTGACCTCGGGCACATCTGGAGACTTGGCAACAAAGACATCTCGCTAAATCTCATAATCTTCACTTAACTGGGGTTTAATCCCGAGATCACATGACTGAGGCATTGTTTAAGTCGCAAGAAAACTTCTTTACTTTGGGTTAAGACTAGAGATCAAGGGCCATCTACATGATCAAAAATCATTGACAACTCTTAATAAATCTAACAATCCTTTGTCACCTAACTGCCACATTTAGAGATCTAGCGAAGACTGCGTCCCAGAATAACTAACCACCAGAGAGATAGCTGCCAACATCAGGAGATCACGTGACCAATAGAACTCACAATTGTTGAACAAAAAGACAAACCATGATATTATTATGAGATCTGGAGACAACTACCAAGGAAGACTACTATTCCATCTTGAGATTTAGTGACCAAAGAGAAAACTCATGATCACTGAATAAAAGGCCGCTTAGATAAATCATTGAGAGATCTCCCGACCAAAGGAAAAACCAATTCAGAGATTAGGCAACTATATTCCATTAGTGAAAAATCAAATACAGTAGTATCTAGATCTCAAGACTATCATTATGAGATCTAGAGACTAAAGGGGAAACACTAAGTCGTTAGATGCTAAGGAATATTCCAAGAGACTCACGAGATTGGGCGACAAAGGCTTTCGGGCAATCGCCAAACAAAAGGGAATATTCCTGAACCTTAAGGACATTCAGTGACTAAGAGGAAAATAGAAGTGCACATGCAAATTTGAGACTTAAGCCAACTGAAAAAGTAACAAAGAATTAGAACGCTGACGACCAAAACTAGGGTTTTTATGATTTTTCAAAGGCAAGTAGACCTAGCAAACCCTAAAGACTGCAAATTTTTCAAAATCATCCATAAATTTAGGGAAGAAAACAAAAGACAAGATTTCTAACCAATAATGGCTCTATCTAAGGATGTTAAAATGTGAGTTTGAACAAGAACCATGGATCTCTGGGATGCAGACCAAAAAACACACTGACCTAAAACTAGAAAGGAAGCACACAGACTTAAAAGAAACACACCTATACAATATTTACAAGATATTTACATATTCATATAGAAAGATTTAGTTGAATAAAGGCTTTAAGAATTTCCCATGCACTGGAAACTCAAAAAATTCATCATCCATACTTTTCAACAAGAGTCTTTTCCAAAACTTTCATGAATCATGAAGGGACCAAGCCATAAGGATTCAAATTTTTTATGCTTCCCTTTGTCTTCTGCTCTTACATTCCATTGAAGTACCAGGTCATTTTCTTTGAACTTTCTAGTAGTGGCCCTCTTTTCAAATAGGTACTTCACTTTTTGTTGCAATCTGATGTTACTCTTTTGACTTTCACTTCTCATTTCATCTAGCTAAGTCAGTTGCATGATTCTGTCCTGCATTGGTTCTAATTCATCCAATTCTTCATCCTGAGTAAACTTATAAATAGGGACTAAATTATTTATAGGCAATCTTGACTGTAAGCCATATACAAGCTCAAAAGGGGACTTCCTAGTGGCTCTCTTTACTGTGATCCTATCTACCCATAAAGCCAATTTCAACCTTGAATGTCAGTCTCTTTTATTTTTCTCAAGTGTTTTCTTCAAGATTGTCAAGATACTTTTGTTGCTAGGCTCAGCTTGTCCATTTGCTTGAGGATGATAAGGAGATGAATAAGATGTCATGATTCCATTGTCTCTACAAAACTCCTTCAATTTATCTGATCTAAAACACATTACATTATCTGTGATCAGTGTTATGGGAACACCAAATCTGGTCAAAATATTGTCAAGCAAAAAATCAATCACCACTTTACTAGTTGCATTCTTTGTGGGAATGGCCTCTATCCATTTTGTGAAATACTCAGTTGCAACAAGCAGCCAACTATGTCCTCCACTAGATTTCTCAGAAAATTTCCCTATGAAATCCAATCCCCACATAGCAAATGGTGCTTCAGCAGCTATTGGGTTCAACAACAGTGCTCTTGAATATTTTAATTTGGAAGCAAATTTCTGATAGGCTTCACACTTCTTCACAAACTGAAATGAGTCTTTAAATAGTGTAGGCCAAAAATAACCTGCCCTCAAGATCTTATGGGCAGTAGTCTTTGTTGAATAATGGCCTCCACAAACACCAGCATGCATCTCACTCAAAACCTTCTCTGCTTGATATCTATCAAGGCAAAATAGTAAAATTCCATCTCTATTCTTCCAATACAATCTCCTTGTATCAATGCATATTTCTAAACTTGCAACTTTAGGGACCTCTTCTAGTTGTCTATCATATGTCCTAGACATTTGGCATTTTTGAGGAAATACACAATATCAGCATATTCTAGTTGTAGTTTAATACTTTTTATTGTCTTGTCAGGGATTCCTTCATTGTTAACTTGAACTAGATCCGTATTTTCTTCAGTCATGAATTTTGTTAGGCCTTGTCCTCTCACAAGCTTGGTAATATGGATTTCTAAATTGAACTCTTGGATCCTGGAAATCCACTTACACCTCTTACCAGTAACTTTAGACTGAGTGAGGACATCCTTGACTGCAGCATGAGGAACATATGCAATGACCTTAGCACAAACTAGATAAGGTCTGAAAGATTTCACTTCTTTTACTAGGGCATATGCCTACTTTTCCATCATCTCATAATTTAACTCTGCAGCTTGCAAAGACTTACTAAAAAATGCAATTGGATGGTGGAAGCCCTCATTATCCTTTTCTAGTAGTACAACAACAATTGTGTGAAATGATGCAAAGGAAAAGAGTGAAAATGGCTTAGTATAATCAGGGGACCTAAGAACAGGTGTCTGTTGAACTACTTCTTTAATTTTATTAAATGCACTTTGAGCTTCAGTAGTCCATTGAATCTTCACATCTTTCTTGAGCAATTTCACTATGGGCTTAACAATTTCAGCAAAATTGGCAATGAATCTTCTGACAAAGTTGATCTTTCCTAAAAAGGACTGCACTCCCTTGATATTCTTTGGTGCTATAACTCTCTTAATAGCCTCAACTCTCTCTGGGTCAATTCTTATTCCTTCCTTTGACACAATGTGTCCTAGCAACTTTCCTTCCTTGACTGCAAAATTGCACTTCTTTGGATTTAGGGACACGCCATATTCTAGAGCTTTAACAAAAATCTTCTCTAGGTGTGAGCAATGGTCCACAACCAATTTTGAGTAGGTAGTCAGGTCATCTTGGTAGACAACCATGAATAAGTCAATATACTCCTTAAAAGCAACATCCACGGCTCTTTGAAAAGTTGCTCCAGCATTTCTGAGACCAAATGGCATTCTGACATAAACATAAGTTCCCCAAGGTGTAGTGAATGTTGTTTTGAACTGCTTAGATTCTTTTACTAACACTTGGTTATATCCAGAAAAACCATCCATCATGGACAATAATTCACATCCAATGACTTTGTGCAACATTGCCTCCATGTTGGGTAATGAATAGTTGTCTTTCAATGATGCAACATTCAAATTTCTAAAATCTACACACAACCTGATATCCCCATTCTTCTTTCTGACTGGGACTAAGTTAGACACCCAAGTCAAGTGTCATATAGGTTGGATTATTCCTGCATCACTCAACTTGACTAATTCCTACTACATTTTAGGAGCTAACAATGGGTTGATAGGCCTCTATTTTTGCTTAAAAGGTTTAACCTCATCCTTTAATGGGATTTCATGTTGGAACAAATCTTTTCTATAAGCTTTTAGGTCATCATATGATGATGCAAAAACATGCTTATACCTTCTTAACAATTTTATCAAATTATATCTCAATTGAGGAGCCAATCCCTTTCCATTATAAACCAGTTGAGGTGCACTATGTGATCCCAAATTCACCTCTTCCAGATCCTCTATCTTAGCACTACTTATTTTTGACATATGATCATTTTGGCTATTATATATTTCTTTTAACTTAGTCAGGCCCTTAGGGATACTATTTGAATTCAATTGGATTACCTCATTTCCCATAACCATGTCCTTACCATCAACTTCCTCAACCAATGTATTACAATCTATAAGTTGATCTTCATATATGTCAAGGCACTGACTAAATTTCAAAATGTCATGATCATCCTTTGCCAATTTTAAATGTTGTCTGACACAACTGGCCTACTTTTTATTTCAACTATTGAAACTCCATTCAAAGTTGAATCATCTCTTTTCAAAGAAACATTGGCCAAAAAATCCGCCATTATGTTTTTGCATCTTTCTACCCAACATATATTAAAAGCATCAAACATCTCAATCTGGTCCCAGACTACATGCTTATACAATTTCAATCTATAATTCTTAACAACATATTTAGATCATACTTGTGCCACCACAAGCTTAGAATCACCAAAAACCGTTAAACATTTAATCCCATGTTTGATAGCAATATTCAATCCCAATGACAATGCTTCATATTCAACAGTATTATTTGTGCATTGGAAAGTCAATGAAAATAATACTTAAAGGTGGTACCTGATGGAGATATGAATAGAACTCCAACTCTTGAACCTTCCATTGAGCATGCTCCATCAAAATACATCTACTACAATCCATCTTGTTGTTCCCCCAGTTCCTAGGTCAAAGGATCTGAATCCTCCCTTTGTGAAATGGCCTTTTCTACTCTATAATTCTCCATGTTAACATCCACATAACAATTCAACTCATCCATATTATTTAGCTCTATCATGTGTGGGGTTCTGCTTTCTCTGGATACTTTCACATTCTCACCATCAATACTAAAATTTTCAAAGGACAAATTGCATTGGATAGTTCCCCCCATTGAAGCACTCCACTTTCTACATAGTAACATCCCATAGTGAGGTGGGATATCAACCACTAGGATAGTCATTGTCAACAACTTATCAAGAAAAGCTGCTAACCTATAAGGGAAAGCCGTTATAGTACCAATAATAGGGACCTCTATTGAATCCATAGCTTGACATCTTCCATGAGGTGTATCTACTTTCAAGCCCAAGGATTTCATTATTTTTGCAGGCATAACAGTATTAGAGGCTCCTGAATCAATCATACAATTTTTTAACAACTTTCCATTCACTATTAGGGACAAAAAGAAAGGATCGACAATCCCTGTTGTAGTATTTATAACATTAGTATCCAAATACATTTGAGGGATCTCAGAGATGATTTCTCCACATTGATTTTCAGTTGAATCATCTATTGTGGCAGTCACTTTACCATCCTTGGTGGAATTTTGGGTACTAGGAGGAAGAACTCCTTGTACCCAACTCAAAGCCTTTTCTTTATGCTCCTCTATTCTCATCATTTCCAATAAGGGGACTTTAATAGTAATTTGTGACAACAATTTTCCCATGTCAACAAGGACATACTTGGCATCAACTACATCCTGCCTAATGACAGTTGCTTCCTTATTATTTTCATGCTCCATAAGGCATTGTTGATCCTTGTTCATGATCTTAACCTCCTTTTGGGGAGAGATAACAATCTCCTGAAGAGGTTTTTGCTTTACCTTATAAGTTACATTAGGAGGAAAAAATGTTACATTCTTCTTGATCCTAGTCTTGCCAACAACATTAACAACCTTATTTTTGTCTTGAGTTTGTTTCACATCTTGACCTGTTCTTTTGATAAATATACCAGTTGACTTTTGACTTGAATCACCTACCACCCTATTTCTCAAATTGTAGTTACTTCTAGCTTGGGTGACCATATTTGCTATGATTTGTGCAATCTCTTCATCAAAAGGTCTCCGCAACACTATTGTTTCATCATCTTTTAGGGTGTTGCACTGGAATCCATCCAAGTGACTTTCTTCTTCATCAGAAAGTACCTGCTGATGATAAGTCTCAAATTTAACTTGGGCATTGCCAACATCTTGACTTTCATCTTCTTCACTAGAATCAATTTCATCATAAATGTATGACGAAGTCATACCACAACCTTGATCATCATAGGATTCCTCATGGTTATTGTCCTACTCATCATCCATAGAAACACTTTGTGCTATTACATAGTAGTAAGGATCATGAGGCAACTGAAAAAAAATACACCATGGAACTTCATCATTCATGTTTACTGTATTCCTATGTAGGGGATCCGGGGTCTTATCAGTTGGTCTATCTTTTCTTTCAGGAGGCACTGGCTTCCTATCTTTCCATTGGGTGTTATAAGGATAGTTCTACATTATTGGTAACTTTCTATTGAAGTTGTTGAAGGATGGCCTATCATTCCCCTATATTCTATTGTTTCTTTCCTCATTAGGCTTAAAATCTTTTATTGCTTTAAGGATTTGCTTCAAACTATCATCATCTTTTGGTTTTGCATCAGGTTTCCCAGGCTCCTTTTTGTTTAAGACTAAAGGCCTATAATCCTCCCTTCTTCCCAACTTCCTTGATATTCTTCTATTTCTCTCTATATTAATGGCTAGTTTGTAAGCTTCTGCAAGATTTCTAGGGTTCTTATCTCATAGAAGATACCCCATTTTGGAATCAAAAGCATTCAGATAAGTAACCAAACAAATCTTATCTTCTAGTCTGATTACTTGTAACAATTTATGCATTGCCTTTTGAAATCTAACAGTGAATTCAACAACACCCTCATTTGGATTTTTCTTGATATTGTTGAACTCATTAAGCATGAAACCTTCATTGGTTTTATCACCGTATTGTTCTTTGAAGAAACATTTGAATTGTTCCCATGAGCATATGCTAGCATGAGGCAAATTTCTAAACCAATCTCTAGCATCCTCTGTCAGAGACTGAACAAAAAGCTTCATGATCACATTATCAAGCTCAATGTTGTAATCATCAATCACATCAGTGAAACCTTTTAAATGTTCTTCACAAGTAAATGCATTGTTTCCAGTGAACTTTGGAAGCTTTTTCCTAATTTCATCAAGGATAGGATTTGGGTAACCAGGGATCCCATTAAAAACCAATTGTTTATGTCTTCCATGTACAGATCTTGTTTGAGATGGGCCTGCATCCAAAGATGTGGATACTTGAACATTTGAGATATTAGAAGTTTTGGGCATACCTAAAGTTCTAGCAGTGTTCAACACATTTACACCTTGTGCTTGAGAAGTGGAAAGGGTATTGGTGGGTCTAGAAGACTACTTAAGGAAATCAATCTTTCTTTTTATTTCAGCTGCAGTGGCTTCCAACTCTACCTTTTCTAATACTTTGGCCAATATTTCTTGTTCCCTTTTTGCCTTTTCCAAGTCAGCATCTAATCTTGCTGCTTGATCTAGGGGTTTCTTGGCAGCATTTGTTTCATTTATTGAGATCCCTACAGCCTTTTTCTTACCTTTGTCCTTAGGATTTCTTGTTTCATGGGTCTTATAGACAACAAGTCAGTCCTCTTTTTGTTCAGTTATTGGAATATGATTTATGGCTTCAAAATCCTGTAACTACTTCTTCAATTGCTTTGCCCTTATCATAGCATGTCTAATCTTTTCCTCTTTTTCCTTTTCTCTCTTTTGTCATATTTGAATTTGCTCCTGGATCCTTATTTCCAATTCAAACACTTCTACAAAAATTTCCTCAAAATTAGGAAGGGCTATTTCTGATGAGGATTCTTGGGCAAGGATTTCTTCTTGGTGGTCACCCAATATTTGATGGTCTTATAAAGGAGAAGCATGAGTAGAAGAGGGAACAGAAGTTGGTTCACTCGTAGTTTGGCCCTTAGATGTCTTGTGGTTTCTAGGGATTCCTATCCTATGGGGTTGTGCTCTTCTTCCATCCCTATCAGAAGGTGAGTAACAATCTTCATATTGGTTTAAGCCCAAATCAATTGCTTCTTCATATTCAGAAGCATTTTCCTCTTGATTTGCCTAGACAGGCTCTTCTCTTCTTGCATTTCCTTTCTTCTTCCTTGTAAAAGACATGTCATTTGTATTTTTATCCTTTCTCATATGACCTTGTCTTGATGGGGGGGATCTCTCTGTCTAGGTTATCTTCTAGATGTTCCTTTCTCCAAGATCTAGTATTTCTATGAGTCATTGTAAAATAGTGACCTAAATTTCAAAACACTAGTTTAGAGATCTGATTAGAGTCCCCACCCAAAATCCTTTTGGGGTTTGGAGAAAGAAAGAAAAATAAATTCTTTATGTAGTATAACCAGAGATTTCAACTGTTCAATAATTTACTGACTCCCTAGCAGAGTCACCAATTTGTTAGGGATTTTTCTTGTAGGAGATAAACTGGTGCTTGAACTTTTTTTGCTTGAGACTGATTCCCACAAGAGAAAGACCTAATTGCCAAGGATTGCATAAGATCCTTCTTCATTTTTGAGCTCCACAGACTCAGGTAGGTATTACCTTTTAATGATGACTATCTTCATAGTATTCTTATGAGTGAACACTGATTAGCTTCTAGTCTTCTTAATGCATAAACTTATAGAACACTTTGCATATGACTGTAATCACTTTAATGCAAACTTTAACCAAACAAAGTGTAACTGTTAGTGAAGCAATAATCTATGCTTTAAGGATTCTCATCCTTCTTCCTTTTTAGGAGGGACAACCTAATATGATTCTCTTTTTGCAGAATTAGGAAATATGAACTAAATGCCCTGGGCACAATCCAATCTATCAAGTGCAATGAACATAAAAATAGAAAGGTATTAATGAAAAATGTGAATATTTCAACTCTTCTCTGAGATCGATGAAAGATAAAACTTGTGAGAAACAAATAGCAAACCAGTACCTAATCCTAAGGGCAACAGAGTCACAATGCAAGTCAACAAATAGACCTTAAAGAAACACTACAATATGCCTTACACACTACCACAACTCCAAATAGGTTTCCTTACAAACTATTATGTTAACCAAATATTGTTATCATCAAAGATGCATACAAATATATTTACTCTCCAAGATGAAATATAAGCACATTTAATTCTTTCCTTGAAAGAAACTCATAAAACAATCAAGCAAGTTGCCTTACAACTTGGTATATTTCAAATGCCTAACATGAAAAACATACAAGAGTAAAATACATAAGCAAAGAGACAACAACAATATATGGCAGAAGTTGCAGTGTATTTGTATTAAAATCAACTTGCCACTTACATTCACAATTCTATTACTCAAAAGACTAGACACAAAGCTTGGTGATCTACTTCTAAGAAATCCGGTTCTATTTTTATATCTTTCAATCTCTCTCTTTTTTCTACCAACCCCCTTACAAAATGAGCTTTCAACTCTATATAGCCCTCTCACAACCACCTTGGAATTCCCTCATTAATGGGAATACAACAAGCTTTGGGTGGTTGGAAAACCTAACTCCTATTAAAACATAAAAATACAACAAAATGTACAACCAACCTGCAGGTGGTGAAAGGACAAGACTCTCTCGGGGTATGGTACATCTTTGGCTGCTCAAGAATTGACACCCTCAACTGCAAATATTTATGATAGCTCCTTGATTTCAATGAGACATGGTGACCACCATTTTAGGCTATCCTACACCATTCTTGAATGATAGCTTATCAATCTTGTATTCCTTGGATCAGGTGTCTGGTGTGTCAGATGTCCTTTTCAATCTTCATCCAAAATATCCAAATCAACTGCAGCAGATCTAGACTTTTTGGGCTTTGTCTTTTCATCCCATATAGTTACTTGTTCCTCTGATGGCCAATTAAAACCTTAGACAAGTTTAAGTTGGGATTTTTGTCTCTCCCATCCGGCATCCATAATTGCCTTGACATCTGACACAAACTTGGTGAGGTCAACCTCTACATTGATGGCTTCATCCAAGGCCTTAATGAAGCTTTCTAAATCAACATTATTACTCTAACCTAAAAATGCCTCTTTCCTAGGCAGTAGAAGATCAGCATCCGATCTCCAATTATCAAGGCTCTTTATTGTTCCATCTATACTCAAAATTGAGGGGATGAATCTGTTGGTACAGGAGCTAAGCATGGCTATCTTAGCCGCAATCAAATTTGCCTTACCCTTGAAAAGAGGTAAAATGGCTTTAATTCTATCAATCTCCTCACCAACTCCTACAGCTATCTCTGGTATGTCACTCCCCATAGATTGAGCAAAAATCAATCTCTCAAAAAGTGGTGCCCTGAAAGACCATACTGTATGAAACTCACTCAAAATCTGCACATAACTATTGACTTCCTTCTGCAATTCTAGCAATTTTCCATAAGCATTATAAACTAGGTCAAATTTATCCTTGATTGTGTTCAATTTTTGCTACAAAACACTTAGAAGGTCCTGCAATACTACCTCATTCTTTTCATCATTGATCTTTTTCAATTCTGCTGCCACCTCCTCATCTGTCATTCCTTGTGCCTCTACTGCCACTGGCTTCTCAGGAGGTGTAGGGGCTACTATAGGGGTGTTTATGATTTGCAATTGTAGTTCCTCCATCTGCTTCTCTAATGCTATAACTTTTATTATCTGCAAGTCCCTATCCTTCACTAGGGCACTAAAATCCTCCAAGAGGTTGCCATATCTTTCTGACAGCTGCTTAGTTTTATCCTCGTTTAATTTTGCAAATTGGGTCAAAACCTGAGAAATTTCTAGGTCCCCTGTATTGTGGATTAACCACACTATTTTATCTCCCTCCATTTTTTCTTTTACATTCAAAATTTGTGGTTTCTTGTCCTTTGGATACAGACTCCACATGGCCGAGGCTTGACTTTTTGGGCTCTACCCAAATCATCTTATTATATCTGCTACTTGGGTTTTAGAAGACAAAGTAACATCTTCTTGTCTCTTGATTTGATCTATTATGAAGTTAGTATACAAACTCCACCCAGGCACAAGCAACATATTACTTTTTCTCACTAATTCCCTGGCTTCATCTGGAGTAAGATTTTCTTCCTTAGGGTCATATTCTTTCAATTGTTGTACTGCCTCATTTAGCACTTGACCTTCCTTAGTTATTTGTACACTTGAAGCCACTCGTTGCTGCTTATGCCATAATAAGAAACTTTTGAATTCCTTAGAATTCACAAAAATGTCATCCTTCCTGAAAGCATCTTGCTCAATTAATATTTCATCCTGGCCTAAAGCCAGAGGCAATTCTACATCTTCTATTTCATACTTCTGCTGCCTTTTAGCTTCTCTGAGTACTTTCTTAATCTCATGGTGATGAAAGCTAGTCCCTGTGTAGAGGGCACTCACTCTATCTTTCTTCCTCCTCTTTGAAGGCTCACCAGTTAACAACTTTTTCTTTTTCTTTTGAGGCTCAGCAGTATCCCCAAAACTGGGCAATTCAACAAGATCAACATTTTCTTTCTACTCCCCAGGCCCTTCGGCCATTGGTTGTTCCATAGTGGGTGGACTATATATGGGGCAGCCACCATCACTATCCTCATCACATTCTAACTTTGAATTGGCCTTTTTTCCTTGATTACCATCATCAATTTGATCCCTCATGGATTCAACAATTGAGTCAAATTGAGCCATCATCTGCTCAGGTCTTTGGAAGTAAGGCAAAGTGGGAAAGAAACCCCCAAATACCAATCCTTTTCCTTTAAACTCCTTCTCAATTTTGTGTAGCTGATCCAATTGCTTAATTATTTTATCCACCTCATCATCCTCAATGATGTTCTTGATCACATCTTCTTCAAGATACTCCTCATGTAATTTATTGAAAGGAATGGTGGGCATGTAGTATTTCCTTGCAGCAGCCATGAAACTTTTTGTATCCACATACCTATGTGGTGCTGCAAACATCCTGTACTTCTATAACCAATCATTAACCTTACTGAATTCTCCCTTCCCAATTGTAATATAATGCACCCTGAAGTGCCGAGGAGTGAGAGTCCCCTTTCTATGGGAAGCTAAATGTTCTCTTTCTATCAACATGAGTTGCCAGACAAACTCTAGAAATGCAATTCTTGGTGGTACATAGAATGGGAGTAAATGAGGAGGCTGAGGGCATCCATAAACCCTAATCATTGTATAGCTTGTCTCATAGTAAATATCTCCCCAATTGTGACCCTTGGTCCAATTATGCATAAATTGTTGGGGTCTCACCAACTGCAGGACCTTGGTGGGTAATCTTGAGCAATTCACACCCAAACTCTAGATAATGGGGAACACAATCCAGTTCTCAAAAGCACTAAAGTCTCTCCTAGGGCACGAAGGGCTCTAGACTCCTAACCAAAACTGAACTCGATTAGGCTATCCATTCCACATTATTTGTGGTTTGAGGTCATCCAAATTAATCAGACCATAATTGTGATACATAATTAGATGCATCAGCAGAGAGTAATGCATGAACCTGGGTTGAGAACTAGAGGTGAAATTCTTCAGGGAAAGAAAATCCACATGCATCTTGTTTATGATATAACCAAAAAATTCATACCCTTTGCTCACCATACGGCTCTGTGAATCCATCACCAGCATCAAAATATCAGATGTAATCCTCTCAAGACACGCATCAATTCCTAAAACCTGGCATATCCCATATGCAATGTACTTCATGTAAAACTTCAGGTCTTTGTAGGCATATGGAATTGATCCAGCCATAGGTGCAATATAATTCTTATTCTCCTTCAGCATGTGATTCTTAATCTCCCTTGAGACCAGAGCAGCCTCTCTAACATATCTATTTGCCAAGGCCTATAAGTTGATCTTTGTGGCCATTGGAAACTGAATCCCAAAGGCATTCATAAAAGAATTCCTATCTAAAGTGACTAGGGGGGAGCCATCCTCTTTTCTAATGGTCTTTGAGAGAGGATCATACATCTGAGATAGCATGAGGAGTAAGTCCATGTCTAGAAAAACTTCTGAAACAATTAACTTGGCTAACCTTGAAGTCCAAGGGTTTGAAACTGGTATGACGCTATCATGGTTCTTATAGAAATATGTAAATAGGCACATGCCTATGATTTCTGGAGTTTTAGCATCCCTATAATAACCTAAGTCATCAATAAAAATGTCATCACTAACCTTCTTGTTCTGAGAAGACCCAGGCAAGAGAGTGAGAAATTCATCTGAGAAACTTTCCTTAACCTTCTCTTTCGACCCCCGGCTAGTAGATGCTCCACTTGCTATCATCTGACTCATCCTAACTATAGCTCTAGAAATTCTTCTGCAAATTCACTGATCACACTGCAAGTTTTGAAAAGCTCATAAAATCTAGCACTCTATACTTCTTCAATAAGCTTCGTAACTCTCAAATGAGCCACCTCTAGTTGTCTTAACCTATAGCATTGAATGCGCTACCACATTTGACATCCTTAGCTAGCAAAAGGTCACTTTTTCCATTACTTCAGCATGCACAAGGTTTCAAAATACTAGCCATAGCTGAGAAAATTTTAAAATTTGAACATTCCGTGATTTGGCAACTAAAGAAAAGGCTATAATAATCATTTTACAAATTTGGCACTTTAGAAAGGTATTCGGAGATCTGGCGACTAACAGGAAATCTCGTAGTCATGAAATACTTTTGACTTTTCAAAATTCATTCTGAGATCGGGTGACCCGGCCATTTGGAGATCTAGCGACTGAAGAAAGTGACACATTTAATTTATTCTATTCTAAGAACTGGTGACTATAGTAAAAAACTATAGTCATGGAAATATATTTGTCTTTGAAAACTTTCAGCAATCACCTGACCTAGAGATCTGGTGACAACCCTGAAGTCTCATAATCTCATAAATTTTTAACTATTTGACTTCTTTCTTGAGATAATGTGACCACCATTGATCTCACCCTTCAATTCATCCAACGGTCAAAATTAAGTAGTAAGAAGATTTCATAACTAACTACCTAATCCCGCGACCCCGAGATAACTATGTCGTTGAATCGCTGAAAGCTTACCACTTGACTGTCAGGAACTTGAGATCACATGACCACACAATCACTAAATCATTGAAAACAATCATAACCGCTAGGTCCTAACCACTTCATTAACCCTCACTTGACCTTGGGCACATCTAGAGACTTGGTGACAAAGACATCTTGCTAAATCTCATAATCTTCACTTAACTGGGGTTTAATCTTGAGATCACATTACTGAGGCATTCTCTAAGTTGCAAGAAAACTTCTTCACTCTGGGTTAAGACTGGAGATCAAGGGCCATCCACACAATAAACAATCATCGATGGCTCTTAATAAATCTAACAATCCTTTGTCACCTAACCGCCACATTTAGAGATCTAGCGACGACTGTGTCACAGAATAACTAATTGCCAAAGAGATAGCCACCAACATAAAGAGATCACGTGACCATAAGAACTCACAATCAGTAAACAAAAAGACAAACTACCATATTACTATGAGATCTGGAGACAACTACCAAGGAAGACCGCTGTTCCATCTTGAGATTCCGTGACCAAAGAGAAAACTCATGATCGTTGAATAAAAGGCCGCTTAGATAAATCATTGAGAGATCTCCCAACCATAGGAAAAACCAATTTGTAGATTACATGACTATAGTCCCTTAGTGACAAATCAAATACATTAGTTTCTAGATCTCAAGACTATCATTGTGAGATCTGGAGACTAAAGGGGAAATGCTAAGTCATTAGATGCTAAGGAATATTCCAAGAGACTCACAAGATTGGGCGACAAAGGCTTTCAGGCAATCACCAAACAAAAGGGAATATTCTTAAACCTTAAGGAGACTCAATGACTAAGAGAAAAATAGAAGTGTACTTGCAAATTTGAGACTTAAGCCAACCAAAAAAGTAACAAAGAATTAGAACGCTAATGACCAAAACTAGGGTTTTTATGATTTTTCAAAGGCAATTTGACCTAGCAAACCCTAAAGACTACAAATTTTTCAAAATCATCCATAAATTTAGGTTAGAAAACAAAAGATGAGATTTCTAACCAATAGCTAGCTCTAATTTGAAGGTTGGAAATATGCATAATTGAATGCAGAAGTGAAGTAGGCTGGATTTGCTATGATTTGGCAATCACATGCATGGAATTTTTAAAGTATATAGATAGGACAACATTGCTTTTTGTGCTCAAGGTAGTTCTAAATATAGTTGAGATTATTGGTTTCATAGCAGAGATTGAGTAGTGTGAAAGTTGTAGAGTTGAGGATTTCCTATTCTATCAAGATGAGTCATCCTGTGACAAGTGGAGCATCATCGAGTGGGGTTGTAAAAGAATAGAATGGAGAAGATAAAGGAAAGCCAAATTACTTAGAGGAATTTGTCAAGCTACTTCCTAGTTTGAATCAAAACAAGAAGGTCATCGACACAACATTTGACCATCTCATGGACAAGTGTAGGGACCCTATCACTCCTACAAGTTTTGGTTTTTCCTTGTTCTCATATTTTTACAATAATAGGAGTAGACCTATACCTGTTTGCCATGCCTAGGTGTTGGGAGTGGAAAAGCTAATTGTGCCTGATGTGTTTTTAGATGTTGACTTAATCATTAAGCTCGCTAGGTTGTATGACCCCATTTCTAGATGCATTAGGTCTGAAGACCAGTCTGTGTTTATCTCTTTAGATAGGGGGTCTTTCATGAGAGTCATCAATATCTATTCCTCCTCCTCCACTGAAATTGACTTAAGGATGGAAAGGGAAAAATATGATAGTAATATAGGGTTAGTAAAGAGCCAAATAGTCAAGCATATTCCCAAGTAGGATAAGTACATAGCCCATCTCCCGCTAGGTATAAATGCCCCTTATTCTTTTGTATCCCTCAATCATTATATGAAACTCTTATGTCATGGGTTGTGTAGGGTTCTAGGAATAGATGGGGATGATGAGAAATTGCCTGCTGATCTTTTAATGATAATCCTAGACATTCAAAATTCCCACACCAACACTGATTATGATTATATCTAGTATATAATTGATAGGATGCATGAAGGGTTTATGTCTGTCAAAGAGAAGAAATGGCCTATTAAGTTCATGCATTACTCCCTTCTTTTGCATTTGATTCTATACCACCATGTTACTAATTTTGATGCAAGGGTATTGAAGATTAAGACCCATTTTAAGGGTATTCCTAACCCAGTGCAGTATTGGGTGAGGGTCTGGAATATCACATCCAATGATTGTGACTTCTCCATTTTTCATAATTACTTTGTCCATCCAATACTTGAAATGTTAGGCACAAATTTTGTGAGGTTGCCAACTAGGGTGTTGATGGTTTTAAGACCATTACAATATGAGGACAATTGGCCAGGAAACCATAATTGGGGAGATTTCTACCTGGGGGACAATTCCATAGTTATCAGAGTATATGGGTACCTTAAGCCCCCACACCTACTTCCAAGATATGTACCTCCTAAGGTAGCCATGATGGAGTTTATTTGGAAATTAATGTGGATTGAAAAAGAGAACCTAGGGCCTCATAGGAAAGATACTTTCACACCTTGACAATTTAGGGTTGATAGATTTTTGATTGGAAAAAGGGCAATGGATCAAGTCAGTGGCTAGCTCAATCATTTCAAGATGACTACGGGTACCTACCGGTATGTTGATTCTGATGGTTTCATTAGAATGGATAGGATGACTTTGATTCCTAGCATTGGAAGAATTAGAGAGAATGAGGCCCTTGATGAGGAGGATGTAATAAGAAATGTGCTAGACTTTGATGAACAAAAGAGAAGATGGGTTAAGTATTTTGATTTACTAGACTTGGAGACTCAATTAAAGAATGCTAGAATTCCTTTTGGTGGTTTTTCCCCTGAACTCTCATACTTGCAAAGAATGGAAAAAATGATAGAAATGCATTGTCCCATGTCTAGCCAGTTGGAAGGGTTAATTGAGGAGAAGTAGGAGGTGTCGAGGAACTATTCCACCTCTAAACATGAAGAATTCACCGATGAATCACAAGAAGGTAGTAGTCCACCTCCAGCAAGGGAAGGACCAATTATTGACCTAACCCAAGAATCAATGGAGGTGGAGGCTATCTCAGAGCCACCATTGAAAAAATAGAGAATTGAGGTTGGCGAACCTTCTGAGAAGAAGAAACAAAAGAAGATATTGGATAGTGCTTTAGTCCTTATGCCTAGTAAGAGGGCCTATCACCATAAATTAAGAAAGGCTATTAGAGAAGGAAAGAAGATGGTGACACCAGAAATAGGGGACTTGGCCTTATTGGTGGGACAGGATGAAAGAGAATTTTACCAAGAGGAATTTCTCAGTGATGACTAGTTTCTCCAAAGCAAAGAATTCAGAGATTTCCTTATCCAGAGGAAATAGGAGGAAGTGAAGAGGTCCTTTCCTAAAGGTATGGAACCAAGTGAAGAGACTCTTAGGACTCTTACATCATATGATCCTAGTCTTGAAAAGATCACTATGGAGGAAGCAAGAGAAATGGTTAAAACAAGTGGCATGCTTCTGAATCCTGGATGGGATTTGACTTCTACCTTTATCATTGACCAAATTAGAAAACAACCAACGGGAAGCTTGTTGTATGAAGTGCATATTGATGACATGATCAGAGGGAGTGGTTATGACCCTAAGTCACAAGCTATTGTACTTTGGTCTCTAGCCCCGAGAACTCATAAACCTTCTTTAGTAAGCATTGAATAAAAAATGGAAGGTAACAAGATTGTCTGGACCATCAAAAATACCACTGATCTAGAGGTGTCAAAGGTAGTAACCTATTTGGATCACCTCAATGAAGCTAAACCTATTCAATTGTCTGAGAGGTATAAATTTTTTTTTGAGAACTCAATGAGGGTTGCAAAGGATAGGGATTTAAAACTTATGTTGATCAAGAAAATGGAGGGTGAATTGGAGGAATCAAGGGAAAAACTTGATGAAGCAGTTAAAATAGTGCCTCCCCTACCTTTGAAAATTGAGACCCTCCTTAGCCTAAGGCTGAGGTCCCTGACCATCTAGTGGAAGATCTAGAGAAAATCAGACTAGAAGCAGCCCTAGAAACAATGACTGGTGTTGTGCAATATAGGCAGCACAAGATAAAAGAAAAGATGGAATCAGTCCATCAGTTAGTTATCATGTTGCATAAGACAAATGATAAAGTGAACGAGTCATTGGCTACTTTGGAGCCACTTCAGAGCATTTGGTCCAGGAGGAGTTTGTTATTTGATAAACTTGATGGTTTGCAAGAACATAGGCCTGATATCCCTGAGGTGGTAACTAAGGTTTATGAAAAGATTGGGTTGGTTATTTTTGTTTCCATTTTTTTCAAGGGAAAGTCCAATCAAGTGAGGGCCAAGCTAGCTATTTTTGATAAATATTACAGTAAGTTTTTACCTTCTCTTTTTGCAAGTGGTGGAAGTGTAGTTAGTTTGGATGAATGGAAGACATTAATGGATCAATTGGTGATTAGGCAAGAGGCTCTCCTCAATGGTGATAATGTTTTAGATATGGATGGTTGCAATGGAATAATTGACTGTTTGTTCAAAGTTGAAGGTGATTGCACACGATTTGTTGCAGAGGTTAAGGCTATAACTAATGCAAAGTGGGACCTACATATCAAATCATTACAAGAGCTGCAAGGTTACAATTGGCCATCTGATGATGATGTGACAGCTTGGGGCAAAATGGAAAAGAAAAAGAAGAAGGAGCTAGTTGTCCAAGAGCTAGAGGTAGAGGAAGAAGAGTAGAATACACTTGCTGCCTGATCCAGAATTCGAGGGAGAGCATGTTTCAAACATAGGATGATGTAAGTTAGCATGTAATGGCGGTCATCATTCATGCTACAAATCAAATTAACTACTCTGAAATAACCTCAGAAAAAGGTGCCAATTGTAAAGTTGTTAGTAGTTGTAAACTACTTTTTGTTGTTCCAGTCATTGTCTTTAGTTTATACATTTTATCTTTTGTGCAAGTCATTTTCCCAGCCATCTGAAGCTTGTTGCATCCTTTTGAGGATTCCAAGATAGTTGTGGGTATATAGAAAGTTTTGCTCTTTTGCTAAAGGTGGTAGTTGAAGTTTTTTGTAAAGAAGACTAAATATAGATTCTAACTTCTTTTATGTTTTTGTTGAAATTGTAATGGATACATCTAAAAATTAATACAAATATACTGAAGTTTTGTTCCCATTTCTAGTTGTCTTTGTGTATGGATGCTTTGAATTTCTTATGCATTAATTAGTAAGGCTAGTTTAATGCATTGTTCACAAGGTGAATATAGGGGCTGAACTCGAGTTTCTCTCAAGGAGAGAGTAAAACCTTCAGGGAGGTCTCTAGGATTTGAAAGTCAATATATGAATCTAATGACAAGGTTGGGAATTGGAACCATGAATTATTAGGTAATTTATTTGAGTTTCAGTATCTTTATGTTAATAGGATTCTGTAGATGTTCAATTTTGACTCTAACCCAATGGATAGGGCACTGGTTTAGTTTGATTTGCATCTGTTCACGATCATTTGATCAAGAAATTATATCCATTTACTTTTATTTGTATGTTGTGAGCTGCATTGGTTATGTCAAGTACATAGACCAATTTTATAATGCTTTGTAGAAGAATTTGAAAGGTAAACCCACTTGAGTTTTATATTCAAACTGAAGAATGCTCAAAGCCTTAGTACCTTAGCATTTAAATTGTGCTAGATGCAACTATTGGGAATGCATGAGTCATGATTTTAATAAATGTCTAAATATTTCAACCATCTGCATATTTAAGTTCTAAAAAGGACTTCCTAGGGGTCCTAAAGCATGATAAGGGGTACTAGGACACCTAGTAAGTCCCCATGACCTCTTTCGACACATTAGAACCCTCAAATGTGTCCTTAAGAGTTGTAGGACCCCTTAGGACACACTTGACCATTCAAATGTGTCAGAAGGGGTCATTGGGATTTCCTACATGTCCTAGTACCCTTTATCACACATTAGGACACCTAGGTAGTCCTCATGACCCCTTTTGACACATTTGAATGCTCAAGTGTGTCCTAAGGGGTTGTAGTACCCCTTAGGACACACTTGAGGGTTCTAATGTGTTGAATGGGGTCATGAGGACTTCTTAGGGGTCCTAACACATGATAAGGTGTACTAGGACTCCTAGGAAGTCCTCATGACCCCTTTTGACACATTTGAATGATCAAGTGTGTCTAGAGGGGTCATAGGACACACTTGAGCATTCAAATGTGTCAAAAGGGGTCATGAGGACTTCCTAGGGGTCCTAGTATGCCTTATCAAGTGTTAGGACCCCTAGGAAGTCCTCATGACCCCATTCGATGCATTAGAACTCTCAAGTGTGTCCTAAGGGGTCCTACAACCCCTTAGGACAAACTTGAGTATTCAAATGTGTCCAAAGGGTTCATGAGGACTTCCTAGGGGTCCTAGTATGCCTTATCACATTTTAGGACCCATAGGAAGTCCTCATGACCCCATTTGACACATTAGAACCATCAAGTGTGTCCTAAGGGGTCCTATGAACCCTTAGGACACACTTGAGCATTCAAATGTGTCGACAGGGGTTATGATGACTTTCTAGGGGTTCTAGTATGCCTTATCACGCATTAGGACCCCTAAGAAATCCTCATGACCCCATTCAACACATTAGAACCATCAAGTGTGTCCCAAATGTGTCAAAAATGGTCATGAGGACTTCCTAGGGGTCCTAATATGCCTTATCACAGGTTAGGACCCCTAGGAAGTCCTCATGATCCCATTCGACACATTAGAACCCTCAAGTGTGTCCTAAGGGGTCCTACGACCCCTTAGGACAAACTTGAGCATTAAAATGTGTAGAAAGGGGTCATGAGGACTTCCTAGGGGTCCTAGTAAACATTATCACATGTTTGGACCCCTAGGAAGTCCCCATGACCCCATTCAACACATTTGAATGCTCAAGTGTGTCCTAAGGGGTCCTACGACTCTTTAGGACACACTTGAGCATTCCAATGTGTCGAAAGGGGTCATGAGGACTTCCTAGGGGTCCTAGTATGCCTTATCATGCATTAGGACCTCTAGGAAGTCCTCATGACCCCATTTGACACATTAGAACCCTCAAGTGTGTCCTAAGGGGTCTTGCGACCCCTTAGGACACACTTGAGCATTCAAATGTGTCGAGAGGGGTCATGAGGACATCCTAGGGGTCCTATTATTTCTTATCATGCATTTAGAAACCTAGGAAGTCCTCATGACCCCTTTCAACACATTAGAACCCTCAAGTGTCTCCTAAGGGGTCATAGGACCCCTTAAGACACACTTGAGGGTTCTAATGTGTCAAAAGGGGTCATGAGGACTTCCTAGGGGTCCTAGTATTTCTTATCGCATGTTAGGACCCCTAGGAAGTCCTCATGACCCCATTCAACACATTAGAACCATCAAGTGTGTCCTAAGGGGTCCTACAACCACTTAGGACACACTTGAGTATTCAAATGTGTTGAAAGGGGTCATGAGGACTTCCTAGGGGACCTAGTATGCCTTATCATGTGTTAGGACCCCTAGGAAGTCCTCATGACCCCATTCGACACATTAGAACCTTCAAGTATGTCGTAAGGGGTGCTACAAACCCTTAGGACACACTTGAGCATTCAAGAGTGTCAAAAGGGGTCATGAGGACTTCCTAGGGGTCCTAGTATGCCTTATCATGCATTAGGACCCCTAGTAGTTCCTCATGACCTCATTCAACACATTAGAACCCTCAAGTGTATCCTAAGGGGTCCTACGACCCCTTAGGACACACTTGAGCATTCAAATGTGTTGAAAGGGGTCATGAGGACTTCCTAGGAGTCCTAGTATGCCTTATCACGTGTTAGGACCCTTAGGAAGTCCTCATGACCCCATTCGACACATTAGAACCCTCAAGTGTGTCCTAAGTGGTCCTGAGACCCCTTAGGACACACTTGAGCATTTAAATGTGTCAAAAGGGGTCATGAGGACTTCCTAGGGGTCCTAGTATGCCTTATCACATGTTAGGACTCCTAAGAAGTCCTTATGAACCCTTTCACACATTAGAGCCCTCAAGTGTATCCTAAGGGGTCCTACAACCCCTTAGGAAACACTTGAGCATTCAAATGTGTTGAAAGGGGTCATGAGGACTTCCTAGGGGTCCTAGTACATCTTATCACATGTTAGGACCCCTAGGAAGTCCTTATGACCCCATTTGACACATTAGAAACCTCAAGTGTGTCCTAAGGGGACCAACGACTTCTTAGGAAACACTTGAGCATTCAAATGCGGTGAAAGGATTCAAGAGGACTTCCTAGGGGTCCTAGTAAGCCTTATCACATGTTAGGAGCCCTAGGAAGTCCTCATGACCCTATTCAACACATTAGAATACTCAAGTGTTTCCTAAGGGGTCCTACGACCCCTTAGGATACACATGAGTGTTCTAATGTGTTGAATAGGGTCATGAGGACTTCCTAGGGGTCCTAGAACACCTTATCATAGGTTAGGACCCCTAGGAAGTCCTCATGACCCCATTTGAGACATTTGAACCCTCAAGTGTGTCCTAAGGGGTTTTGTGACCCCTTAGGACACACTTGAGCATTCAAATGTGTCGAAGGGGGTCATGAGGACTTCCTAGTGGTTCTAGTATACCTTATCATGTGTTAGGACTCCTAGGAAGTCCTCGTGGCCCCTTTCGACACATTAGAACCCTCAAGTGTGTCCTAAGGGGTCCTATGACTTCTTAGGACACACTTGAGGATTCAAATGTGTTGAAAGGTGTCATGAGGACTTCCTAGGAGTTCTAGTATGCCCTCTCTCTCTCTCTCTCAACAAATGACACTTTTCCTTTATCAACAGCTGACACCTACAGCCCCTCACATTTTCCCCTGATGGAAATTGGTTACACTTGCATCAATATGTAAAAGATGATTATAAAAATTAGAAAATAATGTATATATACTATTATCATAATTTAAAAGGAAACCAATGAGTACATTAAAATGTATGTACCGTGAAAGAGTCAAGACCAAATGATATGGCTGAAATCATGGACCCCTCCACCTATGCCATCTCCTCCTCTATCATCAACTAAACATAAATGTAACACATAAAAAGACATAAGTGGGAAATTATTATAAGGAAATTCTAGTAAAAATATGAACAATAAAATTTACTAACAATGTAAAAAGTGAATGGTTTACCCTTACCATAATAGTGGGAGTCCATGGAACTATAGGCTCCTGATGCACATCTCCATGAGTTGCTTCAGTGCATGTAGTGTGCTATGTAGAATCGTCCCCATTGAAGCTAAAACTATATGTATCACTATCAGTCAGGGGACCAAGGCAAATATTCTTGCATATAACGCAAGTGTGGGCCACACAAACATGTGAGCTCGTGGAAGTGCCAGAAGCATTAGGACAAGGAGGCAACAATGTTGTGCTCTACATAACCAGTAGATTACTCAACGTGTGAATGGCTTGAATAGTTTGTAAGCTGGCCTCAACAATAATGTCTGGATGTTGCACTGTGGGAGGTGGTGAAATCTTAGGAGGGGGGAAATATGTGTGAGATTTCACCCATTGTACTAATGGCCTATCTTGTGGAGCACCTAAACCTACACCCTGGTTCTATCTCATACTCCAATAATCCACCTTGTGACTGAGCACAAATTCAGCATACAATTTTCTAAGAAAATAAATTGGGACATCCAAATTGTTGTGAGGTGGTCTATCAAAACCCATCCACCAACGGTCCCAAAATTTGTCACATTTTGCACTATTTGTGCACCATTTAATTGACAAATTGGTTTTTTTAGGGTCTACTTTAAGACCAGTTTTAGGATCCACAAAAAGATTAGCTATGTCATGTTTTTTATATTTAGGTTCATGACTTGATCATAATCAAGCCCATCGTCAAACTGGGCGTGCATGGAATCACGCCAAAGAAGTGCAACATTATGTTGCTATGTCAGTTTCTCCATGTTTTCAATTATTGTGTTCAATGTCATAGACATGGGGTGCAATGTGGGGATATTGGCATATGCGGTTTCAAATCCTCTAAGTTCATTTAGATTATCTCCTATTAGATCTTCTAAACGATGAGGGTTTGTGATAAGTACATCTTCTGGAGGTGGGGGATTGTTGGGAGGTGGGTTTGGATTATTTGTGAGATCATTAGGAGAGTTTTCTGATTCCATGTCTGATAGCAATGAAAAAAAACTAGATAATTACAATGAATTTCAAAAAATAATACAAAAAATCATTGCTACCCTAATTTTTATATTAAAAACTATATATTTATATTTAAAAACAACAAAAAAAATTAAAAAAATAAAGAATAGAAGCTTCACTTACCTAGGTAATTTGGGAAAAATCAAATAGGGGATTTGGGACCAGATATCCGAAAGCCTAGCTGTGTTCACATTTTTGCAATGAAAAAAAATTGAACGCGGCTGGGTACAGTGATTTAATTTCACTGGCAAATATCAGATATCCGATATTATCAGATATTCGATAATGCCTTTAGGTTTGTCTTTTGGTTTGGCTAGGTGTACTGACACCCAGGCTTACCAAAAAGTCAACAAATATATTTGTGCACTTTTGGACGAGTGAAAATAAGTTTTTTTCACATCGCCACTTTTTGGCATACCATGATCCTGCACACACCCATCAATGACAATATATTGATTGATTTAATCATTTTACATATCACTTTAGTAGCTTGGTGATCTCTAATCACTACTTTTTTAGTTCATCTAGATATTCAATCAGTTGTATATCATCATACCAAATCCATCCTTACAACATAACCAAGTCTTCATGCCAAGAACACTCCTTATAGCCCCTAGTTGCCAATAGGAAAAACTTGGTATCATAGAGAACAAGGCATCCATGTTTTATCCATCCCACACAAGGAGAAACTCTACACTAAAATGGTGGTCAATTAATTACTTTCACCCTCCAAGATTACTCTTCCCTGCCAAGAGTGAGTGTGCCTTGAAACTCCCTTAACAAGGAAAGCAAAACAAAATTACCACAATAAGAAAAAACAACTAAAAGTGGTAAAACATAAAGAAACTACACAAGATATTCATGAAAGAATAGAAAATAAATTCTTACTACAAAAATATAAACTACCAAAAGTAAGAGCACCAACCTATTCCAAAGCTAAAGGTAATGAAGAGCTTTCTCCTTCTATCCCTTTCCAAGTCCTTCCAAACTAGCAAGTCTCTAAGAAAGAGAGTGAGTGATCAACCTAGGAAGACTCTAAAAACTTCCTCTAATAGGTTCCCTAACTCCACTTCTTAATTCCTATCATAAATGCAAAGGTATCTTCTCCATTACTCCTCCAAATATCTTTCTCCCCTCATAAATGATGTTTAAAGACTAAATGGAGTTGAGAAGGTTTCCCAACTTCCCCAAAATCTTAAACTTGGATGATGACTTTGGGGGTACTTTAGGAGGTTCATTTATGAGTCTAGGGCCTTCTATTGACCAAAATTTAATCCCTAACCCTAAGTATACCTAGTGGGGTAGTTAAATTTTACCCTAACTGCCCCCTAGAAGCTTCCTAGAGCCTCCAAAACTTCACTTGAAGTTAACCTACGAGTTTACACATCCTTGACCCATCTAGAAACTTCCTACTCCCTAGGTGAGCATGGCGACTCTACAAATTAACCCTCTTAGGTTGGTGTCATATTTATCCTAGTTAAAGGGGTTAGTCATGCCAACACCTCATACACCCATGTGTCAAGTGACACAACATAAATTTCAACCCATTCACACATAGTATGACCAACCTAAATAATTAACTAAATTAAATACAACATTTATCAAATACTTTTATGAATACAATCATGAGACAATGAGGTTCAAGTCTATTCACTAGAATGAACCTTGGCTTTACAGTTTATAACATAGTTTCACTCTTTGTTCCCCACATTTAATACCATGGTTAATCTTCTACACACTCATTGAAAATAATAGTAGGTCTAATAACATAACAAGATAAATAACATAAACCACATATATCATCTACCACTTACAATTGCATAAACATTTAACATAATTAAAAAATATGCATTTGATCCCAATGTTCGTAACATGTAACATAATAACTCATTTTACATCATACATATCTGATGTATTTAAAAAAAGTGCATCAACAAATCAATAACCTAACATAGGTAAATCAGGATCAACTATATGCATCAAATAAGTGTTTAAATCAACATAATCCAAATGGAAAATATACATAACATAGGATTCACCGATCCTTGAAATAATAACATATGTCCAAGTACCTCATAATCAAAAATACCAACTGAAAATTCTAACTATAATCAATGCTAAACTATGACAGACGGGGTAGATCTCACAAATAGGTAGTATTTAAATTTAATTTAAATATTATAGGTGGTGAATTTATCTAATTAAATAGATAGATGAATATAAAAATATAATTAATTAAAATTAACTATAATGTTATTTGGGGTCATTAATTAAATTAAATTAAATTGATGTTAAGTAGACAAATTTAGGTGTCTGCAGTGCCCTACTAGGATTCCTAAGTAAAAGTATTACCCTAAGCCTAGTGAAAGATGTTATTATGCTCTAGACGATTATGGTATTACTGATGATGAATTTGATGAAGATGAAAAGGATGATGATGAATTCACATTCATTTCAATTAAGGAAGATGAGCCTAAGACTGATATTGTAATAACTTCTAGTGTTATTAATGATATTGTTGAAGAGAAAACACTAGGTAGTTGAGTTGTCAAGGAAGATAAGTGGGTGATTCATAGTGGATGCTATCACAATATGAATGGGGACAAGAGAAAAATTTTAAGCTATGAGAAGTATGATGGTGGTGAAGTAAAATGGGGTGACAACTCCTCTAGTTAGATCAAAGGTAGAGGCTCAATTACTTTGGATGGCCAAAAAACATTGATGATGTATTATATGTAGAAGATTTGAAGCATAAGGGTAAAAGCACAAAGTTGTGTCACGTTTCAGGACAACTTATCAGCACAGTTGAATTTGAGTATTTCTAACTAAAATTATTTTTTGTCAAACATATGGTCTATCTAGATTCATTCTAGCTAACTTAGATAAGTTCTTCACCTTTTCCAATTGGAAATATCTATTAAATGCATGTTATATAACAATTACTAAAGAAATAAAATTATTTCAGAAAAGTGATGTTTCAATAACTCTTACTATTTTTAATGATATTTTTTTACAAATATAAAAATACCCTTTTTTAGAGCACATAGTCAAGATTATCATCATATAATTTTTATAGTATTTTAATTAGATCTAATGTATTATAATTTCAAAATACTGCAAGTAGGTATTTTAACATTCGAGAACAAGATGCTTCAAAAATAGAAAAAAATAGTAAAGCTTATCAAAAAAATTGAAAATTTATATTTAACACTAGAGGAGATAGTTATCTTCAAGAGTGTGTAATTTATTTTCTAAATGGTGTAGATTTGATAGGGGAAATTTGACGCGGCATGAAAACTGTCGATTTGAGGTATGTTGGACTTTGAGTAGTTATAACAGAGAAAATATACATTAGAAACTATTTTTTCTTCTTTTCCGCACTAGCTATACATGTTATCTCTGACATATTTTGAAATCAAAGGAAAAAAAGATTATTTGCATATACTTTTTTGGTGCGAATAAGACCCTCATTTTTCAGCATTTTTCAGCAAGTAAAAAATGGAGTTAAAAAATTTTAAAACTATGGAAATTCTTGTTCAAAAAAAATTAAAAAAATTATAGGCATAAACTTCATCCACTTTTACACATTTCATTAGTTTACATCATCTCCAAATTTTAATCATAAATGCCATTTTTATGTCGTTAAAGTTAAAAAATTTGTGTGTTGTTGACCTTTTCCTTTATAAAAGTGTGACATAGCTTTGTACTTTTACCCATAATACTCTTAATATTGGCCAATTGATGGATAAAGGCTATGGATTGCATTTCAAGGATGACATGTGTAAGATCTTTAATGAATATTGAAATAAGATCAGTACTAAATCCAAAATAAGAGGCAATATATTTCTCTTCAATAGTGGTCAAAAGAATTGTTTAATAGCTCAAATAGATGAAATATGGCTATGGCATAAGAGATTGTGTTATGTAAACTTTAACAACATTGTTTCTATAAGTTCTTGTTCTACTGTTAGTGACATTCCTAGAATGAAGAGTCCTTTCAATACTACTTGCAATGAATACCAATTGGATAAGAAAACAAGGGTTACTTTTCATTCCAAATCTAAAAAATCTAATAGTTTGCTAGATCTCATTCACACTAACTTGTGTGGTCCTACAAGAATAAATTTTTTGCAAGGTGATATATATTTTATGTCTCTTATTGATGTCTATTGGAAGATGGTATGGGTGACATTTTTTAAGGAAAATTCAGATGCCATGGTGGAAATTAAGATAGGACTAAAGCTAAAGTTCTTGATATTACATATGGGAGGTGAATTCACATCCAGTGTTTTCAATTCATTCTCTGAAATTCATGGCATAAAAATAATTTTTTTTTCTATGGACCCCATAGTAGAATGGTGTGGTAAAAAGGAAGAATAGATCTATTCTAGACACGGCTAGAACAATGATGCTTGAAAGAAATGTTCTACAAATTTTTTGGAGAGAAGCAGTCAGAACTACAATGTATACTCTTAACAATGCACAAATAAAAGGAAACACTTGTAAGACACAAAGTATGAACTTTGGTATGGAAATGTTCCTATTGTGAGTTATTTTAGAATTTTTGGTAGTAAATATTATATTAAGATAGATGAATACATAGGAAATTTTGATGCAAGAAGTGATGAAGGCATCTTACTTAGTTATTCTACCAAGAGAAAAGCATATAGGTTTTATAAAAAGAGGCTATTTAGAGGTTTGTAAAAAGAAAAAATGTTAAAGTGGATAAAATTCTTGAGAATTTGGAAAGGACCACTGTATGTGAACATTAAAAGCATAGTAATGATTAGAGAAAATATCAACAAGTGACGAACAAGAGTCTAAGTATGTCAAAAACTACAGAGGGCAAGGCCTATATAATTGGAAAAAGATGAAGAAGTAGAAAAATAAAAAAGAAAAAAAAGAAGACTCCAAGGTATGTGAGATTGAATCACAATGAAGGAAAAATCAATGGTGATAGAAACAAGGCAGTTTAGAAAAGAAGAAGGATTGCAAAAAAAAAAAGATTTTTCTAACATGAGAGGTTGAGCCAATTAATAAAAAATGGTCTAGGTTTGTTAAGGATGTCATTATAGAGCTACAAATGATCACATGGAGAAGCTCAAGGTTAGAATAGAAAAACTTTCAAATCATTTCTTGAAAAATAAATTAATGGTGTTAGAGTGTTAGACTTGTGAAAGTAAAATACTCCAAATTTGGTCAAGACAAGTCTAAAGCTTAAAAATAGAAGGACAAATCCAAGAAGAAAAAAGCTAAATGACCAAATCCAAAAGCCAAAGGGCCAAAGTTTAAATCTAAAGTAATGAAATACAAAAGATAAAGGATAGAGACCTAAAACTAAAGCACTGAAGAACAAATCTAGGGGATAGATGTTGACAGTTAAAGAATGGAAGGCCAAAGCTAAAGGATAGATGAATAAAGATCGAGGAAAGAATTCCAAGACCAAGAGAAGGAACATGACCAAGAATAATATGGTAAGATAATCTAAAGCTCAAAGATTCATTGGTAAATATTTTGATTGTGCCAATTTTAGACATAGAACCTCAAACTATAGAGGAAAAATCATTTTCGTAGATACAAAAGGAGTAATCATATCTCAAATATATAGAATGATAGAAGAAGAATACATGAGACTACCACAAAGAAAGTAGGATGATGTCCATGTCCTATGATGAGGAATAAAGATAGTAAAAAAAAGATTTTCATATGTCTTAGATGCAACATCCCTACATCGATTTCTAGAAACTATAGAGACATACTAGAAGATGAATGTAGTCCACTCAGATTGGACAAGAATTTGACAAAGAATGGTGAAGTGAACAATGTGCAGAAGAAATATGAGGAAAAGATATAAAAAATGAATAAGAAAGGTTAGGACTTCAAAAGTATATATAAATATGATAGAGGAAAGAATAAGGAAAGTAAAATTGATAAAAGAAAAAAAGGGAAGAAACAAGTCCAATGGAAAGAAGAGAAGAGATAATGTCTACAAGAATCCTACTCTTTAAGAAAAGAAAGGGGTAATAGACCCTCCTAATTATAACTAAGATGTAAGAGTTTGCATCAATCCATTATTCTCTAGAGAAGAGTAGATTACAACTATAATTATGTATGGAGGTTTCTACTTAGGGGGAGTAGTTGTTACCAATTCAGTTTTGGGCTTAAATTGGTACAGCCATGCTGGCTGGAACTATTCATTCATATATAAAAAATAAAAATGCTTAAAGCCTATGATAGTCATTTGATTTATTTTATGAGTATAATTTTATGTTTTATGATGAAAAGTAAGCAACAACATGAAAGCAAAATGGATTATATCTTATGCTTTTCTAAAAATGTAAATTATTTATACATCAAAGTGCTTATTACGTTTCACATAGGTCATGAAACTAACCTCGTTAAAAGAATAAAAAAATCAAGTGCTTAAGCAAAAGGAGCATAAATGCTAAGTACTGAAAGCATGTAAAAGAAAGGAGGTTCATAGGAGCTAGCCATTGCCTGGTACTGGAAAGGACTGACCGTGTTGCTAATTGTATCCCGTTGTTCCATCATGCCTCACCTCCATGCTATCCCCTGCAAGATAAATTGAGGAAAAAAGGGTTAGATCTAACAATCTAAGCAATAGTCAGCCAACTCACCATCCTACTCAATACATACAATCATATCCCTGAGATAACCACCAGATTTATGTATTCTTCTAATGAGTTTGTTTCCTATGTAGCATCAAGCCTACCACTGACATGTGGATGTAAATATTTCTCCCATAAGGGTTCGAGTGCAGCATGTCAGTGGTAGGAGTGATTCAGGTCAAGCAAGAGGTAGATACAATATTAAAGGGGCACGTGCAATTTTTCATGGGACCTTTTATTGTATTTCAAGTGTAGGAAGAAACAATCTGAGAAGCAGTCAAGCATGTTTTTGAAATCATACAGTCTTCCAGACAATAAGTAATGTGTCTTTTAAAGAAAAAGAAGAAGAAAAGGAATAGACAACAACCAACTAAGACATCAATAGTGCAATGAAGACAATTATAATGTTCAAGCAAGAAGCAGAGGAGCATAATACTTTTTAAAGGAAAGTATGATACAAATATGACAAAGAACAAGTGCATGATCAAATTATATTGATGAAGAAATGCTTTACAAGTACCAAGAGAATGGTCACAGTGTGTACTTGATGGGTGTCACAAGCCCGTGCTCGAACCTCACAAGAAAATAAAAGAAACATTTTTCATTTTGATTACATTTCATATATTCCATGGAAATCTTTTATATTCTGATCACTATTATATTCAGATATGTTGAAACCAGTATAAGATACATGATCAATGACAATGACATAATAAATGGTATTCAATGCCTCAGAGACAGTAATTTAAAAAAAGAAATGCCATGGAAAATTTGCTGTTATGAAACCAGTCAAATAGTAGCAACAAATAATGACTATTTTTCATCATTTCTTCATCCAAAAAATGCAACATTTCAAATTTTCATTTTTATAGAGGAGAAATGAAATAAAAGCATATATTGTATGAAAGGTGAGATAAAAAAGGAAAACCCCAGCTAGATACAGAGTATGATATCCTCCAGATTTGCCATGGAATTTTGGAAATGACAAATGAAGATTCAAAACATATTGAACAAGCTGAGAGTTATCATTTTATTTTATTTTTGTTTCTTTTGGTTTCAGTTTTATCTTCAAATTTACAAAGCTTCTCAGTATGAAAGAAGGACAAGAGATGAGCATTTTCAGAATTCATAGCTAAAGCTAACAATAGAAAAAAACTTCTTTTTCAGCCGACATATAAAAATCATTCCTTTGCATAATAACAAATTTATTGTTCATGTGTTTATCTACAGCATAAAGAGTTACAGATATGGAAACATGGAAAAAAGACATACATTGCCAGATTTTTGAGCAAAGAAACAAAGAAGTTTGCAAGTATTTTGTAAAGTTTTAGACTTGCAAAATAAACAAAATAAATGCCCAGAAATGATGATTGCAGCCTATGTGAAACAGAGATTTTTTCTTTGTTTTAGTCCAAGGGAAAATCAAATAAATCTACCATGAAGCAACAAGAAAGAATATCATGGAAATAGAGCTCGAAGAGGAGGTTTTTTCAAACTGTAAATGCAACATACCAAAGGAAAAAATGCAGCCATCAATGATCTCTCAAAATTTGGAACAAATGGCTCAAGATCTCCATGAAATCTTCAAGAAAGCTCCACAAAAGAACTTTAATGGAGGCTTTAAGAAGATTGCAGACAAGGAGCAGCAAATAGCTCCATAAAATTTTAGTCAAAGAAGTCATTCATGGCTACCGGCTAAAACATAAACCCAGATTTCTTTTTTAAAAATATCTTATGAAGAAATCCTTCAAACCCTCATTATTCATGGTGGTTTGTACCAAATAAGAGCACAGCTAGCAGCAAATAAATCACAATCAAAACCTTCAGCCATGGCGTGAGCAAAAGAGGAGTAGATTTCTTCAAAAAATTGCAATCAAAGTTCCCTTCTCCCATGGCAGCAACTCTTCTCTTTCATTTCCAGCCACAAACAAATGCTACGTGTGAAAAAATGAATGCTTTAGGGTTTGAAAGTTCCATATATCCTTCCTTACATGAGCAAGAAAGAAAGGTGTTTGCCTTTTTCTTTTATTTTTTCATTCCTTTAAGACTCACGACATGTATTGGCATAAAGGAAAACAAAAAATTGCCTTGTAAGTGATTAATTTTTATCACTTCCTTTTTTTTCCCAAGTCTCATAATGATAAATTAAAGAGACTATGTTATTAAAATGATAATTTATAAATCATTTTAATAATATAAGTCCAAATGAAATATTTTACTAAGATTTATTTTTTAAGTTAATAATAAAAATCTTATTCTAAATGATTATTAATAATTAATTTATTATCTATTATTTTTATAAATATTATTCAATTAATGATGTTGATAAGTGATTTTACGTATCACTTAATAAATATTATTAATGTAATTAAATATTTATAAAAATAATAAATTATACATTAATTATTAATTATTAATTATTATTAAATTATTATAAATAATAAATATCTTATAATCCATTTATTTAATAAAATATCTCTGATATTTATTAAAGAAATGGATAAATAATTATTTAATATTTATAATTTAGAATAAGATATTTATTTTACTTTTAAAAAATCTAAGTAAGATATTTCACAAAATATATGACTAAGTGTTGAGTCATGAGATGAGGATAAGAATTGGCTGAGATATTATTTTTTAGATATTTTCAGATATTTTGAGAGGCTAGGGCTGGGAAGATTTCTATAAGTATAGGGTTGAGACTCTTTTTTAAGGGTTCTTCTTTTCTTTGCTTTGTTGTTCTTGTAATTTTTTCAGAGTTCTTGATAGGAGCAGAGACTTTTTGTAACTGATTATTCAGAGAGATATATAGATTTGCAAAACTTTTTAATAGTGAGTTCTAACTAGTGCCCTCTCTTATTTCTATGTCTGTGTATCATGTTGATGCCTTCTACAGGATTATTCAGTCTTTTTGCAGGTTGAAAGTTGTGTTTTTTTTGAAGAAGTAGTTTTAGATTGTGAGGGATTCATCCTCCTTTTAGGGACTATTATTTTAACCTTCTTATCAATTGCTGATGCAAAGATTGTGAACTATTGAGTTGTGCAAGTAAGCTTTTCATTATTGTTTTTAGTATGTGTTGATTATCTTTTGACCTCGAAGATACTTTTCTGGTGCATCACCATTCAAGATATAGATTTTATTTTTTGTTATCTATCTATCTCTTTCCTCCATAAAAAAAAGAGTCAGTTTCAGGTAGTATAAAGTGAGTTACCAGAATAGGAAGCTGGCCTAGAACCTGGAGGTTCAGTCACACCTATGAGTTTACCCACAAGCTCGTGATTATTCCCATGTTTCTCTAGAAATTGCTAAGGTTTCAGGACTTAGCATTAGGGTGCAATTTTGAGAGATAACAGTTTTTGGCACACCCGGTGAGACCCTAACTGATTTTTTTCAGTCATCGTTTATAATGTTTTTTGCTACTGTTAGTGTGTACAATAGTGTTTTTAGCCTGGAGGAGGTTTCAAAATTACACACTTGGAGACTTTGAGCTTTGGAAGGTAGAACTAGTGTATTAAAACATATGAGAAGTGTGCAAACAAGGAGTAGATCTTTAGATTTTGAATATTTGCAGTTATCTCCACCTAGGAGAAGAGGGAGAGTGACTGAGAAGCCCAGAAAGATAGTAGTTTATACAAGAAGAGCCAAGTCTACTCCTATTGCAGTTAGAGTGCATCTTGCTATTCTGGTTTTTACTACACCAGGAAGTCAAGGTTTGCAAGTTTCTATGGCATTATAAAGGAACCAAACTTTCATTTCATTCAATCAAGGCAGCCCTTTAAATCTAACTCAACATGATGTTATTCATGTGGCTGCATTAAATATTTTACCATATTTTACTGGTGAGGATCAAACCACCCCAGTTGAACACATAAAAGATGTAGCTAATTTTTGTGCCCTTCACCATGTTACATAAGATAATGTTGCTGTTAGGTTGTTGGCTGCAACATTCAAAGGAAAGGCTTTGCAGTGGTTTAGAAGGCTAGCAATGGGTTCTATCACTGATTGGGATCATCTTGGTATTGAACTTTGCAATCTTTTTAAAGACAAGTCTGACCATCTATCCTTGGTAGAGCAATTGTCAACTGTCAAAAGGGCCCCTCATGAGCAAGTAATAGATTTTAACTTCCATTTCCAAAGGACATGGGATAGAATTCTGCAAACGGTAAGACCCTCAGCTGATCATGCTTTTTTGTTTTATTTAAGGGCTTTCAATAGTGATATAGCAATTATGATACAATCTTGATGAAGGGTGCTCCCCTTAATACCACAAACACATAACAAAAATAGAGAAATAACAACAATATGCAAGAACAGAAAATTGGCTTCTTATTATCTCCACAAATGTGGAATTACAAACTTTCAGAATTACAATATGCAAAGCCACATGGGCATTCCCTTACAATATCCTGTAGGACAAAGCCTCAAATCA
Organism: Chamaecyparis obtusa; assembly: GCA_027943335.1. Taxonomy (NCBI): domain Eukaryota; kingdom Viridiplantae; phylum Streptophyta; class Pinopsida; order Cupressales; family Cupressaceae; genus Chamaecyparis; species Chamaecyparis obtusa. Next base: position 161,113 of record BSBK01001814.1, read on the forward strand.
ATACCTAGATCTACTATCTAGAACTATCCCAAACTACCTAAGACAACACTACAGCCTTCCTTATATAGACAATTTTCCACCCCCTGGGAAGGTTCCAAAATTTTTAGCCAACAAGGCTGACCAAACTTAGAATTATTTTATTTTTCATTTTATTACATCAAAGTTGGCTCAAAATAACTTTTGAAACCCGAACAAAATTTTTGAAGGAAAATCATTTTTCGCAATTTCAGGTAACCCAACTTCCAGAGACCATAAGTCATCACCCGTTGACCCGATTGACTATTATAAACCCATTTTGGAAAGGGCACAAGGAGCTCTACAAAACTTGAATCAAGCAAGCTTCATTCTATCAAAAAGTTGACCTCATTTGGGGCCTCTAAAGCTTTCAAAATTGAGTTCAAAGTTTCTGTACCCTATTTCCAAAACTGAAAAGTTTCAATATCTTCAAAACCAGACTTGATCTAGCAATGAAACTTTACAGGTAGGCTGATATGACTAAGATGAACCCCCAATTGTGAAATCAGAACATTCTAAGATCATATGACCAACTTAATAAAAATAGAAAGTTTCCATAAATAGTAGCTCTACACAAAATAGCCCTTATTGAAAAGAAACCAGAAATATTTTTGGGTGATGCAAGATTGCTCTTACACCTAGGATGCTCCTGCATCAGACACCTGGAGTAATTTGAGAAGTGACCCTATCACGACTTAGGTGTGAAGAGGGAAATCAAGATGGTTAACCTCCTACTTTATTAGCCATGATGAATCTTCAACAGGTCATCCTTTCCACTTGACCAGATATTCTTCATATGTCCTGTTCCTTGTGCTTCTGCCAACATGACTATCTAGTATATCCTCAATATCCTTAGTATCTAAACTAGTTGCTAGAATACTCCACTGTGCTATTGTGATCTCATCTTAAAAACCTCCTTCATGATACTCTGTCAAATCTGAAATGTTAAACACTAGTGAAATATTCAGCTCAGTATGCAATTCTACCTCATATGCATTTCTTGAATCATGCTTCTTCAGTAGCTTACATGGCCCAAACTTCTTCATTTTTAGATTGTTGTATGTACCAAGTAGAAATCACTCCTTCCGCAAATGAACCATGACTTCATCTCCAACCTAAAATTCCTTATGCCTCCTTTTCTCATCTGCCTTAGCCTTACACTGCGCATTCATCTTAGTAATGTGCTTCCTCACCTCCTCATGGATGTTCTTCAAATGTTCTGCAAAATCCTCAGCTTTAGTGCTACTTATTTCTCCTTTATCTATCTTCCTCAACTTAGTTGCATTTCTGGGACTACTTCCATATACAATTTGGAATGGTGATTTACTAGTGCTCCCATTGATAGAATTATTATATGCAAATTCTACCTATGGTAAAATCAAATCCCATCCTATTGGCTTATCTCCAACCAAACATCTCAAAAAATTCTCCAAACTCCTATTCACCACCTCTGTTTGTCCATCAGTCTATCAATGATGTGATGAACTAAACTTGAAATTTGTCTTCAACTTCTTCCACAATGTATGCCAGAAATATCCAACAAACTTAGTGTCTCGATCTGAAACTATGGTCTTTGGCAAACCATGTAGTCTCACCACTTCTCTGAAAAAAAATTCTGCTACATGAACAACATCATTAGTCTTCTTGCAGGGAATAAAATGTGCCATCTTTGAAAAATGTGTCAACCACCAAAAAAATTGAATCAAGTCCCCGCTGAGTCCTCGGTAAACCAAGAACAAAGTCCATACTGATATCCTCCCAAGGCTTCTCTAGTATAGGTAATGGCTGATACAACCCTGTATTCTACTTCACTCCTTTCATGATCTAACATACTCTGCAACTCTGTACAAACTTCTTCACATCTTGTTGCAACTACAACCAATAATAATTCTCACTAACCAAAGCAAGGGTTTTATCATGACCAAAATGTCTAGCCAATCCTTCGCTATGCTTCTATTTGATGAGATTCTCCCTCATAGAACTTCATAGAATGCACAACTCACTCCCCCTGAATAGCATATCATCCTGAATGATAAAATCCAACCACTTCATTCTGTCTATAGTAACAGGTTCTTTTTAAGCTTTCCAAGCTTCACCAAAATCAGGATCCTCTGGATACAAATTCTTGAGTTCCTTGAACCCAACCACCTCAATCTACATCTCTGTCAGCAATAGTTGCCCTCTGCTAAGCGCATCTGCAACACTGTTAGAATTTCCACTTCTGTGTTTCAAAACAAATGTATAACTCTACAAAAACTCAACCCATTTCAAATGCCTCTGATTCAACTTTCCTTGACTATTCAAATATTGCAAAGCTTGATGATCAGTATACAAAACAAACTCCTTAGGAAGTAGATAGTGTCTCCACTTCTTCAATGCTTGAACTATAGCATAAAATTTCTAATCAGAAACATAATATTTTCTCTTGGCATCATTCAACTTCTCACCGAAATAAGCAATAGGTTTACTTTCTTGGCTCATAACAGCTCCTATTGCAGTACCACTAGCATCACAGTCTACTTGAAACACCTTATTAAAATCTGGAAGTGCTAAAATAGGTTGTTCTGTACCTTTTTGTTTTAACAGTTTAAAATTTTTATCTGCCCCATTAGTCCACTTGAGCTCTTTTCTATCCCCTTTCATTGTTTCATTCAAGGGTCCAAAAATACTGCTAAAATTTTTGATAAATTTTTTGTAAAAGCTAGCCAAACCATGAAAAGATCTTACCTCAATAGCACTCCTTGGAGTAGGCCATTCAAGGATAGCCTGTACTTTCTCTGGATCCATTTTCAGACCTTCTACTGAAACTACAAATCCCAAATACACTAATTCCTTCTTCACAAAACTGCACTTCTTCAAATTAATCAACAATTTCTCATCTCTCAACTTCTCAAACACCATAAGAATATGCATCATATGTTCTTCCAATGTCTTGCTAAAGATCAAAATATCATCTAGGTAAACAATTACAAACTTGCCTAGAAATTCTTTCAGAACCTCGTTCATGAGCCTCATGAAAGTGCTCGGTGCATTGGTTAGCCCAAAAGGCATGACTAACCACTCATATAGTCCTTCTTTTCTCTTGAAGGTAGTCTTCCATTCATCTCCTTCTCTGGTCTGAATCTAGTGATATCCACTATTTATATCTATCTTTGAGAAATAAACAGCCCCACTCAAACAGTCCATAATATCATCCATTCATGGCAATAGAAACCGGTACTTGATTGTGATCTTGTTTATTGCTCTAGAATCTGTACACATCCTCCATTCTCCATTCTTCTTTGGTGCTAATACCGCTAGTACAGCACAGGGACTCAGACTCTCTCGAATCAACCCCTTCTACAATAACTCATGTACTTGTCTGTTCAACTCTTCACTTTCTATTGGTGTCATTCTATGTGCTACATTATTTGGTAAAGTAGCTCCTAGAATCAAATCCATCTGATGACTGATCTTCCTTACCGGTGGTAATCCATTAGGTACATTATCAGATACAATATCTTGAAACTCATTCAACAAATCTGCAACCTCTACAAGTACATCCTCCATTTCCTCTTTACCAGCTTTTGGAATCAAAGAAAAACACACATGCTCATGCCTCATACCATCTAGGAATTTTCTTCCTTCAATAAAAGTTATTCTTTCATTACCACATACCTTTTCTTCGATCTCCTTCAATGGCTTTAGCTTATGTCGCACTCCATCCTTTGTCAGGGAATAGGTATTCGCATGACCATCGTGTATAGCACATCTGTCAAACTACCATGACCTACCCAAAAACATGTGACATGCATCCATAGGTATGATATCACATAGTACCTCATTATGGTACCCACCAATATTGAACTTTACTAGGCATTGTTCACTGACCATGACCTTGTGGTCATCCTGCACCCAGGCAATCCAATATGGATGTTGGTGTTTCTGTCTCTTGAGCTTCAACTTTGTCATCATCTCTTCTGACACCAAATTGTCAGTGCTTCCACTATCAATAATCACATCACAACATTTACCCTCACACTTTCATCTAGTGCGAAACACGCTCCTCCTTTGTTCAGGTTCATTCTCACCACTCAGCAGGACTCTTCTGTTAATCAACATTTCTCCTCTTTTAGCATCTTCAAAATTTGAGGATCTGGCATCTTCATCTACATGTGCCACTCTAGCCTGGCCTTCATTCCTCCTATCTATCCTTCCTTGGTGTTGATGACATTCAAATGCCCTGTGACCTTCTTCTCCACAGTGAAAACATGTTCCACGGAAACCTCCTCTTCCTGAACCTTGTCCTCTTCCTCTTCCTCTCTAATCTCTATTGTTCTGATCTTGGAAATGATTGGAGTTGTTTCCTCTCTGATTTTGACTGCTACTGGCCTCCTCCATCTTTTTCAAATCTTCATTTCGGCCTCCATATGACCGCCCACCAGATCATCCACTGTGACCTCTTCCATTTTGTCTGCTCTCGAACTTCTTGTTCAGCTTTTCCTCTACTTTTAGGGCAAACTGGTATGCCTCTTCAATACTATTCATTCGAACCAGATTTAGCTTCTCCTGAATGCTTGGCCTCAACCCATTAAGGTAATGGGAAACTTTCTCCTTATTAGCTTCTACATGGCCTATTCTGATGAGGATTCGATAGAACTCCTCTGTATACTCCTGAAGAGATCATCTCGCTTGCTTCAAACTCTGCATTTTCTTCAATAGGTCAAACTCATAATCAATAAGGATGAACTGTCACTTCAATTTATCCACCATCTGATCTCATCTTGTGATTTTATCTTTCCCTCTTCTATTTCACTCCAATTGAATCTCTTGCCACCAGATCTTCGCATGACCTTTCATTCTGGCCTTCATGAATCTGACCCTATTAGCATCCTCAATATCTTCATACTCAAAATATTCTTCACATTCATTGATCTAGTTGATCAACTCCTCTAGGTTAAGATTTCTTTAAAATGCAGGAACCTCAATCTTAGGTCTTTTTCCAATCTTGGAAATGGCCCAAAAAAGTCTTTCTTCCTCCTAGTTTACAACTTTGACTTCTCCTTCTTTATCTTCTTCTTCAGCTTCATCCTCGCTTTTGTCTTTGACATTAAGATTCATTCCTATGCAAATCTCTTCTTGCAATGCTCACACTTATCTCTGGAGCACTCTAACCTCAAGTGTTACAAAACTAGCTCTTCTGCCACATTCCCTTTGTGGAGGCATTTTTGTGATATGCACTGAAACCCTAACCACGGTCCTGGTGTAAACTACCTCATAGTCGGTGATCTGTTTACATAGAAACCCTAACCCACAATCGTGGTGCAAACTGCCTCACAATCAATGATCTATTTTCACACTCAAGAACTCCTGCTCCAATACCAATTGATGAAGGGTGCTTCCCTTATTACCACAAACACATAACAAAAATAGAAAAATTAGAACAATATGCAAGAACAGAAAATTAGCTTCTTATTATCTCCACAAATGTGGAATTACAAACTTTTAGAATTACAATATGCAAAGCCACATGGGCATTCCCTTACAATATCCTGTAGGACAAAGCTTCGAATCAATACCCAGATCTACTATCCAAAACTATGCCAAACTGCCTAAGACAACACTACAACCTTCCTTATATAGGCAATTTTCCAGCGCCTGGGAAGGTTCTATAATTTTTAGCCAACAATGCTGACCAAACTTAGAATTATTTTATTTTTCATTTTATTACATCAAAGTTGGCTCAAAATAACTTTTGAAACCCAAAATTTTTTTTGAAGGAAAATCATTTTCTGCCATTTTAGGTGACCCAACTTTCAGAGACCATAAGTCATCACCCGTTGACCCAATTGACTATTATAACCCCATTTCGGAAAGGGCACAAGGATCTCTACAACACTTAAATCAAGGAAGATTCATTCAACCAAAAATTTGACCTCATCTGGGGCCTCTAAAGTATTCAAAATTGAGTTCAAAGTTTCTGTACCCTATTTCCAAAACTGAAAAGTTTTAATATCTTCAAAACCGGACTTGATCTAGCAATGAAACTTTATAGGTAGGCTGATATGACTAAGATGAACCTCCAACTATGAAATTAGAACATTCTAAGATCATATGACCAACTTACTAAAAATAGCAAGTTTCCATAAATAGGAGCTCTACACAAGATAGCCCTTATTGAAAAGAAACCAAAAATATTTTTGGGTGATGCAAGATTGCTCTTACACCCAGGATGCTCCTACATCAAATCTATGGGAGCTTCTACACTCCCAAATGCTTATGACGTAGCTATGAGAGTTGAAAAGAACCTTATACAGGTTGGAAAAATTGCCCCAAGGCCACCTATGCCAATTTTTCATATAGCACTTGTAGTTTAGTCAATGATACCTTTTCAAGCAACCCCTTTAGTTGTTATTCCAAGAGTGCCAGCATTACCAGCACCCAATACACAACCCAGTTTTCAAGGTAGCACCCTTCCATCTCAATCTGTGGATTTACAAGAGACTAAAGGTATTTTGCAGACTTTTGGTAATGAAATTGTGAATATGAAAAAATAGCAAAGTCAAGTTTATATACCTTACCAGCCTTCTTATCAATCCCAATATCAACAAAATCAGGCCAATAGACCTCTTTATCAACCAAATAATCAAGGCCAAAGACCAAATCTTAACACGAGGCCTTATCAACCTTATAACCCCAATGTTGCTAGCACTTTGAATGAGTTGGTTCCCACTCAAAACAACCTAATACAAGATTATGAGTGGTGTTTTCCATGTAATCAATAGCACAATCAAAGAACTTGCATGAATGGAGTCATAAATCAGGCCTTAATGGTTCAAAATATTCCAAATTCACAAGATGTTGGTTCTAATGAAGCCACTTTACAGCAGCATGAAGGTAGACCGCCATAGACAATGCTGATAAATTGGTAGGATGATGACTTTTGTGGCATAAACCAAGTTGTTCTCTCTATTGCAGATAATACCAAAAGCAAAAAGAGAGCAATAGAGAGTGGTCAACAAGCTATTGGCTCATCTAATGCTGAGAGTATGCATATTTTCCCAAAGGGTTCATCTTTAGCTAGTAAGGAACAACCTACAATTCCAATACAACCAGCTATTGTTAACATCGATGTTGCTACTACAAAGGCCCAATCTAAGGTTGGTATGACTTCTTTTAATATTTTTGATCATATGAAGAAGGAAAATGTATCTATTTCCATGCGGGATTTTTTGGAGATTCCAGGTCAAAAGGACCTTTTGCAATCAGCTTTATCAGGTTTAAGTCTTTCTAGTAAAACTGAATGTGAAGAAACTAAAATTGTAATAACTAATACTGTTGCAAAAGGAAATGAACAACAGCCCCTAGCTATTAAACCCTCACCTTTTTATGTATCTCTGATCATAGGAAAACACCTAGTCCATAATTGTATGATTGATTCAGGTGTGAGTAGCTCAGTAATGCTCAAACAGATCACAGACAAGCTGGGTATCAAGTATGAGCCGCTTGAAAAGGGAGTTGTATAGCTAGATAGGACTGCTATCAATACCATAGGGGTCATTAAGAATCTTGATTTGACCTTGGAGGCTTGTCCAAGTTTTTTGATCCTGTAAGATATTTATGTCATAGAGCTACCTCCTTATTTTGTTATATGTTTGTCAAGGGATTTCACTGCCAAGATTGGGGGTTATTTGTCATCTGATTGGTCTCACATGCTTTTTAGAACTAGGTATGGCACCAAAGTTACTATAAAATCAGAGCCTATAGCCAAAGCTCATATTGAACCTTATTATCAAAGCCCCATTAATGCCAACTTGCTTGTAAGTGAACAAGAGGAGCAACCTGAAGTCTGAGAAGGTAACACTCAAACTGAGGCAATACCAGATATCCTTCTTGACGAATGGGCCTTCTGAAATCAAACAAAAAGTCCATATGAGAATATATGACATGCTGGTTTGGGCAATTATTTAATACAGGAAGCTGATTCCTTCATTCCCAAACTAGAAAAGAGTGTAGAACAATAATTTGGACAGCAAGATAACAAAGTTTGGGAGCTATTTTTTGATGGTGCAAAGAACAAAGTCAAAGCTAGTGGAGGTTGCATGTTGGTTTCCCCAAGAAAAGAGAGGTATTTTTTAGGTTTTCATTTCTATTTCAGTTGTTCAAATAACACAACGGAATATGAAGCCTTGATTCATGGATTGGAATGGGCAAGGAGAATTGGTATTAACTATTTAAAAGAGTATGGGGACAGCGAGCTGATTGTTAATCAAGTGAGAAACCAAAATGTCACCAAGAATGAGCTACTTAAATGTTACAAACATAGGGTATGGGATCTTCTTGATAGTTTTGATGCTTTTAATTTGATTTCCATAACTAGAAATCAGAATAGACATGATGATAGATTGGCTACTATTGGTGTTGAATTTGACATTCCAAAAGAGATTAGTAGCAAAAGAACCAACCAACATGTAAAGGTTATTATCAGACCTGTTGTACCTGATAATAATACACATTGGTAGGTATTTGAAAGTGACCAACAAATAGTCAACTTTTTAAGAGAGGAAGCTGAGTTTTCTCAAGCTAACCAGAAGAACTTTCGGCATCAATATGATGATCAGATTATTTAGCTAAAAAATAATAAGATGCCAAAGGGTTTGGTCACCCTTGAATCCATTTTTAACACTGATGATGAGAATAGAAAGTCAAAAGTGAGCATGCAGGTTCAATAGGAACATTATGAAGAGGTTGAGGTATTCAAGGGAAAGTTGCTAAAGCTGGGTGATGTATGCACACCAGATGAGCAGCATTCATTTATCCAACATTTTCAATAATTTAGCGATGTTTTTGTATGGGAGTATGGTGATTTGAAGGGGTTTAATCCCCAAATTACTCAACACACTATTGAGCTTGAAACAAATGCTAAACCAGTGAGGCAGAAACAAAGGCCTTTGAACCCAAAGTTGGAACCACTCATGTGAAAAGAACTAAACAAGCTAATTGAAAGTAGCATTATTTTTTCTATTAAGCATACTTCTTGGATTTCAAACCTTGTTCCTGTTAGGAAAAAGAGTGGTGAAATAAGGCTATGTGTTGACCTTCGAGACTTGAATAGAGCTTCATTGAAAGACCGGCATCCCTTACCTTCTATGGAGAAAATCCTTCAAGTAGTCTCATGATCAGAAAGAGTTTCCTTGCTAGATGGATATTTAGGTTATAATCATATTTTAGTAAGGGAAGAAGACCAATTCAAGATAGCTTTTACAACTGAGTGGGGTACCATGGCATACAAAAAGATGCCCTTTGGTTTTACCAATGTTGGGGCAACCTTTCAAAAAGAAATGAATATGGCTTTTGATAAGTTAATGTATAAGATTGTTTTGGTTTACTTGGATGATATCACTATTTTTTCTAGGGAAGCAAAAGATCACTTAAAGCATCTAAGGCAGATTTTTGAAAGGTGTAGAGAGTTTGGGATATCTCTTAACCCCAAGAAATGTGTTTTTGCAGTTCATGAAGGCAGATTTCTTGGTTATGTGGTGTCTAAATAGGGTATCACCATTGATCCCAAAAGAATAACAACAATTCTAGCTCTTCCTTTACCATCACACAAGAAAGGAAAACAAAGTTTTATTGGCCGGATAAAATTTGTTAGAAGGTTTATTCTAGACATTGTAGACTTGTTGAGCCCATTAACAGCCATGTTACGAAAAAATACACCATTTAGCTGGACTAAGGATGGGAAGAGGAGTTTTAAGCTAATTAAGGAGGCACTTACAGCAGCACCTACACTTATCAATCCTAATTTTTTTAAAGATTTTGTCTTATATGCTTATGGAGATATTGACTCTATCTCAGCAATGTTAGTACAACACAATGAAGAGGGCTTGAAACAGTCGATTGCATTCTTTAGTCAAGGTCTTAAGGACTATTAGCTCAAGTATTCTTTTGTAAAAAAACACGTGCTTGCTATTATAAGAAGTTTAAAAAAATTTAAGCACATGTTATCCAATAACAAGATTATTCTAGTGGTTTCTCATCCTAGCGTGAAAGAGTTCCTTCTAAGTAAGGATTTAAGTGACAAGAGAGTTGGTTGGGTAACTAAAGTGATGGAATATGATGTAGAGATTAATAGTCACCAAGATGATTAGGGGAAAAGGGTTATGTGAACAACTTGCTGATGCTATAAGCAGGAAAGAAAAACATGTGGAAGAGGTTATTCTAGTTTTGCAAGATGGTGAAAAAGCTATTCCAGATTCTGTCACTGATTGGGTGCAGTAAATGACACATTTTTTGTAGACTGGTGAATGTCCACAGGGCTTAGATAAAGCAAAACAAAGGTATTTTAGACTACAGTCCATACCCTATGTTCTTTTGAATAATTTTCTATTTAGAAAAGACTTTAATGGCATTCTTTTGAGATGCATTGAGGCTAATCACATAGACAAAGTGTTGCACGAATTCCACAATGGGTCAGCTGGAGGTCACTTCTCAGCTAGAGAAACAACCCTTAAGGTGTTGAAAGGTGGCTATTATTGGCCCACTTTGTTTAAAGATGCACACATATGGGTCCGTAAGTGCAAGGAATGTGCATTATTCGCTGGTAAGGAAAGATTGGTAACCTTGCCTTTGCAGCCTATTCAGGTTGAAAAACCTTTTGTCAAATGGGGACTGGATTTTATTGGGATAATAAATCCATCATCCAGTGATGGCCACAAGTGGGTTCTAATAGCCACATATTATTTTACTAAGTGGACTGAGGTAGTGGCGCTTAAAGAGGCTAATGAAGGAGCTGTCCTAAGTTTCTATCAAGAGCTAGTTTTCAGGTTTCGTGTTCCAGAGTCCATTATCTCAGATAATGCATTAGCTTTTGTGAGTTTCAAAATTTTTGATTGGGCTATGAGAAATGGGATTTATTTGAACACATCTTCCAATTATTATCCGCAAGGCAATGACCAAGCAGAATCCACTAATAAAAATTTGATCATAATTATTAAAAGGACGATAGAAGGTAATCAACGAGCATAGCATACCCAGCTAAAATCAGCTTTGTGGGCTGATCGAATCACTCAAAAAAGATCAACTGGGCAATCACCATCCAAACTTGTTTACGGAAAGGAAGCTAGGCTACCCATTTCTTTGGAGCTCCCAGCTCTTGACTTGGCCAATTAGCTTGATATGTTGGAGGAAAAACCAATGACCGTAAGGTTGGCTCATCTTTTTGAGTTAGAAGAAACAAGGTCTGAGGCTTTAAGGAAGATGGAACACCTCCAAGAGTTAGAAGAAACAAGAGGGCATCTCCATGAGTTTTTCAGCAAGGTGACATAGTACTAAAATGGGACGTGCTCAAAAGAAAACTAGGAAAGCACTTCAAATTTGATGCATTTTGGAGCGGGCCTTATATTATCTTAGAATGTAAACAGCATAATGCTTTTCAATAGTCAAGGTTGGATGAAAACATGGAGTGAATCCCAGTGAATGGGATTCACCTCAAGCATTATTTCTGAGGTAGGATCTATCCTTGTACATATTAGAGTTGTGAATAGCTGGAAAAGAAGTGTTGTGACACAATTAATTTCTTGCAGTTTTGTTTCCTTAAGTGCTGGTTGCACTTTTCAGTTAGCTTTTTTTGAGAGAAAGAAAACTTTTGTAATAAACTACATTACATGAGATAGACATCCATCATATGAAATAGTGGATATATATACTCACTATTGCACATCATACATCCGTCCCTCATGGAATCTAGTTTTCTACAGTAGGTTGCTAAGAAGGTGTGCTTCTATTTTAGTCTCTTTTAATCCGTTCAGTACACACATATCATTCAGGGTAGTGAGGTTGTTAGTCCACTACCATAAGCCATACATTTGTGCCAGATGTATTGAAAGAGGTTGCTTCTTTAATGTGTTATGCAGTCATGAGATGAGTCATCCTTTTTTTCAGTCCAGAGTCATGTACACCATGCATAATGATGAAGGGGAGCCTACCTCATCATTATGAATAATGCAAATCATGCAAGGCTGAAAGAAACAATCACTCAAAAAAGGAGAGTAATATTAAAACTTGATGTTGACTCCTATCCCAATGGAGTGAGTAGGCTACTAGTTTTTTATGTCTAGCAAGCAGATACCCCTCAGAGGTCACTAATTTTGTTACCAGTTTAGTTTTGGGCTTAAACCAGTATAGCCATGCTGGCTAGAACTATTCATTCATATCTTTAAAAAAATAAAAATGCTTAAAGCCTATGACAGTCATTTTATTTATTTTATGAGTATAAGTTTACATTTTATGATGAAAAGTAAGCAACAATATCAAAGGAAAATGGATTATATCTTATGCTTTTCTGAAAATATAAATTGTTTATTCATCAAAGTGCTCATTATGTTTCACATAGGCCGTGAAACTAACCTCATTAAAAGAATAAACAAATCAAGTGCTTAAGCAAAAGGAGCATAAATGTTAAGTACTGAAAGCATGTAAAAGAAAGGAGGTTCATAGGAGCCAACCATTGCTTGGTACTAGATCCCATTGTCCCATCACACCTCACCTCCATGCTATCCCCTACAAGATAAATTGAGGAAAAAAGGGTTAGATCTAATGATCTAAGCAATAGTCAGCCAACTCACCATCCTACTCAATACATACAATCATATCCCTGAGATAACCACCAAATTTATGCATTATTCTAATGAGTTTGTTTCCTATGCAACATCACACCTACCACTGACATGTGGACGTAAATATGGCTCCCATAAGGGTTCAAGTGCAGCATGTTAGTGGTAGGAGTGATTCAGATCAAGCAAGAGGTAGATACAGTATTAAAGGGGCATGTGTAATTTTTCATGGAACCTTTTATCATATTCCGAGTGTAGGAAGAAACAATCTGAGAAGTAGTCAAGCATGTTTTTGAAATCATACAGTCTTACAAATAGCAAGTAATGTTTCTTTTAAAGAAAAAAAAAAAGAAAAGGAACAGACAACAATCAACTAAGACATCAGTAGTGCAATGAAGACAACTATAATGTTCAAGCAAGAAGCAGAGGTGCATAATATTTTTTAAAGGAAAGTATGATACAAATATGACAAAGAACAAGTGCATGATCAAAGTATACTGCTGAAGAAATGCTTTACAAGTATCAAGAGAATGGTCATAGTGTGTACTTGATGGGTGTCATGAGCCCCTGCTCGAACCTCACAAGCGAATAAAAGAAACATTTTTCATTTTGATTACATTTCATATATTCTATGGAAATCTTTTATATTCTGATCACTATTATATTCAGATATGTTGAAACTAGTATAAGATACATGATCAATGAAAATGACATAATCAGTGGTATTCAATGCCTCAGAGACAATAATTTTAAAATAGAAATGCCATGGAAAATTTTCTGTTATGAACCCAGTCAAACAGTAGCAACAAATAATGATTGTTTTCATTATTTCTTCACCTAGAAAATGCAACGCTTTAGATTTTCAATTTTATAGATTAGAAATGAAATAAAAGCATATATTGTATGAAAGGTGAGATAAAAAAGGAAAACCCTAGCCGGATACAGAGTATGAGATCCTCCATATTTTCCATGGAATTCTGGAAATGACAAATGAAGATTCAAAACATATTGAACAAGTTGAGAGTTATCATTTTTATTATTTTTTGTTTCTTTTGGTTTCAGTTTTATCTTCAGATTTACAAAGCTTCTCAGTATGAAAGAAGGACAAGAGATGAGCATTTTCAGAATTCATAGCTGAAGCTAACAACAACAAAAAACTACTTTTTCAGCCGACATATAAAAATCATTCCTTTGCATAATAACAGATTTATTCTTCATGTGCTAATCTACTACATAAAGAGTTACGAATATGGAAACATGGAAAAAGACATACATTGCCAAATTTTTGAGCAAAGAAAAAAAGAAGTTTGCAAGTATTTTGTAAAGTTTCAGACTTGCAAAATAAACAAAATAAATGCCCAAAAATGATGATTGCAGCCTATGTGAAATAGAGATTTTTGCTTCGTTTTAGTGCGAGGGAAAATCAAAGAAATCTGCCATGAAGCAACAACAAAGAATATCATGGAAATAGAGCTCAAAGAGGAGGTTTTTTCAGACTGTAAATGCAACATACCAAAGGAAAAAACACAGCCATCAATGATCTCTCAAAATCTGGAACAAATGGCTCAAGATCTCCATGAAATCTTCAAGAAAGCTCCACAAAAGAGTTTCAATGGAGGCTTTAAGAAGATTGCAGACAAGGAGCAGCAAATAGCTCCATAAAATTTTAGTCAAAGACATCATTCATGGTTGCCGGCTAAAACATAAACCCAAATTTCTTTTTTAAAAATATCTTATGAAGAAATCCTTCAAACCCTCATTATTCATGGCGGTTTGTACCAAATAAGAGCACAACTAGTAGCAAATAAATCATAATCAAAACCTTCAGCCATGGTGTGAGGAAAAGAGGAGTAGATTTCTTCAAAAAATTGTAGTCAAAGTTCCCTTCTCCCATGGCGGCAGCTCTTCTCTTTCATTTCCAGCCACAAACAAATGTTAAGTGTGAAAAAATGAATGCTTTAGGGTTCGAAAGTTCCATATATCCTTCCTTACGTGAGCAAGAAAGAAAGGCTTTTTCATTTTTCTTTTATTTTTTCATTTCTTTAAGACTTGTGCCATGTATTGGCAAAAAGGAAAATAGAAAATTCCCTTTCAAGTGATTAATTTTTATCACTTTCTTTTTTCTTTCCCAAGTCTCATAATTATAAATGTAAGAGACTATGTTATTAAAATGATAATTTATAAATCATTTTAATAATATAAGTCCAAATGAAATATTTTACTTAGATTTATTTTTTAAGTTAATAATAAAAATCTTATTCTAAATGATTATTAATAATTATTAATAATTAATTTATTATCTATTATTTTTATAAATATTATTCAATTAATGATGTCGATAAGTGATTTTACTTATTACTTAATAAACATTATTAATGTAATTAAATATTTATAAAAATAATAAATTATACATTAATTATTAATTATTATTAAATTATTATAAATAATAAATATCTTATAATCCATTTATTTAAAAAAATATCTCTACTATTTATTAAAGAAATGGATGAATAATTATTTAATATTTATAATTTAGAATAAGATATTTATTTTACTTTTAAAAAATCTAAGTAAGATATTTCACAAAATATATGACTATGTGTTGAGTCATGAGATGTGGATAAGAATTGGCTGAGATATTATTTTTCAGATATTTTGAGAGGCTAGGGCTGGGAAGATTTCTATAAGTATAGGGTTGAGACTCTTTTTTAAGGATTCTTCTTTTCTTTGCTTTGTTGTTCTTGTAATTTTTTCAGAGTTCTTAACAGGAGCAGAGACTTTTTGTAACCGATTATTCAGAGAGATATATAGATTTGCAACACTTTTTGAGAGTGAGTTCTAGCTAGTGCCCTCTCTTATTTCTATGTCTATGTATCATGTTGATGCCTTCTACAGGATTATTCAGTCTTTTTGCAGGTTGAAAGTTGTGTTTGTTTTGAAGAAGCAGTTTTAGATTGTGAGGGATTCATCCTCCTTTTAGGGACTATTATTTTAACCTTCTTATCAATTGCTGATGTAAAGATTGTGAACTATTGAGTTGTGCAAGGAAGCTTTTCATTATTGTTTTTAGTATGTGTTGATTATCTTTTGACCTCGAAGATACTTTTCTGGTGCATCACCATTCAAGATATAGATTTTATTTTTTGTTATCCTTCTATCTCTTTCCTCCATAAAAAAAAGAGAGTTAGTTTCAGGTAGTATAAAGTGAGTTACCAAAATAGGAAGCCGGCCTAGAACCTAGAGGTTTAGTCACACCTATGAGTTTACCCACAAGCTCGTGATTGTTCCCATGTTTCAACAGAATTTGCTAAGGTTTCAGGACTTAGCATTAGGGTGCAATTTTGAGAGATAACAGTAGTAAGAATGGTAAGGTAAATGGATTTTAAGAGACCTACATGGGATGGTAGAAATAAGGTTCCAACCACTGATCAAGAATCTAAGATTTAGGATGTTAGATTTGTTTTAGTGGCTCATAGTAGGTGATGCACCTTTTTCATTGATGTAAAATGGGGAAAATAAATAATTTTGAAAAAAAATCAAGGAAAGAACAATAAAGGAGAGAGAGAGAGAGAGAGAGAGTTTATATACTTTCACATAAGAAAGAGTTTTAGTTAAGAAGAGTATATAATCATATCAGGACTAAGGAGAGAATGTTCTCAATGGGTAAGATTCAGAATGAAGGTGAGGAAAGAAAGAAAAAGTTAGATGGAGTTCAAAAGATATTATGGATATTTTTGGTAGTATTGTTGGCTTTTTATTGCATTATTGTTTTTCACATTACATATAGCCATCAATTCCAAAGAAGGATATATTTGGCAAGTTTTATGTGTTTTCATTGATGAAAACATGGCTACTATGATGTCTAGATGTCTACTATAATGTTTGTATGTTTTGATATCTCTTATGTTGATTATATGTTAGATATGTAGTTTTTATGGTAAGGAAGTATGTTCATATCAATGGAGAAATAAGGTTTCTAAAGATGAATATTTTATTTATATTAAGTTTATTTAAGCTCCCATTTCAGGAATCAAACTCAAGACCTTGCTATTACAAAGAGAAGTAGCAACCACTGCACTGCAGGCCAATGCCTTAAAGATGAATATTCATCCACCTCATGGTATGATATTGAGGTTTTCTACATGGTTCATGTCAATTTTTAGTTGTTGACATGATGATTTGATCAAGTTATGGCATTATAGATGAATACTAGTTATTCTATTGATTGCCAATATTATAGTGTCACAAAGTTATAGAGATTGGTTTTGTACACATGTTCAAGGTGAGATATTTGGTTACACAACTAGAAATGTATTAAGGACATAGAAATGTTTCTACCATTCAAAACATTTGTGATTTTGATGGTCTACAAGGCATTTACAAGTATTTTAGTTCAAGATAATAGTGTTCCTAAACTTTATCTTAAGGAGATTAAAATCCAATGGATGTAACAGAGTTGATTATTTTTTTGCGCTTCATGATGCCTTAGGATGATCTAGGATTATGTGTCTCATGAGTTGGCAACTTACATTAATTAACGTGATGATTTTCAATGGATTTAAGTTATGTTTTTGAGTCCTTAGCTAAAATGCCAAGAAAAGTTGATAAAATGGTTTCTGTGAGATTGGTAAAATGTTTTAGGTTTGAGGTGATTATTTCAAGGAATTCTTGATTTATCTAAGACATATTTGGAAGTGCATAGTGGTCTTGATGTATAATTTTGGCATGAAGAGTTGAATGTTTTAGAATTAGGTTTTGTCCACCTAGTTCTTGATAAAGATTGTGAATTAGGGTTTTATTTGAGTTACCATGTGTATGCACCAATTTTTGGAGGATTATGGATGTAAGAGGTTTCTATTGAATCACTTTTATAAATCTACCAAGGGATAGATTACTCATATTTATGTGGTAGAGAGAATTGTATCAAGGGATATGAATGCATTGAATATGAATTGGCCAAGGAATAGGAAGATGCTATCATAGAGTTCATGAATTCTTAGATCTATGTTTAAATTGTGATTGTAAGTTAGTGAGACTTCCTTAGGGTGGGTTCCAAAATAAAATTTACTAGTGAACTCTAGGAAGTGTGCTTCAATGCATTTGCATTATCTATATTGTGATAAGTCTATACTTCAAACAAAGTATTGCTCTTATTGTGGGTTTTGGCCACACCATGGTTTTCAGCCTCATTTGGGTTTCCACAATAAAAATCTTTGTGTTATGTGGTGTTGATATTTATTTGTTTTCATTTACATGCTTTACATTCTACAAATCAGTAATAAGGGTTTAAGTAATTAAGGGTTTCATATTTTAAGGGTTCAAGGGTTTGCAGGTGTAAGTATTTTTGGGAAAAAATTAATCACCCCCCTCCTCTCTGTTGCTTGTTGCCTATTTCCTACACTCTTATTTACTACTCTACTTGCATCCACTACTCTTATATCTAGGTTGTACCAAGAAAAATAGTTATCTTGATTTCACCCTTGATTTCACCAACAATATTTTTCTACCTCTCATTCCAATATTTGTCTCTATTTTCTACATATTTTCTTTCTAGAACACAACATATACTATAAACCTTCATTTCTCACTAATCCCAAAATTGAACAATCATTTTACATAATTTTTGTATCACTTACCTATCCCAAAAAAGGGCTATTGAATCCAACTTGTACTCAATATATTTTTATAATTTAAGGTTGTACCTTGTGCATCCATTGTACTTAAGAAATAATTAAAGAGGAAATAGCCCTAGATTCCTAGTTTGCATGTATCAGCTAGTGAACCCTATTTTTGTACATTGAATTTTGGTGAATATGACATATCTTACATCTTTCTCACTTTTGATTTAAATTTCTAGATCTAAATTTTATCATGAATTTTATTAATTAAATTTGTAATCATATTTCACTTATGCAATTGCAAATTGATTAGTCTATTGATAGTTTGTATTATATAGTCATTTATTTTATATCTAGCCTTGTCCATGAGTTATGATATATAGTGTTATATCTAACAACCCTATGAGAAGAAGCTATAGATGTATGACTATCTCAATAGTTTAATTACCAAGGGTTTAGAGCCTCAATCAACTAGCATATTCCATGAGAACTTAAGTGAAATATTTATTCCTACACATGACATGACTAATATTATGGAGAACCTTTCTAATCACAATTATCATAATGAGGATGACTCCTTAACATCAATTTCTCTGTGCCAATTGAGAAATATTTTCAGTGACGGATAAAATTCAACAATGGATGGGTCTAGAATGCTTTAATAGTGAGCCAATTCCCTTGATTAAAGGGTTGATAAGAATTATTCCAAATGACACACATGGTGTGGAAGTTTTGCATGGAATTTCTCATTTTGGTGATGCAAATTCTATGCATATGAAAAGCTCTTCCAAATCTCTTAACTTCTCTAATCCTACAAATCAAGGTGAGCATTGAATTTTTATACCTATCATTATCTAATGTTCCTAAAAATATACCACCTATTTATACTACATCTACAAAAAAATTGTTAGAAGTATTAAAAGAATGGAAACAACATCAAGAAGATAACCCGAGAAAGTGAAGTGTAAGAAGGATTTTACCATAAACCAAATATGAGAGTGTTGCAAGATCAAACACCAAAACCAAGAGAATACTCCAAGAATCCAACAAGAGCCAAGAGGTTTTTGTAAGGGGAAAGCAAAGAAAAACCCCTTTGTGTATTATGAATGAGGCATGAAAAGCCTAGAGAGAGAGAGAGAGAGAGAGAGAGAGAGAGAGAGAGAGAGAGAGAGAGAATATGAGCAAGAAGCTTAATACAATATGATAGAACTAGTACAAGAGAAATTGTGTGTAGGAAATGTGAGAAAATTGTGTTAAGTGTGTGGAGAAGCATCTCTTAAGTAGAGATGAGTGAAGGAGTTTGCATGTAACTCCCTATGTGAATGATTGTCACAATCATACTAAGTGTGTGCCAAGTGTGAGCATCCTCATAAGGAGGAATAAACTATTTTACTTATTAAAGGAATTACAAAATATGAGTTGTCCTCCCACTTGGACTAAAAGACAAAATTACATGTAGAGATTCCTATATGAATATCCTAAAATAAATAAAAGGAGGATACCTTAGTTTATCCTCAAATTAAATAAAACAACCAACGAAAGATTACTAATTCTAACACCCCCATTTAATCTTTACTTGAGGTGATTACATCAATGGGTATCAAACCCAAATTTTTGTAATGAAATTCAAATTTTTCTCTAGAAAGAGGCTTTGTCAAAATATCTGCAACTTGATCTTCACTCTTGAAATAGATGAGGGACACTTGCTTTTATTCAAAAAAAAATTATAATGAAATGGTGATGGAGAGAATTGTGCTAAATGACTTTGCATGGTAAACCACATTCTTTTCCAAGGCTATTGAACTTTGATTTTCACAATATAAAGGTGTAGGTTCTTGTTTAGGTAGACCAAAATCTTCAAGTATTCTTCTAAGCCATAAGGATTCTTTAGAGGCATAAGTACAACTTTTTTATCCATCTTCGGTAGAACATAGAGAAAAAGATTGATCTTTTTTACTTTTCCAAGATATAGCACCTGAACCAAGAGAAAAACAATACCCACAAGTAGATTTCCTATCATTGGGATCTCTACCTAAATCTGAATCAGTAAAATCTTTTAAAGAAAAATCAGAATTTGCATTATAAAATAATCCTAAGTTAATAGTACCTTTAATGTATCGTAATATTTTTTTAGCAATTTTGAAGTGTGTTTGTTGAGTTTTGGACATGAATTTTGAATCTAAACCAACACTAAAAGATATATCAGGTCTAGTGAGAGCGAGATAATTTAAACTACCTACAAGTTCTCTATAAGGAGTAGCATCTATAAACAAGGATTCCATATCTATCATCAACTTTGTTCCTAATTCACATGGAATTGAAACATGATTAGCATCATTCATATGAAATCTCTCTAGAAGATCTTTATAATATTTACTTTGAGAAATAAAAATACCCTTAGGGGATTGCCAAATTTGCATTCCTAGGAAATAATGTAAAAGTCCTAAATCAGTCATTTGAAATTTTTGGTTAAGTTGGAACTTAATATTATAAATTAAATGGTTAGAAGTAGAAGTAATAATCAAATCCTCAACATAAAGAATGATAATAATAATGTCATCTTCTCTATGCTTGATATACAAGTTAGGATCATTTTTACTTCTATCAAAACCTTGAGAAATAAAGAAAACATTAATTTTGGAATACCACTCTCTAGGAGATTGCTTTAAACCATAAATATATTTATTTAGTTTTCATACTAGATGTTCATGACCTTCTTCAATAAAACTGGGAGGTTGGGACATATAAATTTCTTCATGTAAATTACCATTTAAAAAAGCACTTTTAACATCCATTTGGTGAATAGGTCAATTCATTTTAGAAGCTAATGGAAGAAAAAATTTAATGGTATTAATAGTATCAGATTTCCACAATCCATATCAAATATTCAAGTGCGTTTCTGGATTTCATTGTGTAAGTTTTTAAGCATCGACATTTCGAATCACACTTTGTGATCCATCATGAGGAAGAGAAGTGCCAGAATGTAAAAATGGATCAGGGAGTGGGATCCGAAACGTCGATGCTTAAAAACTTACACAATCAAATCCAGAAACACACTTGAAAATTTAATGGTAGGCATTTTGGAAACAAGGGAAAATGTCTCATTATAGTCTAAACCTTCAATTTGAGAGAAACCTCTTGCTACTAACCTAGCTTTAAACATACTAATTTCATTATTGGCATTCAACTTAGTTTTAAATAACCATTTGCATGAAATGAAATTTTTACCATGAGGTAAGCGAACTAAATCCCAAGCATTATTAGAAATTAAAGTGTCATATTCCTCTTGCATAGCATTTTTCCAATGAGGTTGATTTTTAGCTTGGTAAAAGGTTTGAGGATCCTTGGAGTTCACAAGAGAAGACATCAAAGAATAATTACAATAATTAAATCTCCTAGGTCTAAGACCACCCACTCTAGTAATATAATTATTACCTTTATTAAGTAAATCTTTAAACCATTTAGGATTTCTCTTAGAATTAATAGAAATATCACTATGAGGAGTATCATTATCATCATGATCAACGTTATCACTATGAGGAGTGGATATATCATCATCATCATCATCATCATCATCATCATCATCATCATCATCATTAGTATTACTAGTAGGAATAGAAATAGATGCATTAGGAGTAGGGTTTAGAATAGGAGGTTAGTCCTCCACTATCTCAAAAGTGTCTCCTTTAAATTCATCATCTTTGACCTTGGAGCATTCATGGACTTCATTTTATGCAATGCAAACATCTCTTTTAATATGCACCTTGTTAGTAGTAGGATCATAAACTCTATAACCTTTAGTAAATTCATCATACCCAACACAAATAAATGAAGATTTAAAATCAAGTTTTTTCCTTTTTTGTTTGGGTGTGTGAACATAAGCAATAGATCCAAAAATTCTCAAATATTGTAAATTTGGTTTTCTACCGGACCATGCTTCCTCAGGAGTTATATCTTGCAAAGCTTTAGTAGGAGTTCTATTAAGAAGATAAGTGGCACAAGCCATTGCTTCATCCCACAACTTGTAAGGAATATTTTTTGCATGCAACATACATATAGCCATTTTCATAATAAATATATGCTTCCTTTCCGCCACACCATTTTTTTGTGGTGTATAAGGAATAGTAAGCTCATGTTTTATACCAAAAGATCTCAAATAAGAATGAAATGCATTGTTAACATATTCGATACCATTATCTATTCTAAGAATTTGAAGCTTAGAGCCTAATTGCCTTTCCACAAACATATGAAATTCAGAAAATATATCAAGAACTTGATCTTTACTATGCAAGAAATAGATTCACATTCTTCTAGTAAAGTCATCAACAAAGGTAAGAGCATACTTTGAACCTTGAATGGGGGTGTTCTCCATTGGTCTGAAAATGTCACTATGAATCAAATACAACTTATGAGATGCCCTCCATGAAGTACCATGAGGAAAGGGCTCCCTTTTCATTTTGCCACTCATGCACCATATGCATGTAATTTTAGATGGAACAATATGTGGTAATCCTTCAACCATGTTAAATTTTAGCAATCTAGAAATATAATCAGAATTCAAATGGCCAAGCATTTCATGCCATACATTGAAATCAATATTAACTTTCAAAGAGTACCTTGATGAGGGAAACTCATAAAACTTAAAAAAATTATCATGATCCAAATTAGCATTAGAAACAACATGATCATACTTAGGATCGATAATGTAACACATGTACTTATGAAATTTAACTTTTTAATCTTGACATAATTGAGCAACTAAAAGAAGATTGGATTTAATCTCAGGAACATAAAAAACATTATGTAATTTTCCATTTGGAACATTAACATCACCAAATACATCAACTTTGCAACTATGATTATTAGCTAATTGATTAGGAATATTTGTTTTATCGGGTTGCAAAGAATCAAACACTTCTTTATAAGATGTAACATGGTGAGAAGCCCCACTATCAATAATCCATTCTAAGGCATGAGAAGCTTTAAAAAAAGTAGTAAAAGCATGAGGCGATTGATTACCTTGAGATTTGAAATTATTTTAATTATTGCTATTCGTAGGATTCTTATCATTTTTCTTTTTAAAACAAACATTAGTTAGGTGACCATCTTTGCCACAATAAGTACAATGAGGTTTCTTATTTTGTTGATTATTATAATTATAATTATTGTGATTAGTATTATTGTTGTATGAGGGCCTAGAGTTAAATATATTGTTATTATGATTATTATTATTGTTATGCAGATTATTATTGTTATGATGATTATAATTAAGAGAATTATGATTATTATGAGAAGAATTATGATTATGAGATATATTATTTTGATTTTGATGCTTAGACACAAAAGTATGTTTAGAAGATCTAAGAGTACCAAATTGTAATAACTTAGCTTCCTCTTGATGTAAAAGATTTTGAAATATGCGATAAGTTAACTGAGGAGCTAAAGTAGAAATAGCAAGTTGCGAATGAATGTTAGTAATGAATTTTTGAAACTCTTTAGGAAGACACTTCTAGAGAATAATAGAAATTAATATAATATCACTTAAAGTAGCATTCACACCCTTTAATTGAGTTTTAATTGCATCAAATTTAAGTAAAAATTCATCCATGGATTTAAAGTCAATATACTTGAAGTCTTCCAGGTTGTCTTGGACCTAAATCTTATGTCATTCGGTGGAGCTATCATAGATTTTTTGCAAAATGGCCCGCACTTGATGAGCTTTGGTGCAATGTCCAATCAATACATATAAGTCAGGAATAACCAAAAGACCAATTGGACCAAGAACTTCTTCATTTTTAACTTGCCATGCATCTTTGTCCGTCTAAGAAGTAGTGGGAGCTGGTTCAATAGAAGCATTAGTAGCAACTTGGAGTAAATGTTTAAAACAAAAAATAAAGGAGATGTGTGTTTTCCATTGGTGATAGTTAGAGCTATTTAACTCGATTTATAGAATTAGGGTAGTCATGACTAACTAATTAAATGATAAGATTAAATTGAACAAAGTGATCTACAAATAATATCCAATGTTACGAAAAAATAAATTAACTCTAAGGTTAAGAATGCTTTGATTAAGACAATCCAATTCTTTGAAAATTTAAATTTTTATTAAATGTTGTAAATAAAGAGGATAAATTGATTAAAACTAAAATTAAGGGTGAATCTGTGAATAAAAAGTATTAGAGGTAAGGTATTGATTTTAATTTAGCTTGTTAACACAAATTGATAGAAACAAACAAAAATTTAAATTAAATATACATTATAATGGATATGATAAATTGAATTGAATGTTAACAATTTGAACTTAAATTAGTATAAAACTATCTTTCAAATATAACAGAGTAATTTAAAACAAAACTAACATTTAAATATAATATCAACTTAACTTTCAGATTTAAGCAAATTAATTTGAAAAACAATCAAATAGATTTAAAAAATAGTCAAATAAACTTGAATACAAAGCTAAGAATAAATAAAAAGACTAATTCTATGTTGAGGAAATAGAATAAACAGATACCAGAGATCATGCAAGTTGGCACGTGGAAGCAAGATGCTGAGAGAGGGCAACGAAAATACATACATTTTTTTTTGGATAGAAAAAACCAGTCATATTACGGGGGTCATAAATTTTAAATGCACCATTGGATTTTGCTAAGATTTTGATATGTTGTTAAGGATGAAGATTTTAAGGTTCTAACCAGAGAGATCTTCCAAATATATTTGGGCTCAAATGATATGGGTGTCGGAGTGAGGTACTTTGAAAAAAAGAAGATTAATTTATAACAGGGACTAATATATCTGAGATTGATTTATAACAATATATATATATATATATATATATATATATATATATATATATATATATATATATATATATATATATATATATATATATATATATATATATATATATATATATATATATATATATATATATATATATATATATATAAGAGAGATAAACAAAGATAAAACAATAGATAAATGCCTGCAACAAGAGATCAAACACCAAAACCAAGAGAATACTCTAAGAATCCAATAAGAGCCAAGAGATTTTTGTAAGGGGAAAAGAAAAGAAAAACCCCTTTGTGTATTATGAATGAGGCATGAAAAGCCTAGAGAGAGAGAGAGAGAGAGAGAGAGAGAGAGAGAGAGAATATGAGCAAGAAGCTCAATACAATATGATAGAACTAGTAGGAGAGAAATTTTGTGTAGGAAATGTGAGAAAATTGCATGTCAAGTGTGTGGAGAAGCATCTCTTAAGTAGAGATGAGTGAAGGAGTTTGCATGTAACTCCCTATGTGAATGAGTTCCACATTCATACTAAGTGTGTGTCAATTGTGAGCATCCTCATAAAGTGGAATAATTTTTTTTACTTATTAAAAGAATTAAAAAATATGAGTTGTCCTCCCACTTGGACTAGAGGACAAAATTACATGTATAGATTCCTATAGGCATATCTTAAAATAAATAAAAGGAGGATACCTTGGTTTGTCATCAAATTAAATAAAATAACCAAGGAAAGATTACTAAGTCAAACAAAATGTCAATCCTACACATGTTAGTCTTGGAGGAAACTAATTAGTTATAATGCCTATATACCTCCTATTATTCTTTCATGTATTTTCCAACCATCTCCTATGCCAACTCAAATCATAATGTTCCACTTTCCTACTCTAATGTTTCATTAGTTATTCACAATGTTGCACCTCTTTCACAATCAAACATGTCCAACACATATTTTTTCGCTAAAGCCACTATCAACAACCTAGATCAAAGTGCCTCATTGTTACAAGAACAATTGGCTTGCATAACTTAAAGTTCAACATTCCAATAGGTGCCATAGCTAGCCCATGATCAAATTAAATTATTCATACCATTATCCTTCAATACATTGAAATTCATCAATTAGAGTTATATAATGGAATAGGTGATCTCATGACTCGTGTAAAAAAAAATCAAACCTTGTGTAGTGACTTCTCAAATGATCATAGAATCATGGGAAAATTGTTTTCTCATGCTTTTAGACAAATTTTTTTGCATATGTATTGTTCCTTACCTCCTTATTTCATTCATTCTTTTAAAAAATTGGCTAATGCATTTATACAAAAAATTTAAAATAATATTAGTCTTCAAATTAATATGACTGATTTGATTCATTGTAAACAAGGAGCTAAAGAAAAAGCTAAATATTCGCAACTCGTAATGATTATCATTTAATTTTTTATGATATTATATGAGTTTGTTGCATGAAGATGTCAAATCACATTTTGTGATCTATCATTGAAATGACTTGCCTCGATATGTAGTAAAAATTAACGTGTCATCCATCCCAATTAAAGGGTAACCATATTTAGTTAAGTGTCAATCAATGATAGTTAGTTGGCATTAGTCTATTCACCTAACAATTAACTTTTCTATTTTGTAGTAAGACATATAATTCTTCTGCTCCTATAAACTTATTCATTGTTTTTATGAAGAATAAGCAATGAGAAACTCAACTATTTCTTCCTTGTTATCTTTTTTGGGTTTAATGTGTTATTAGAGTAGTATGATACACTTTGAAACTATTATCATTGCAGTCTAACTGGTGCAAGAGAAAGGAGGAGATTTTCCTGCAAGAAGAGAAGCATTGACTAAGAGAATAAGTTGTCAAAAGAGGTCCACGAATGAAGCACTAGATATTAATGGCTTCATTGACAATGAAACACTTTTATATCTTCAAGAGGCCAACACTTTGAAGACAAGGAAGGATGCACTAGAACATAATTTGATGATCAATAGTCTGAGGTGCTTGTGGATTAGAAAAATTGTGCCTCATTGTAGTCGTGAAACATAAATGTGAGCATTGGTGTCTCATTGTTTAGGGGAGATCTAAAATTTGAAAAGTTCAACAATATAACTTTACAATGGTGACGTGACAATTCATGTACAAATAATATCCAATGATATTGGGAACTTAGATGATACCTAAGTGACTATACCAAGAGCTAAGCACCTTGAAAAAATATTATTATCTATGAACTATTGTCAAATAACAACTTTTACCTAATCTATTTTCTATTATTTATTTTGTAACTCAATTTATTAGTATAACATTAAACAGGATTATCGAAGATATGTTGCAAATAAACATGTCAGCAATCCTAATTAAATGTCAACAATCTTTAATTAAGTATTAATCAATAATTTTCAGGTGGCATTAGTTTCAAATTGTTGTCAGTTAAGTTTGCTCGGTGGCTGTACCAGGATTTTGCAGATGGAGAAAACTAATAACTTTTACATAAGGTATTTTCTATTATTTTATTTTATAAGTCAGCTTATTATTGTAGCGTTAAACGTAGGTATTAGAATATATGTTCAACATAAGCGCATCAGAAATTGTAATTAGATGTCAGATAAGTGTCAGTCAGTAATAGTTAGGTGACAATAGTTCCAATTTGCTCTCGGTTAAATTTGTTATTTTGTAGGCAGATCGATGAGTCTTTTGCCTCTATAAATTTGTAAATTAGTTTCGTGAATTATAAGCAGTGGGTCACAGATGTTTATTTCCTGTTATCTACTCTGGTTGTAATTTGACATTCTTTTTCTATAACATGATATCCACAAGAAGCGCTCAAAAACTCCATGGATTTTCTTGGAGTTTTCTTGATCTTAAATTGCTCTTCCTTTTGAATCAATAGAAAATGTGATAGTCATAAAATGCAAAGCAATGGTTAATAGCAAATGGTACGCTCTATATAGAATTAAAAGAAGGAAAACTAAGAATCTACGTAAACAGCCTTATCCCCGGTTCTTAGCATTTGCTGTAACAGACATGCCTCTGCATGTGGTGAATGTCAGAATTAAAAATATAGCTACGATAGACTTTAATGGCCATGTGGAAGGGCTAAAGAAAAGACTAAGGTACGGTAGAAGAAAGGCTTGAAGTGCATTATAATAGTATTCGTACTTCGCTGGCGTAGTAGTTGTACCATGGAGAACGTGGAGAATCAGGCTCTTAGAAAAAGGCCGCAAGCTGTAACTCATAAGTTCATAACACCAATCATGAGAAGATCAGCCGATTTCGAATCTCCGTACGCTAGGTCTAGCAGCCAACTCGATTTCTTTGAAAGCCGATTAAAGTATATATGCTGATTCAGGGTCTGCGTTTAACTGCTGACCCGGGCTGTCAGGTAATTTCTTTTGACACTTATTTAAAGCTCTGTTTTCCATTAATAGAAAAATTTCAACCGTTTGTTCCAGATGTATTTTTTCATGTGACAGTATTTGTATTCCAGATCATTTTTTAATGCTAAAAATATTATTAGTGATGAAATCACAAGGAATATGAATTTATAATTAGGATTTTTTTTAAATATCTAAGAGAAACATCAGCCAATCAATATGGACTAGAAGCATAATTAACGGTTATCAATAAACAAATTACATAGGCTATATATAAAAGAATGGCTCCATACTACCTAATAAAATCTTTAGTTAAAATATCATGCAACATGCAATCAAATGATCATTTAAAAATTTCTCTTTCTTCATCCCACAAGTGTAAACCATATAATATCAACAAAAAGAAAGATAAATTGAAGACTTCATTCATTAAAGGATTAATTAATCAACTATTTTCTTCAAGTAAATATTTAATCAAGTTTCCCATGTTAAGAAATTAGAATATTCTAGAACTAAATCACCATGGATTATCACATGCAACCACAAGCAACCAATATGCATTGAAATGGTAACTATTATTGCACGTGCAAATAAAATATATGAGCATGCAACATGAGAGAGAGAGAGAGAGAGAGAGAGAGAGAGAGAGATGTTAGCTTGTGGTGACTAATCAGGAAAGTACTATCCAGGAAAGTACTGTACACTTATAACTCATTCTAACCCTAAAGCGGAAAAATATTGTATAAGATGGCTTAGGGTTAGGGATTTTTATGAAGTATGATTTTAGTACTTGCGGCAGAATTGGGCTGTAAGGGATTACGAATTGTAATCAGGTTGTAATCACTGGATAATAATAATATTGGACTCGCTGTTGGTGGACGTAGCCCAGGGATTGGGTGAACCACGTTAAATCTGTGTGTCTTGTGTTCTATTCTGTGTGGTTTATTATTATCTGATATTAGTTATATTTGCACATAATTGTTATTTCTGCCTTGTTAATCCTAACAAGTGGTATCAGAGCCAGGTTATTTCGTTCGTTCTTTCATCTATTCTCTGAAGCAGGTCTCACGAGTTAGTGGGAGAGTCTCTTGGTTAAGTGGGAGAAATGGCAGATGAGGGTAGGCTGAAGGTCGATAAGTTTAATAGGCAGAACTTCCAGTTATGGAAGATGCAAATGGAGGATTATCTCTATCAGAAGGATCTATGGCGGCCATTAGAGGGAGTAGCCAAGAAAGAGCAATCAATGTCTCAGGAGGATTGGGATATTTTGGATAGGAAGGCACTGGGGAGTATTCGTCTATGCCTGGCACAATCGGTGGCATTCAATATTACTGAAGCAAAGACAGCTAAAGATCTGATGGAAACCCTAGCGAAGTTGTATGAAAAGCCTTCAGCTTCAAACAAGGTATTTCTTATGAAGCGTTTATTTAATATGAAAATGGTAGAAGGTGGATCAGTTACTGATCATTTGAATGAGTTTAATATAGTTACAAGTCAATTAACCTCAGTTAAAATTACTTTTGATGAAGAGGTTAGGGCTCTCTTGATTTTGTGTTCTTTGCCAAAAAGCTGGAATGGCTTGGTAATGGCTGTTAGTAATTCTGTTTCTGGTTCTAATACCCTAAAGTATGATGATGTTATTGGTGTTATATTGAGTGAGGAAATTCGTAGGAAAAGCTCAGGGGCATCCACATCGGGTAGTGTATTGAACACAGAAAGCAGAGGCAGAACAAGAGATAGAGGAAACAACTCTGGAAATCGTGGGAAATCAAGAGGAAAATCAAAGGGAAAGAGGTCCGAATCTAAAGGGCCAAATGATTGCTGGTACTGTGGAAAACCAGGTCATAAGAAGAAAGATTGTTGGTCTCGGAAGAAAGATCAAGGAGACAAAAATGATGGAAACAAGGAGGCAAATGTGGTAAGTAACAAATCTGAGGAGGATGCTTTGCTCTTGTCCTTAGAAAGTATTGATGATTCATGGGTTTTAGATTCTGGGGCTTCATTTCATGCTACACCCCATAGAAGTTATTTTGTTGATTATGTCCAAGGGGATTTTGGGCTAGTTTATTTGGGAGATAATGAACCCTGTCAGATTGTTGGAAAGGGAAAAATTAAGATTAAGTTGCAGAATGGGAATCATTGGCTACTACACGAGGTAAGACATGTTCTAAGGCTGAGTAGGAATTTAATTTCAGCAGGGCAACTGGGTGATGAGGGTTGCACAGTTACTTTTAATGATAAAAATTGGAAGGTTTCAAAAGGTTCCTTAGTAGTAGCAAAAGGTGTGAAAGTAGGCACCTTATATCTTTGTACAGGTCATACTGTTCCTTCTACTTTAATTGTTTCAGAAGATAATGAATGTTCAGGAACAGTGGCTGCAGTTGAGCAGGAAGAACATCAAACTGTTGCTGTAAATTCTGCAACAGCACTGTGGCACAACAGACTCGGGCACATGAGTGAAAAAGGTATGAAATTACTTCATTCAAAGAAAGTTTTACCTGGTTTGAAATGTGTCAATATGGATTTCTGTGAAAGTTGTGTTTATGGAAAACAAAAGAGAGTTAGTTTTGTGAAGAGTGGGAAGGAAAAGAAAAATGAGAGATTAGAGCTTGTGCATGCAGATGTATGGGGACCAGCTCAGGTATCTTCCCTTGGTGGCTCTCTGTATTATGTTACATTTATAGATGATGCAACAAGAAAAGTATGGATTTATTTCCTTAGATAGAAATCTGATGTATTTCAAACTTTTAAGAAATGGAAATGCTTGGTTGAGAATGAGATTGGTAAAAAGTTAAAATGTCTCAGATCTGATAATGGTGGTGAGTATTGCAGCACAGAATTTGAAGAATATTGTTCCTCTAATGGTATTCGTAGGCAGAAAACTGTACCAAGGACTCCACAAGAAAATGGAGTGGCTGAACACATGAATAGGACAATAATGGAGTGTGCAAGGAGTATGAGGTTGCATGCTAGGCTATCCAAAATTATGTGGGCAGAGGCAGTGAACACTGCTATTTATTTAATCAATAGAGGCCCCTCTACTCCTTTGGACTATGGTATTCCAGAGGAAGCATGGAGTGGTAAGAAGGTGAGTTATTCTTTTCTCAAAACCTTTGGTTGTGAAGCTTTTGCACTTATAGATTCTGAAAATAGAACCAACCTGGAAGCTAAGTCAAAGAAATGTGTCTTTGTTGGGTATGGCATTGATGAATTTGGTTATAGGCTTTGGGATTTTGAAAATCATAAAATTGTAAGAAGTAGGGATGTCATATTCAATAAGAAAGTATTGTACAAAGATCTATTGCTGCAGCATGAGAAGAAAGAAAATGACTATGTAGTACTGGATGATACTCCACAAGTTCATGTTCCAATAGTTCCTTATGCTCCGCAACAACAGCAACAACAAATACCACACACCCCAGTGAGTGTTAGACGGTCAACAAGGCTAAGTAGACCTCCAGAAAGATTTTCTCCATCTTTGTATTCTATTCTGTTAACAGATGCTGGTGAACCTGAATGTTATAATGAAGCTGTGCAGCTGGATACAAAGCTTCAGTGGGAGTCTGCAATGACAGATGAAATGGACTCTTTGCTGAAAAATCAGACATGGGATTTATGTAAGTTACCTACAGGTAAAAGGGCTTTACAGAATAAATGAGTTTACAGGATCAAAGAAGAGGATGGAGGTACGAAAAGATTTAAAGCCAGATTAGTCGTAAAAGGATTTGCACAGAAACATGGTATTGATTTTGATGAGATATTTTCTCCAGTTGTTAAAATGACTTCTATTCGTACTATTTTAAGTATTGTGGCTACTGAACATTTGCATTTAGAGCAGCTTGATGTTAAAACAGCCTTTCTTCATGGTGATTTGGATGAAGAAATATATATGGTTCAGCCACAAGGATTTGAGGTCAAGGGTAAGGAGAATTTGGTGTGCAGATTGCAGAAAAGTTTATATGGCTTGAAGCAAGCACCTCGGCAATGGTATATTAAATTTGACACTTTTATGAATGGGCATGGATATAGTCGGTGTCATTCTGACCATTGTGTTTATTTTAAGAGGTTGGATGATGACAGCTACATTATTTTATGTTTATATGTTGATGATATGCTTGTAGCTGGGTCTAACATGGATCACATTAAGGGGTTGAAACAACAGTTAGCAAAATCTTTTGCTATGAAGGATTTGGGGGCAGCAAAACAAATCCTTGGTATGAAAATTTGTAGAGATAGGAAAAATAAGAAATTGTCTCTATCTCAGGCTGATTATATTGAGAAGGTGTTGCAACGTTTCTCTATGGAAAATGCCAAAGCTGTCAGCACACCTTTGCCTGGTCATTTGAAATTGACTAAGGATATGTGTCCCAAGACACCAGAAGAAGAGACTAAAATGTCTAAGGTACCTTATGCTTCAGCTGTAGGGAGCTTAATGTATGCTATGGTATGTACTAGGCCACATATTGCACACGCAGTGGGAGTCGTTAGCCGTTATATGAGTAACCCTGGTATTGAGCATTGGAATGCAGTCAAATGGATTCTCAGATATTTGAGAGGCACATCCAGTAAGTGTTTACACTTTGGGGGTTCTACTACTACTGTACAAGGCTATGTTGATTCAGACTTGGCAGGAGATATAGATAGCAGGCGGAGTACTACAGATTATATATTTACTGTTGGTGGGACAGCAGTGAGTTGGATTTCTAGACTACAAAAGGTGGTTGCTTTATTCACTACAGAGGCAGAGTATGTTGCTACTACAGAGGCAGCCAAGGAGATGATATGGCTTCAATTCTTCATGGAAGAATTGGGACATCCACAAAAGGATAATTTTCTACATACAGATAGCCAAAGTGCCATTCATCTTGCAAATAATTCTGCTTTGCACTCAAAGACAAAACACATACAGTTGCGGTACCATTTCATTCGATCAATTTTGGATGATTGACAGTTAAGGCTGGAAAAGATTCATACTGATGATAATCTAGCAGATATGTTTACAAAGGTAGTAACAAGGGAGAAGTTGAACTCGTGTTCAGCTTCAGTTGGTCTTCTAGACTGAACAAAATAAAGGAACAGCTGAGTCCAAGGTGGTTCAATTCAGTGGGGGCCTCATGTGGGTAGCGGTATTGCTACAGGATCAGTCTCCAAGTGGGAGGTTTTTTAGTATAGTGTGGATACTGATCAGTCACCAAGTGGGAGATTGTTAGCTTGTGGTGACTAATCAGGAAAGTACTATCCAGGAAAGTACTGTACACTTATAACTCATTCTAACCCTAAAGCGGAAAAATATTGTATAAGATGGCTTAGGGTTAGGGATTTTTATGAAGTATGATTTTAGTACTTGCGGCAGAATTGGGCTGTAAGGGATTACGGATTGTAATCAGGTTGTAATCACTGGATAATAATAATATTGGACTCGTTGTTGGTGGACGTAGCCCAGGGATTGGGTGAACCACGTTAAATCTGTGTGTCTTGTGTTCTATTCTGTGTGGTTTATTATTTTCTGATATTAGTTATATTTGCACATAATTGTTATTTCTGCCTTGTTAATCCTAACAAGAGAGAGAGAGAGAGAGAGAGAGAGATTTTCTCTAGTTTTATGATAGTGTGCCAATACCTGGTTGCGATTTCTTTGTTCCTTATTAGGTGGCCACATTCATTTAACTTAGTTCGATAAAACATGGATAATTAATAAAACCCATGTTCAATAGAAGCAAGTTGTTGCATTATTGTTTTTGCAGCACATGTTCAGTTGAAGGGGTTTTTGATCATGGGCATTCAATCAAACCTCATTTGATTGAACATATGTTGGATCAGAGGTCCCTTTTACGGGCTTCTCCCCCCAAAATCACCTTGTTTCGACAAACATTTGGCCTTCTAAGGTTTGGTTGAAGGCTCGAATCGAACAATCTTGACAAACTTGGATGCATAATTATGGTACTCAAAATGAGATTTTCATTTATTATAATTTTAATATATATTGTGTTTATTTTGACTTTGTATTTTTTATTTTACAAAATATAGTTTTTGCACAATATATCAACTTCTATGTTTAATGCTTATAGAAAAATTGTAATCTATGTAAAAAAATTTCCAAAAACATCTAGGCATTGGGTATTGATGTCCCCTTTCTAACAAAAAACTAAATTGAATTTCAATGCAAATAGAGAAATTTATAGATCAATATGCGAATCAGTCTAAATTATAGTAAACCTCACTTTGAAATTTAATAGAAAACAAACTATTCAACATAATCAATGGAAACCAACTGTAGTCACTAGATATCGATGTTACAAATCTAAATTCGAAAGAATAATTTTTTAATCCCTTTAAAAAAATATGTACAAGTGAATGTCATTTTTAAAAAATGTTGTTTTCTTGTTAAAAACTAGTTTTCAAAGGAGAGAAAAATCGATACAAATCAATTCCAAAAACTTTCAAACAAATATATTTAGAATTTATACACAAAATGCTAAAAATGACTAATTTACATCATCTTCAAATTCCTTACTGTTTAGCGACAATAAATGTTTGAATGCAATGTTTTATTTTTTTTCAAAATGTTCATTTCATTATCAAAATTGGCAAAAAAGTGTAGCCCTTTATTGTGGGACCACCCAAGTATTAAATTAACATGATCTATTCCAGCTATTGTAGTTGTAGTGTAACTAGTGGAAGAGAAAGAAAGAGCTTTTCCTGCAAGAAGAGAAGCATTGATTAAGTTAGAAAGTTGTCAAATGAGGTCTACAAAAGAACCATCAGATATTAATGGCTTCATTGACAATGAAACATTT
Source organism: Chamaecyparis obtusa (assembly GCA_027943335.1). Taxonomy (NCBI): domain Eukaryota; kingdom Viridiplantae; phylum Streptophyta; class Pinopsida; order Cupressales; family Cupressaceae; genus Chamaecyparis; species Chamaecyparis obtusa. Next base: position 196,300 of record BSBK01001814.1, read on the forward strand.
GTTCTTTTTTTAAGGATGCCAACACTTTAGAAACAATGAAGGATGTCCTAGAATATAATTAGATGCTCAATAGTCTGAAGTGCTTGAAAATTAAAAAAAACTAATACCTCATTATAATTGTGAGACATAATTTTTATGTGAAGATTAGTATCTCATTGTTCTGGAAGGATCTAAAATTTAGAACGTTCTATATTGTACCTTTTACAAAAGTGATAAGATACTTCATGTACAAATAGTATCCAATGACATTGAAAACTTAGATGATAGCTAGATGACTAAGTAAACTATTGTCAAATAACTTTTACACAATGTATTTTCTGTTATTTATTTTGTAACCCAGTTTAATAGTATAATATTAAAAAGGGATTTTTGGAAGATATGCTCGAAACAAACGTGTCACCAAATCTAATTAGATGTCAGCCATCTTTAGTTAAGTATCAATAATAATAGTCAGTTAAGTTTGCTTGGAGACTATACCATGAGTTGGAAGCAGCTGGCTAAAGTATGTTTATGTACTATTTTCAAATAATAACGTTTACACAATATATTTTCTGTTATTTTATTCTGTAACCCAGTTTATTATTGTAGTATTAAAATGGGGTGTTAAAATAAGCGTGTCAGCAATTGTAATAAGATGTCAACAATCTTTAGTAAAGTGTCAGTAATATTTATGTGACGATAGTTCCAATTTGCTGTTGGTTAAATTTGTTATTTTGTAGGTAGATCGACGAGTCTTCTGCTTCTATAACTTTGTAAATTGTTTTCGTGAATTATAAGGAGTGGATCACAGATCTTTATTTCATGTTATCTTCTCTGGTTTTAATTTGACATTCATTTTCTACATAGACACAAGCTATCCACAAGAAACACTTAAAATCTCCACGGATTTTCTTGGAGTTTTCTTGATCATAAATTGCTCTTCATTTTGAATCAATAGAAAATGTGAGTCATAAAATGCAAATGGTACGCTCATATAGAATTAATAGAAGGAAAACTAAGAATCTACGTAAATAGCCCTATCCCCGTAAGGAGTTTTCTTACAATGAGCGTAACCTGTAACAGACCCACGTCTGCATGTGATGGATGTCAGAAAAATATAACTACGAAAGACTTTAATGGCCATGTGGAGGTCACAGAGAAATAAAATGGTTGAAGAAATGATTAGGTACGGTAGGGAAAACTCTTAAAGTACAGTATAATGTAGTATTCGTACTTAGCTGGCTTAGTAGTTGTACCATGGAGAACATGGAGAGTCAGGCTTTAAGAAAAAGGCCGCAAGCTGTAAGACCTAATTTCATAACACCAATCATGAGAGGTTGAAACGGTTTCGAATCTCCATATTCTCGCTTTTATAGATTTTATTCTTCCATCAAGTGGAGCGCAAAACCCAAGCTCAAAGTCGAGTTGCCAACTGGAGTTCTTCCTGTATCTATGCGGAATCAGGTGCTAAGTTTAACGGTTGACCCGGGCTGTCCAGTAATTTCTTGTGACAGTTATTCAAAGCTCTGCTTTCCATTAATAAAAAAATTTCAACCATATGTTCCAGATGTTTTCTTTCATGAGATAGTATTGCTATTCCAAATCATTCTTTAATACTAATAATATTACTTGTGATGAAATCGCAATGGCAAGTAATATGAATTTATGATTAGGATTTAATATGTGGTGATGGTGAATTTATGAGTTTATAAGTTTCATTTACTAAAATAGTAAATTCATTACATATAAGAGAAACAAACCATCCAATCATATGGACTAAATCAATATGGACTAAAAAGTATAAAGTATAATAAAAAAAAGTTATTTTAAGAGTTCTAATTTACTAAACAACATTATTTTATATTTTCTATTATGTATATGGAAATGAGGAACTACATTAGTTTGGAAGTTATAAATCATAAATAGATAAACTACATAGTGTATATTTAAAAAAGTAGTTCTATAGTATAAAATATCATGTAGGTGAAATATCATGTAACATGCAACCAAATGATCATTTAAAAATTGCTCTTTGTCCATCCCATAAGTATTGACCACATACTATCCTAAAAAAGAAAGATAAATTGAAGATTTCATTCATAAAAGGACTAAATAATTTTTTATTTCCTTCTAATATATTTATTCAAGTGTGTGACATTAAGAAATCAAAATATTGTAGAACTAAATCACTATTTATTCATTACATGCAACTAATATGCAACCAACATATAACTATTAATGCACATGTACATAGAATATATGTACATGCAACATTTAATGATGTGCAATCTAATGCAAATAACATGCAAGTAAATGCAACTCATATTATAGAATAAAAAATTCATACAAGAGGTCACACAAGATATATATAATGGGAGCATATTTAAAAGTAAAATAGTCACACTTAAAATTCTAAAATCCATGTATTTTTATGCATAGCTACTAAAATTTAAAAAAGTTAAACTAAAAACTGTCCATGAAGATCAACATGTCATTCATTTGGAAGAAATTAATTAACATAATCCTATATAATAAGATGTCATACCAATCTCAATCCTAAAATCTAATAAATAGAAAATAACAAAATAGAAACCATAAGACTATATGTAGAAAAAAGGATAACAAATCCATGGTTTACATTCTAATGTTTCACCACCATCATGGATCCATAAACAAAGATTGAACCATTCACTTCCATATTATAAACCTACCTATATAACTTAGATGACAATTTTTTTTATTTTTTTTTACTACTTTTTCAAGATGCCTTGTAATATCCTTCATGGACTATTGTAATATGATCAAAATTCTCAATTCACATTTTGTGTTTTGCATTCATTATAGACCTTACAAACTTATGATTTCATAAATTTTGTTACACATCTCACATGAGATAATGTTCTTACATTTTTCTTACTCATTGAATTTAGCATATATCATTTGTGGTTATATCATTCGTCATAGGAGTACAAGTAATAATTACTAAATATAATTAAATAAATAATTTTAGATATTCAAATTTGTAGGGTGTTTGTTGCATTTAATCATAACAAAAATTTCAAGGATAAAATACCATGTTTTATCTCATTATTAATAGTTAGAGAAATAGTAATATCAAGATGTTAAGGAAAAAAAGAATCAAGTCTACTCAAGAGAGAAGGAAAATTAGTAACTAGTCAACTCTATGAAGAAGGAAAAATTGAATGTATGATAGATCAATGCTTTCATAAAATATCTACCTCCACCCATAGTATATATAGATGAAATATCATCAAGGATGGAAAAAATATGTTGAAAATATATATAAAAATATCAAAATCATTAAAGCATGTTAGGATAAAGGTTGAGGTAAATGTATCTATTAGAATGCATGATAAATAATATAAAATTTGTTAGAGTAATAAAGTGTTTTCTTATTAATTAAATCTAATGAAGGGTGCTCCCGTTAATACCACAAAAACATAACAGAAACAGAGAAACCACAACAATATGCAAGAACAAAAAATTGGATTCTTATTATCTCCACAAATGTGGAATTGCAAACTTTCAGAATTACAATATGCAAAGCCACATGGGCATTCCCTTACAATATTCTGTAGGACAAAGCCTCAAATTATTGCCCAGATCTACTACCCAGAACTATTCTGAACTGCCTAAAACAATAATACAGTCTTCCTTATATATGCAATTTTCCACTGCCTGGGAAGGTTCCAGAATTTTAGCCAATAAGGCCGACCAAACTTAGAATTATTTTATTTTACATTTTATTACATCATAGTCGGCTCAAGATAACCTTTGAAACCCGAACAGAAATTTTGAAGAAAATTATTTTCCGCCAATTCAGGTGACCCAACTTTCGAAGACCATAAGTCATCACCAGTTGACCTGATCGACTATTATAACCCCATTTCAGAAACGCCACGAAGCGCTCTATAGGCTTGACCCGTGCAAGCGCCTGTCATCCAAATTTTCAACCTCATCCGGGGCCTCTAAAGCCTTCAAAACTGAGTTCAAAGTTTCTGTACCCTGCTGCCAATACTGAAAATCTTCAATATCTTCCAATATACACTTGATCTGGCAATGAAACTTTACTGGCAGACTTATATGACCAAAATGAACCTCCAAGAAAGAAATTAGATCATTCTAAGCACATACAAAAATTACCAAAAATAGTAACTTTCCATAAATAGCAGCTCTGCACAAAATAGCCCTTATTGAATATAAAAATAAAAATATTTTTTTTAGGTGATGCAAGATTGCTCTTACACCCAAGATGCTCCTGCATCAGACACCTAGGGTAATTTGAGAAGTGACCCTATCATGACTCAGGTGTGCAGAGGAAAACCAAGACGGCTAACCTCCTCCTTTGTTAGCCATGATGAATCTTCAACAGGTCGTCCTTTCCACTTGACCAGATATTCTTCATATGTCCTGTTCCTTGTGCTTCTACCAACATGACTTTCCAGTATATCTTTGATCTCCTTAGTGTCTGAACTAGTTGCTGGAATACTCCACTGTGCTGCTGTGATGTCATCTTCAACACCTCCTTCATGATACTCTGTCAGATCTGAAATGTTAAACACTGGTGAAATATTTAGCTCAGTAGGCAATTCTACATCATATGCATTTCCTGAATCATGTTTCTTCAGTATCCTACATGGTCCAAACTTCTTCATTTTCAGCTTGTTATATGTACCAACTGGAAACCGCTCCTTCCGCAAATGAACCATGACTTCATCACCAACCTAAAATTCCTTATACCTCCTTTTCTCATCTGCCTTAGCCTTATACTGTGTGTTTATCTTGGTAATATGCTTCCTCACCTCCCCATGGATGTTTTTCAAGTGTTCTACAAAATCCTCAGCTTCAGCACTACTTATTTCTCCTTTATATATCTTCCTCAATTCAGATGCATTTCTCGAACTACTTCCATATACAATCTGGAATGGTGATTTATCAGTGCTCCTATTGACAGAATTATTGTATGCAAATTCCACCTGTGGTAAAATCAAATCCCATCCTGTTGGCTTATCTCCAACCAAACATCTTAGCAAATTTCCCAAACTCCTATTCACCACCTCTGTCTGTCCATTAGTCTGTGGATGATGTGATGAACTGAACTTTAAATCTGTCTTCAACTTCTTCCATAATGTACGCCAAAAATATCCAACAAACTAAGTGTTTTGATCTAAAATTATGGTCTTTGGCAAACCATGAAGTCTCACTACTTCTCTGAAAAATAATTCTACTACATGAACAACATCATTAGTCTTCTTGCAGAGAATGAAATGTGCCATCTTTGAAAATCTGTCAACCACCACAAAAATTGAATCATGTCCCCGCTGAGTCCTCGGTAAACCAAGAACAAAGTCCATGCTGATATCCTCCCAAGGCTTCTCCGGTCAGGTAATGGCTGATACAACCCTATATTCTGCTTCACTCCTTTCGCCATCTGACATACTCTGCAACTCTGTACAAACTTCTTCACATCTTGCTGCAACTGTGGCCAATAATAATTCTCACTAACCAAAGAAAGGGTTTTGTCACGACCAAAATGTCCAGCCAATCCTCCGCTATACTTCTCCTTGATGAGATTCTCCCTCATAGAACTTCGTGGAATGCACAAATGACTCCCTATGAATAGCATATCATCCTGGATGATGAAATCCAGCCATTTCATCCTGTCTAGAGTAACAGGTTCTGTACAAGATTTCCAAGCTTCACCAAAATCAAGATCCTCTAGATACAAATTCTTGAGTTCCTTGAACCCAACTACTTCAATCTCCATTTCTGTCAGCAATAGTTGCCTTCTGCTAAGAGCATCTGCAACCCTATTAGACTTTCCACTCCTGTGTTTCAAAACAAATGTATAACTCTGCAAAAACTCAACCCATTTCAAATATCTTTGATTCAATTTTCCTTGACTATTCAAATATTGCAAAGCTTGATGATCAGTATACAAAACAAACTCCTTAGGAAGCAGATAATGTCTCCACTTCTTTAATTCCTGAACTATAGCATAAAATTCTTGATCATAAACAAAATATTTCCTCTTGGCATCATTTAACTTCTCACTGAAATAAGCAACAGGTTTACCTTCTCGGCTCATAACAGCTCCTATTGCAGTACCACTAGCATCACAATCTACTTAAAACACCTTATTAAAATCTGAAAGTGCTAAAATAGGTTGTTCTGTAACTTTTTGTTTCAACAATTGAAAACTCTTTTCTACCCCATTAGTCCACTTAAACTCTTTTCTATCCCCTCTCATTGTTTCAGTCAAGGGTCTACAAATACTGCTAAAATTTCTGATAAACTTTCTGTAAAAGCTATCTAAACCATGAAAAGATCTTACCTCAGTAGCACTCCTTGGAGTAGGCCATTCAAGGATAGCCTGTACCTTCTCTGGGTCCATTTTTAAACCTTCTGCTGAAACTAAAAATCTCAAATACACTAACTCTTTCTTCACAAAACTACACTTCTTCAAATTAATCAACAATTTCTCATCTCTCAACTTCTCAAACACCATACGAATATACATCATATGTTCCTCTAATGTCTTGCTAAAAATCAAAATATCATCTAGGTAAACAATGACAAACTTACCCAGAAATTCTTTCAGGACCTCGTTCATGAGCCGCATGAAAGTGCTCGGTGCATTGGTTAGCCCAAAAGGCATGACTAACCACTCATACAGTCCTTCCTTTGTCTTGAAGGCAGTCTTCCATTCATCTCCTTCTCTAATCCGAATTTGATGATATCCACTTTTCAGATCTATCTTTGAAAAATACACAGCTCCACTCAAACAGTCCATAATATCATCCATTCGTGGCAATGGAAACCTATACTTGATTGTGATCTTGTTTATTGCCCTAGAATCTGTACACATCCTCCATTCTCCATTCTTCTTTTGTGCTAATACTGCTAGTACAGCACAGGGACTCAGACTCTCACGAATCAATCCTTTCTGTAACAACTCATGTACTTGTCTGTTCAACTCCTCACTTTCTGCAGGTGTCATTCGGCAAACTCACTCCTGGGATCAAGTTCATCTAATGACTAATCTTCCTGACTGGTGGTAATCTATCAGGCACGTTATCAGATACAATATCCTGAAACTCATTCAACAAATATACAACTTCTACAGGAACATCTTCTACTTCCTCTTTACTAGTTTTTGGAATTAAAGAAAAACATACATGCTCATGCCTCATACCATCTAGGAAATTTCTTCCATCAACAAAAGTTATCCTTGCATTACCACATACCTTTTCTTCAGTCTCCTTCAATGGTTTTAGCTTATGTCGCACTCCATCCTTTGTCAGGGAAAAGGTATTCGCATGACCATCATGTACAGCACATCTGTCAAACTGCCATGGTCTACCCAACAACATATGACATGCATCCATAGATATGATATCACACAATACCTCATCTTGGTATCCGCCAATCTTGAACTTCACCAGGCATTGTTCATTGACCATGACCTTGTGGTCATCCTGTACCCAGGCAATCCGATATGGATGTGGGTGTTTCTGTCTCTTGAGCTTCAACTTTGTCACCATCTCTTCTGACACTGAATTGTCAGTGCTTCCACTATCAATAATCACATCACAACATTTACCTTCACACTTGCACCTGGTGCGAAATAGGCTCCTTCTTTGCTCAGGTTCATTCTCACCACTCAACAGGACTCTTCTGTTAATCAACGTTTCTCGTCTTTCAACATCTTCAGAATTTGGTGATCTGGCATCTTCATCTACATGTGCAACTCTGACCTGGCCTTCATTTCTCCTGTCTGTTCTGCCTTGGCACTGAGAACATTCAAATGCCCTATGACCTTCTTCTCCATAGTGAAAACATGTTCCACGGAAGCCATCTCTTCCAAATCCTTGTCCTCTTCCTCTTCCTCTCTGATCTTGATTATTCTGATCCTAGAAGCGATTGGAATTATTTCCTCGCTGATTCTAATTGCTACTGGCCTCATCCTTCTTTTTCAGATCTTCATTTTGGCCACCATATGACCGTCCACCAGATCATCCACCGCGACCTCTTCCGTTTTGTCTGCTCTCAAACTTCTTGTTCAACTTTTCCTCTACCTTTAGGGAAAACTGGTATGCCTCTTCAATACTGTTCATTCGAGCTAGATTCAGCTCCTCCTGAATGCTTGGCCTTAACCCATTAAGGTATCAGGCAACTTTCTCCTTATCAGCTTCTGCATGGCCTATTCTGATGAGAAGTCGATAGAACTCCTCTGTATACTCCTGAACAGATCTTCCTGCTTGCTTCAAACTTTGCATTTTCTTCAGTAGGTCAAGCTCATAATCAATAGGAATGAACTGTTGCTTCAATTTATCCACCATCCGATCCCATCTCATGATTTTCTCTTTTCCCCTTCTATTTCACTCCAACTAAATCTCTTGCCACCATATCTTCACATGACCTTGCAGTCTGGCCTTCGCAAATTTGACCCTATCAGGATCCTCAACATCTTCATACTCAAAATATTCCTCACACTCATTGATCTAGTCATCAATTCTTCTAGGTTAAGATTTCTAGAAAATGTAGGAACCTCAATCTTAAGTCTTTTCCCAATCTTAGAAATGGCTCAAAAAAGTCTTTCTTCCTCCTGGATCACAATTTTGACTTCTCCTTCTTGATATTCTTCTTCAGCTTCATCCTCGCTTTCATCTCTGACATTAAGATTCATTCCTCTATGAATCTCTTCTTGCAATGCTTGCACTTGTCTCTATAGTGCCCTAACCTTAGGTGTTACAACACCAGCTCTTTCGCCACGTTCCCTTCGTGGAGGCATTTTTGCGATGCGTGCTGAAACCCTAACCACGGTCCTGGTGCAAACTGCCTCACAGTCGGTGATTTATTTACACACTCAGGAACTCCTGCTCTGATATCACTTGATGAAGGGTGCTCCCCTTAATACCACAAACACATAACAGAAATAGAGAAACCACAACAATATGCAAGAATAGAAAATTGGCTTCTTATTATCTCCACAAATGTGGAATTACAAACTTTCAGAATTACAATATGCAAAGCCACATGGGCATTCCCTTACAATATTCTGTAGGAAAAAGCCTCGAATTATTGCCCAGATCTACTACCCAGAACTATTCTGAACTGCCTAAGACAATAATACAGCCTTCCTTATATATGCAATTTTCCACTGCTTGGGAAGGTTCCAGAATTTTAGCCAATAAGGCCAACCAAACTTAGAATTATTTTATTTTATATTTTATTACATCATAGTCGGCTCAAGATAACCTTTGAAACCTGAATAGAAATTTTGAAGAAAATTATTTTCTACCAATTCAGGTGACCCAACTTCCGAAGACCATAACTCATCACTAGTTGACCCGATCGGCTATTATAACCCCATTTCAAAAATGCCACAAAGCGCTCTATAGGCTGTACTTGCACAAGCGCCCATCAGCCAAATTTTTGACCTCATTCAGGGCCTCTAAAGCCTTCAAAACTGAGTTCAAAGTTTCTGTACCCTGCTGCCAATACCGAAAATCTTCAATATCTTCCAATATACACTTGATCTGGCAATAAAAATTTACTGGCAGACTTATATTACCAAAATGAACCTCCAAGAAAGAAATCAGATCATTCTGAGCACATACGAAAATTACCAAAAATAGTAACTTTCCATAAATAGCAGCTCTGCACAAAATAGCCCTTATTGAATATAAAAATAGAAATATTTTTTTTGGGTGATGCAAGATTGCTCTTACACCCAGGATGCTCCTGCATCAAAATCATGTTTGCATTGGAATTAGGAGAGATAGGTACTGAGAGGGGAGGGGTGAATCAGTGCCTTAAAAAACTTTACTTGTAAACCTTTTAGATCTCTGACTGTAAATAGTGATAACCTTGCAAAATAACTTGTATCTAATTGCATATATCAATCATCCATTTAACTTATGAAAGTAAACAACATGAAATCAAAATAACAATCACATAACACAAGTATTTTGGTAATGCAGAAACCCTTGTTAGAAGGTAAAAACTGTGGTGGGGATGACACCCACAAATTCTTCACTACTGCAAATAGAAAAGGTTTGCTTGTTAGGGCTACAAGTTTTGATCACTTCTGGTGATCTTATCCTCTTAGGAGTAACATGTTAGATCAACTAGATCTACCTAGTTATAGGATTTTAACAACACTAATGAAGTGTGCACTCAGTTAAGAGATTTACATAAGACTGTTAAGTCTACTCTATTAAGAGATTTATCCAAAAGCTTTATTACAATTGTTAGAAAGCAATAGGCAATTACCTGCTAATTAAAAACTCAATTTTCTGATACAAATCTATAATTTCTAAATGTATTTCACCTTTTACTGTGATGAATGTTTGTTCTGAATCGCTCAGTAGCCTTTTGCGATTCTTCTTAATCTGATATCCTTTTCAATCTACTCTGTTAACTGATAGACTTGAAGTTAGGCAAGTGCTTCAAGTTCCTCCTTGATTCATATATCTATTCTCACATCAGTTCCCATCGCAGATGATGCAAACATACATTTATATAGCGATCTACTTTTTCCGCTTTAACAAAATTAGGTTACACAACTTAGTCATAACCCTAAGATCTACGGTGTACAAAAATGACCTAGATCAGACTATTATATAAGATATAAATCACATTTAATGAATATCATGACATTAAATATTCCTTGATATTGGTAAAATGTTTTCTCATCTGTTGTAACTGTTTTCATAGAAGAATGTGCCATTCTAGGTTACTATGCCATTTTTTGTGATCCTTGGTAAACATTGTATAAAATACTTGGTGTATATTGTGATGCTCAGTGTTTACTATCTGTCGATGTTGGTGTCTATTGGTGCTCGGTAAACTATGTAGTGCTTAGTGTGTAAGCTTTACCGACTAGTATGTCTTGCTTCTAGTTACCGATTTGCTCAATATAAGTGACCGACCGATATCTTTGATAACCTTTGATACTAATGACAACCTTAAATGCTCAATAGAGATAACAATCTCCCCCTTTGGCATTAGTATAAAAACTTGAATATATATAGATAAAATTTTCTATATATAACTTATATCTTTGCCATATACATATATGCTTATCAAAGTTTGTAAAGTACTCCCCCTCGGTGCATGCTCCCAGTAATATGTAGTATACGTAGCATCTATGTACATATTTGACATAATGACTTATACATTGATTTCCCCCTTTTTGATACTAATTCCAAATACAAAAATTAAACTGTATACTCACATATTGTCAAAAAAATTCGGATGGGTTTTCTTAAGTGACTCCAAGAGGTTTTCCCATTCCTCTTTCAAGTTGGTGAGAGCAATATGCTCAAGACTGAATTGTACATGCATGTCAAAGATGTTCTCCAACACCGAAATCTCAGGTGTTGCAACAAGTTTTTCCGCTTTGATAATGTGTGCCTCAAACATTTTCAGGTATGGCAGGAGTTATGTATGTAACCCAGTGACCTGATCAGTTATGTGCTCTTCTTGTTTCTTGAGATCTTCTATCAACCACCAAAGTTCCTAAACTCGATGAATGTGCTTTGAAAAAGCATGTGGCTCAGTTGTAGTAGCATTTTCATTGGTCTTGATTTCATCTTCCAGACCTTTTATCTTTTCACTGATCTCAACAGTGAAGGTTTCCATAGTGCATAGCTTTAGTAAGAATTGACAAATTAACTGGGCTATTGATTTTATTTTAGTTATTACCTTAGATAATTTGACCTTGTTGATTGCCACTTCTTGGCTAATTATTTATGCCAATTTATTTTGTATCCTTGTCTCTGCCCTTTCTTCAATCCATTTGTCTGCATCGGTATCTAGGGCAATGATCTTCTCTGTTAATATAGCAAGTTGATCTATGATGGGAGTATCTTCATCAATATTCACCTCAGGTACTACCTATTGTAGGATATCCTAAACATCTGTTAAGATTTCTTTTCATTTTGTTTCTTGCTTCATCTTTTCTTTCGCTACCTTTCTTTGACATAGTTCCCCATATTTGCTTAATTCCTCGGGGCTCAGGGTCCTCGAGTCACACTTAGGAATAATTATCATTTCATCTAGAGTGACTGACCCTTTTCCTTTCTTTTTCTTCTTCTTCTCCATTAGTAATGGTGATTTCTTCTCAATAACAACAAGAGACTTGTCTCCAGTCATCAGACTATCCTTCCCAATTAACACACTCTCTTCCTTCTTCTGCTCCTCGATAGACTTTGTCTCAGTTAATGGAGTGGGAGCCTCGGGTGTGGTGTCAGATGGGATTACCTTAGTTACCTTTGTCTCAGTGGAATGTGCCTCTATTTTTTTAGGCTCGTCTGTCTCTACAGGTTTCTCATTTTCTTGTACCTTGTGGTGTCTTTGTGTTGCTCGGGGTCTGAGGCATCGGGTTGTTCCTGTGAAAGAATTTCTACTACTTCTGCAAGTACAGGAAGCTCATCCGATAGTGATGTAAATGCACATTCAATGACTTGCACTTCATCTTGAGTGTTTTCTAGTGCAATATTTACATCCTCATCATCCTTGTCATTAGGATCACCATTTGTGATGTCCATAATGAGTACATCATCATCAGTTTTCTTCTTCATTTGGATTTCTACTTGATCTAGTGCATCCTGTGTGATATTTATGTCTTCTTTTTCTTCAGTGATATCAATTACCTCGGTAAGTGATATACCAGAATCCTTTGACTTCTCTACTATAGTATTATCAATGTATACACCTTTTCCTTTGGAATTTTGTCTCTTTTTAGATAGATTTAAGTATGCATTTTTCTCAGCTTGTTCTTTGGCTTTAATGATTTCTCTCCATAGGGTATCACCAGTCTCCTCTACATCTACTACATTCTCATCTAGTATCATCATGGCTCGGTTCTTTATAGAAAATCTTCATTGATGATTAACCATGAGTTCATCAAGTTCTTCTAGGCTTAGATGTGGAGTAGCCCGAACTAGAGATATTTCTCTCTTTCTTTTCTCAGTTTCAAGTGCATAAGCCCACTTTTGATTTATCCTATCATCCAACTCCTTTAGTAATGAACATGTAAATTCCAATCGAACTCGCTTGCATTTTATCATCATTTGGATGACTGCCTCTTCTAACTTGGTTTTATCCTCAGTTGACATCTTGTCAAATCTACCTATTTCTGGATCAGTAAGGTCTCTGTTCTCAATTATATCTTCAATGACTTCATCTATTGACCTTACCTTGTTGATGACGACCTTGAATTGATTGTTATCATCCTCATTTTTAGTGTCCTCAAGGTCTTCTTTACCTCTTATCAGTCTTCTCCTTTTCTTCAATGCTTCAGCTGCAACCTTGGATCCTTTCTTTGCATAAGTCATAGTTGGTGTAGCTGCTTTTCATTTTATTACCTTTTTTGCTTCCTTCTTTTATGGTGGTGAAGCTACAATTGATGATCTTGTCCTTATAACTTCTTGTACTGGTAACTGCTTCTTCTTAGGAACTTTGGGAGGAGGAACCAGTGTGGGATCTTTTTCTTCTTTAGACTTGATTTCCTCACTATCATATGGCTTGTCAGCTAACATTAGATGACCTTCGGTTGTCTGTTCAATCGGTGTCTCCTCAGATGAGCCAGAGACATCTCCAAATCTAGCAGTAAGATCTTTCTTCCTCTTCTTTTCCCTTCTAGACATTTTACCGATCTCTATGCCTGTAGTGATTCTAGATTTGGCCTCTTCATATGTTTTGAACCTAGTGGCAATGGGGTCTTTTGGTAATGCAAGCAGTGCATTAATAGATTTTATTGTGAAATCATGGTTCATTTCATAACCCATAGGTGCCAACCATTTTGATCTAGGTTCAACTGCTTTTTATCATGGAATGATTTGTGTCTACTACAAAACAAATTTATGTCTCAAATTTTTCAACTAATTCCCTTGGAATTCTACTTCTTTGATGCATTTTGGTCTGAAATTCTTTGAAGTATGCATAAAATTCTATATTTATTTTATTTCCTAATTTACTTATCATCTCAGTAATCTATGCATTTATTAGTTTATCTATTGTCTAGTTTAATTTACCGATGCCATGTACATATTTTTGTAGATAGAAAAATATACAAACAAGTAGTGATCCAAACTTACAGGTGTTTGACTTCTTTGACCTTATAGTCTTCATGTTCTCCTATAGTTTATGTAACAGTACCTCGGCAAGATCAACCTGGTGACCTTTCTCCACAATTTTGTATGTCATGTCTACTACACTACAGGGTACACTGTTGAGTCTGCTTGATTGAAATATTTTGTACCCAATTACATGTGCTGGGAAGTTAACTGCTGGGTCTTTGATTGTTGAAATTCTCAGTGCCCATCCGTCTGATTGAGCTCCACTATTCTTCTCAACATCAGGTAATGATGAACTACAAAAGGCTTTTGCTTTGTCGATTGTAGGGAGCCTAGTAACCCTACTGATCATTTTCTTAGTGACCTCAATTGGTTTATCTAGCTAGAATTTTCCATCATGATACCTACTCAATATGATTCTGATCCAGTCCGTCTTAAATGAATGTGGATAATATGTGACACATGATAACCCTGATTCCTCAATCTTCTTGTATTCTTGTTTTAATTTTCCATTGGTGCCATAGAGTAGTTGATGTGTTGCAACAGTTTCATAGTCTCCTACTTCTCCAATTTTGCAATGAATATACACTCTTACATCTTCTTTCAATAAAACCCTATCTAGTATGCTTGAGAAAGTGACTATTGAATCTATTTGTGATGCAACCTTGGGATGTGGCTTGAACTTAGGTTCATCAAAATTTTCCTTTAAAATCAAATTAACTTCTTCCTCGACACTTTGAGATTTGCTAGCGGACAATGTAGATGCCATAAATTGATTTAGGGTTTCGGCTAGTTGTAGGTAAATAAAGTGTTTGATAGAAAATGAACTTAGTCGTAATCATCGAAGAGTGATGTCAATTCAATCTACAGTAGCCTTGAATCCTTCTAAAAAACTTTTAGCTCAAACTCTTCTCTATGAAATATTCACTCCTCAAAAATTGCAATGTAAAATGAACTTTGTTTCTCATGTATTTATAGACTTTTCGATATTCCCACTCAAACTTTCATGCATTAAATGCTTGACCTACTTTTAGTTCATAACAGTTGTCAGCTTGGTGGCAACTAAAAATTTTATCCACTCGGTTAACACACAATTTCTTTGTCGGTTGAACGATTTCCTCAGTTAACCCTAAATAGTGATTACTGATGGGTAACCAGCTCTCGGTCTAACTTTTACCAACTATATAACTTTGTTAGCTCAAAACATGTAAACCATAGTGCATCTTTACTCATGCAGATTTGGTATGTGCACAACATATATAAGGAAGTGTATGTAAAATGTGATCATTTTGAAATGTCAGTTCCATACATACTTATATCACCTTAAGTGGAGGTACCGATGTCACCCAATCTAATGGACGAGGTTTCACCGAAAGCATTACTTGACTCAGCATTCTCATTAGATTCCTTTCTCCACATTGTGTTCCTTATCTTCATGATATCTACAATAGTGTTTCCACTCTCAAATACATGATTTTCATCTGGTGCTCGGTCTTTGCAGTCCTTGCTTAAATGACCGACTTTATGACAGTTTGCGTACATGCCATTCCAGTGCTTGTCCAGCTTCTTGATTGTCCAATCTGACTCTTTCTATAACAATTTGCTGCAATCTGTCCATATCTACCACAAGCAGTACAATTAGCCCAAGTGTTATAATCCCAAATATAAGAATTACCTTGTCTCTTCGGTTGATAAGGCTTTCACTGTATTTTCTGCTTAAGAGTCCATACTTGCTTCATCTTAGCCTTACACTCTCATGCAGTGTGTCCATGTTTATTACAAGTATAGTGTATTTTCTCCATAGTAGTATTGTTAGCAATATCATTCTATTTAGCTCTACACTCGTAAGCTTGGTGTCCAAACTTACCATAGTAATAACAATATCCATTAAACTTAGGAGTGATAGGAGGTTTACCTTATGCTTTGCTTCTACACACATTAGATGTATGTCCCGATTTTCCACAATGATAACATGTCAACACTTTAGGTTTCTGAATTTGATTATTGTTGACTTTTTCAGCTTGATGTGATGATTCTCCTTCCCCGGTATACCCTAGACCAGCTTTACTCTGAAATCTTCATTGATTAGTCAGAAAGTCATCAATCTTCTTAGAACTATCCTTAGCCAGTTTCATCATTTTGTTGTGTTGCTATTGATTTCTCACTTCATTCTTCAACTTCTCATTCTCCTCTCTGAGTCTTGCAACATGTTCTAGTCTTCTTGACAATTATCCATTTACTCAGTTTACTTCTTGATTCATAGTCATCATTTGATTAGATACTTGGAAGTGATGATCAATGAGTCTCTGTATTTCATTTTCTTTAGCTTGAAATTGTTCAGTCACCTTTCTTCAGTCATCAATAGCCAGATTCCTTTCTTGCTCAGCTTGTCTAGCATTGTTCATTGTTTCTACCATTCTCACCATCTGAGATTATTTATTGATTTGTAGTGCTTTCACTTGATCAACTAAGTGTTGATTCTTTTCAGAAAAATCAGTGATTATACTTTCAGATCTATCAGAGATGCTTCCAGAACTAGATCCAATATGCTCGAACATTTCATCAATAGATTCTTCATGGTAACTGATCTCATTTTGTAGAATAGCTGGGTTCTTCCTTTCAACCAGTAATTTCTTCAGTCCTTCCTTGGCTTGCTTATACTATTCAATAAACATCTGCATTTGTATCTTCTGATTCTCAATAGTCTTATCAAGCTTATATATCTCCATGACTTAGATCTTTACCCTTTAGTGGTTAAACTGTTCAACAAGAGAACTATGCTCTGATGCCAATTGTTGGAATTAGGAGAGATAGGTACTGAGAGGGGAGGGGTGAATTAGTGCCTTCTAAAACTTTACTTGTAAACCTTTCAGATCTCTGACTATAAACAGTGATAACCTTGCAAAATAACTTGTATCTAATTGTATATATCAATCATCCATTTAACTTATGAAAGTAAACAACATGAAATCAAAATAGAAATCACATAACACAAGTATTTTGGTAATGTGGAAACCCTTGTTAGAAGGTAAAAACTATGGTGGGGATGACACCCACAAATTCTTCACTACTACAGATAGAAAAGGTTTTCCTGTTAGGGCTACAAGTTTTGATCACTTCTGGTGATCTTACCTTGTTAGGAGTAACATGTTAGATCAACTAGATCTACCTAGTTATAGGATTTTAACAACACTAATGAAGTGTGCACTCAGTTAAGATATTTACATAAGACTATTAAGTCTACTCTGTTAAGAGATTTATCCAAAAACTCTATTACAATTGTTAGAAAGCAATAGGCAATTATTTTCTAATTGACAACTCAATTCTCTGATACAAATCTATAAGTTCTGAATGTATTTCACCTTTTACTATGATGAATCTCTACTCTGAATTGCTCGGTAGCCTTTTTTGATTCTACTTAATCTGATATCCTTTGCAATCTACTTTGTAAACTGATAGAGTTGAAGTTAGGCAAGTGCTTCAAGTTCCTCCTTGATTCATATATCTATTCTCACATTAGTTCCCATCGCAAATGATGCAAACATACATTTATATAGCGATATGCTTTTGCTGCTTTAACAAAATTATGTTACACAACTTAGTCATAACCCTAAGATCTACGGTGTACAAAAATGACCTAGATCAGACTATTGCATAAGATATACATCACATTTAATGAATATCATGACATTAAATATTCCTCAATCTTGATAAATGTTTTCTCATCTATTGTAACCATTTGCATAGAAGAATGTGCCATTCCAAATTACTATGCCATTTTCTATGATCCTTGATAAACACTATATAAACTGCTCAGTGTATAATGTGACGCTCGGTGTTTACTATCTGTCGGTGTCGATGTCTTCTGGTGCTCGATAAACTGTGTAGTACTCGGTGTGTAAGCTTTACCGACTAGTCTGACTTGCTTCTAGTTACCAATTTGGTCAATATAAGTGACCGACCGATATCTTTGATAACCTTTGATACTAATGACAACCTTAAATGCTCAATAGAGATAAGAGTTTGATTTAATTACTAAGTCACTTATTATCTATTTATGCTTAAGATAAATGTTATGCATATAATAATTAATTATTTTATTAATTATTATTGTGCAACCTAGATTTTACCTTTTTAGGTTTTCAAATCTCCTTTGTTTTCATAGCTTTTGTAATAGATTATTCATTATTGAATTGAAATTTTTGTTTTTGCACATCAAGAATGATTTCTCCTCTCTCGTGGATCAATGTGTTTAGGCCTCCATAGCTTCTTGCTTCTTCTCTCTCTTTCTATGACAAGTGTTTGCATGCAGGTGTTCTAAGGAGTTGTGGGTTGTTTTCTCATCAACTCAAATATGGTATCAAAGCTTTAGATCTATTTCCCCCTATTCTCTTCTTTAGAGATTCATCCATAACTATCAGATCTATATATTCAGAGGGTTTTCTGTCAAATCTAGGGGGACCTATTTTCTGGTCATCTTGGCTTCAAACGGACCTCATGATTGCATTTATAGCATCCCAGAACCCCTATATCCATATAAAATTTATCCAATTTGGACAAAGTTGGAATCTGTGGAAAACCAATTTTGCAACCGATCCCTGACACAGATCCCAAGGAGGTCACTATTTTTTGGAGTATTCCTAGCCCAAACAAACCTTTCAGTTATGTTCAAAGCATTTGAAAAACCCAAAATCCTAATAAAACTTGTCGATTTTGGACAAGTTGGCCTCAGACACAATTTTTTTTTAGGTACCAGGTCATACGGCTTGGGCACAAACTCTGAGGCAAAGCTTTTTTGCTGATGGCACAACTATTTCTCTACCAATAGTAACTACTAGCATTCAGCCCCCAACTAGCAGCTGACAAGGTCACATGGATAGCCCCTAGTGCTATAGTTTGAGCCCCTTGGTCACCCACGTGACCAGGGGCTATGTTTTTAGCCCGAGGCAGATTTGAGCCATCATGGTCATTTGACCATCAAATTTAGGCTCTCTAGTTGCAGATGGCAGTAGAATTTTGGACACCATTTTGGGCCCTCCAGAGCACTCGATGGGTTTTGGCTCATAACTTGAGCATACAATGTCAAAATTGAGAAAATAAGATATCATCAGAAAGCTAGTTCCAAGATCTATCCAGATCTGGAGGTTTCAATTTTTGATTTTTCTCTTTTGATAGTGGTTTTTACTGTCAAATCTAGATGTTTATTTTTGTACTCTGGGAGCTCTATCTTGTGCATCTAGACTCTCTTTTGGGAAAACAATATATCGTTGGAATTCTTGTTCTGAGAGCTTTCTAGTGTTTTGAGTATTTTTTCCAGGTTCTGCTCGAGGTACATTTTATTCAGATTTTTGCATTTTTGCAATCTAGTGGATATCTTGGATGTTTCAAGCCTTGGGATCTCTTCTCTTTGAGGGATGGCTCATCTTAGGTTGTTCTTTTGTTTCAGCACCCTTCACTCTTCTTTGAGAAGTGTATACTTCACTTTTGTAGCATTCATTTATGCACACGCACTGAGATAAAGTTCCATTCTATTACATGTATGGGATCTTCCACATGTTCATGCTCTTTGTACTCGCACTCTATTATAAAGTGCCAAGGAGGTTTGATGTTTGCCTTTGTTTTCCATCTACTTTTTGTTAGGAATAGTCCCAAGAGATAACTGAGAGGGGAGGGGTTTTGAATCAGTTATCTACAAGTTTCAATTTTTTATCCAATTAAGTATACTTAAACATAAAGCATAAACACAATGAAAGAACACTTGAACACAACACAATATTTTGGTTACAAGGATACCCAAATAGGTAAAAACCCTGGTGGGAATTGACACCCACTAATATTTAGCACTAGTGTATTATGATCCTTGTTAGAAGATCCTTAACCCTATTAGGAGTTTCTTTACAATATATTTAGTACACTAGACCTGGTCAAGGGTCAGACCTTGTTAGGAGTCTTTTACAATAGTCCTTGTTAGGGGAGAGGACGCATTGTCTAAGAGCACACTGCTCAAAGGGGTGAAGGCTACAACCTTCTGTTTAATAGATATACACTATATCTAGATCTTGATGAACTTCATTTTGACATACTATCTAGATCAGTTCCAATGTATACCACAAACACTTTACTTGGTCACATAGACCTTCTTCTGATGGCTCAGCACTTCACACACTTTTCTCTGCTCTTCTTAGTCAACTATGAACCACACCCAAGCAATAAAAAAATGACTGCCTATAAATATATTTCCTCTAAATGATATAACCAAATTGGCCTCTTAGAACCTCCTTGAAATCATATTAGAGAAACCATAACAAAATTTGATAAACATTCTGTCAGCTCTACTATGCACACAACACATTCTGGGACCTGTCCAATAGGATAATTGTAGACGCACGTTACACACTGTTAGCTCTACCAAAATAACTAGATCTTTCTCCTCAAGCTGAATTACTTCATGCACTCTTAACCAAACATCAATAACTCTCCTCTAAGCTTAAATCCAAGGGTGCATACCCACATGATAGGCACAGCTCTAGAACCAATAAAATCTCTGTCGGCTCTTCTGAATAAACACAGGAAACTACTACTAGCAAATATCGACTACATAACTTCACTAATACTGATTATCAGACTATGCATCCATGACTAAAACATCACTGACATGTCTTCAACATATATCCAAACGTGCAAGGCTCCATGATAACTATACGGACAACCATACACAGAACACTATCTGTTACTCTGTCAGGAACACTGCTGACACGAGTTGCTATATAACTGTCTATACTAACAGTTAACCTCTATGTCCATGATATCATGTTGATATCATGCCCATACTACATATACTGAAATCTTACTGCATAAGACTTCCACGCATGCTACTTTCCATATGTTGTCATCAATGAAAAACATACAGTCAGTACTGGCCTGCCGGCAAATCTCCAACACTTTTTTCATGGGAGCGTTCCTCTAATGACATTAGCCTCAGGTATCTTTATTTGTGTTTGTACTCTCTCTGCACCTTTGATGTTTTAGATTCATCTTCATCATGTAGTTCATATTGCATGATCTTTTTAGTGTACCTATCATTACTCCCTTGTCAGCATTATGAGGGGTTTCTACTGTTGATTCTACTACTTCCTTGGTTGGATAGTGTGAGCTATGTATTCAGTATTTGATTCTATGTACTATGCAAATGCAGTGGCTACCTGTACCTATGCATTCCGATGAGATAGATCATTTACCATATGGACAATCTTCTCTTTCCTAGTTTTTGGACGCACTCTTCTAGATTTGATTGATCAGCTCTACAGACTTTGGTATTTTTATGTCATTTGTATTTTTGAGTTTAGGTGTTTTCCTTTGTTTGCCTCCAAATTCAAGTAGTGTCATTTGAGGGCACTTGTGTAGATTACCATATTCTGTATCTTCAACTTCAGTTGTTTTTCTTTCTTTGGCTCCTGATTCAAGTAGTTTCATTTGAGGGCACTCATGCAGATTATAGTCTTCTCTACCTAGTCATATTTCAGTGGAGGATCTTCAGATCGCTAGTTACTTCCTCACATAGTTTATAGTTTCTCGCTTTAGTGATTTTTTACATGTTCATCCTTGTTCCTATTTTCTGGAACATTCCTAGTTCTGGAGGCTTCTTTAGTCCTTCAGACTAGTCTCTGTCTCCTTTTGGAGTAGAGTTGTTCCCATGTGGTTTTCTCTATTTCTCTGATTTATAGAAAATCTCTTTTATACTTGGGTACCTGATCACACCTTCTGTTGCTGGGACCCATTTTTTTTTAGTAGTTCTTTCTAGGTTTTTAGATTCTCCCAAAGTTTATCTTAAGGGGGGTGTTAGAGTAATAAAGTGTTTTCCTACTAATTAAATAATGTTTGATTTAATTACTAAGTCACTTCTTATATATTTATGCTTAAGCTAAACATTAGGCATATAATAGTTAATTATTTTATTAATTATTATTGTGCAACCTAGGTTTTACCTTTTTCGGTTTTCAGATCTCCTTTTGTAAGGATTGATCTTCTTTGTTTCCATAACTTTTGTAATAGATTATTCATTATTGAATTGCAACTTTTATTTTTTCACATCAAGAATGATTTCTCCTCTCTCGTGGATCAATGAGTTGAGGCCTCCATAGCTTCTTGCTTCTTCTCTCTCTTTTTGTGTTAAAATAATAATAAAATAAAGTAAGACAAGAAATTGTTTAATTCAATGAGAAAGGAGTAAGTAGATTTACCATGAATTAACACAAAACTAGGAGCATTCACCAAAGAGAAAAGCAACAAAGGAGACAATATTTTGAAGGGGGAAAAGCATAAAAAAAACCCCCATGATATAATGAATGGCCAAAAATTCTTGTGTGTGTGTGTGTGTGTGTGTGTGTGTGTGTGAGAGAGAGAGAGAGAGAGAGAGAGAGAGCTTACCTCATACAATAGTGTTCAAGAAAAATAATTATCTCATATAAAGAGAGAAGGAGAGCCATCGCTTTTAATAGATATGT
This sequence comes from Chamaecyparis obtusa, assembly GCA_027943335.1. NCBI lineage: Eukaryota > Viridiplantae > Streptophyta > Pinopsida > Cupressales > Cupressaceae > Chamaecyparis > Chamaecyparis obtusa. Next base: position 218,891 of record BSBK01001814.1, read on the forward strand.
GAGAAAGGAGTTACATTGTAACTATGCATGCCACATTTCAATAGTGTGTAAGACAAATGTAGGATTCCTCATAAGGAGGAATATCTATTTTTCTTAATAAAGAAATTACAAATATGACATGTCCTCCCACTTGGACTAGAGGACAAATACAATAGGATTCCTTGGTTTATCCTTTAAATACATATTTTACCAAGGAAAGATTAAATTCTAGCACCCCGCTTTAATATTTACTTGGGGCAATTACATCAAGGGGTATCAAACCCAAATTGTTACAATGAAATTGAAATTTCTCTCTAGAAAGAGGTTTTGTCAAAACATCTGCAACTTGATCTTCACCTTTGCAATGGATGAGAGACACTTTCTTTTTTGCAATGTGCTCTCTAATGAAGTGGTGGTGGAGAGAAATATGCTTTGACTTTGCATGGTAAAATGGATTCTTTGCCAAGGCTATTGCACTTTGATTGTCACAATACAATGGTGTAGGTTCTTGTTGAGGTAGACCCAAATCTTCAAGTATTCTTCTAAGCCATAGAGCTTCTTTAGAGGCATGAGTACAACTTTTATATTCAGCTTCGGTAGAACATAGAGACACAGATTGTTGTTTTTTACTTTTCCAAGATATAGAACCTGAACCAAGAGAAAAACAATACCCAAAAGTAGATTTCTTATCATTGGGGTCTCCACATAAATCTGAATCAGTAAAATCTTTTAAAGAAAAATAAAAATTTGCATCATAAAATAATCCTAAGGTAATAGTACCTTTAATGTAACGTAATATTCTTTTAGCAATTTTGAAGTGAGTTTGTTGAGGCTTGGACATGAATCTTGAAACTAAACCAACACTAAAAGATAAATCAGGTCTAGTGAGGGTTAGATAAATTAAAATACCTACAAGTTCTCTATAAGGAGTAGCATCTATGAATGGAGATTACATATCTATCATTAACTTAGTTCCTAATTCACAAGTTATAGAGACATCATTAGCATTAGTCATATCAAATCTTTGTAAGAGATCTTGAGCATACTTAGATTGTGAAACAAATATACCTTTAGAAGTTTGTCAAATTTGCATGCCTAAGAAGTAGTGCAAGATGCCTAAATCTGTCATTTGAAAGTGTTGATTGAGTTGAAATTTAATTTTAGAAAGTAAAGGAGTAGACATAGATGTAAGGATTAAATCATCAACATATAAGATAATAATAACAATGTCATTTTCAGTATGCTTGATATACAAGTTTGGATCATTTTTACTTCTATCAAAACCATGAGACATAAAGAAAGCATTAATTTTGGAATGCCACTCTCTAGGAGATTGTTTTAAACCATAGATAGATTTATTTAGTTTGCATACTAGATGTTCATGAACTTCTTTAATAAAACCCAGGAGGTTGAGACATATAGATTTCTTCATGTAAATGACCATTTAAAAGGCACTTTTAACATCCATTTGGTGAATAGGCCAATTCATTTTTGTAGCTAAAGAAAGAACAACTTTAATGGTGGGCATTTTTGCAACAGGAGCAAAGGTTTCATTATAGTCTATTCCTTCAACTTGAGAAAAACCTCTTGCTACTAGTCTAGCTTTAAACTTACTAATATCATTATTTGCATTCAACTTAGTTTTGTATAAACTTTACATGAAACTAGATTTTTTCCATGAGGTAAATTATCTAAATCCCAAGTATTATTAGAAATTAAACTATCATATTCCTCTTGCATAGCAATTTTCCAGTGAGGTTGATTTTTAGCTTGAGCAAAAGTTTGAGGATCATTAGAATTAGAGAGAGAAGTCATAAGAGCATAATTGCAGTAGTTTATCCTTCTAGGTTTAAGTCCACCCATTCTAGAAATGTAATCATCATCTTCCTTAAGTAAATCTTTAAACAATTTAGGATTTCTCCTAGAATTAATAGAAATATTACTAGGAGGAGTAAATAGATTATTACCATCATCATCATCATCATCACTACTACTACTAGAAGGAACAAAAGCATTAGAAGGAGTATCATTACTATCTTTATGTTCATCATTATCCTTTTGAAGAGTATTAGTATTATCCTTAGTGTTAGGAACAAAAACAGAAGGAACATAAAAATTAGGAGTAGAAATGTGAGGAATAGGGTTGAGAGACAGAGGTTGGTCCTCCACAAGAATTATGTTGCTGTGACTAAAATCATAATTTGAAATTTGAGAGCAGTCATGCACACCATTTTTAGCAATGCAAACATCACGAGCTATTTGAACTTTATTAGTAAGAGGGTCATAAACTCTATAAGCTTTAGTGTTCTTAGAATAGCCAACAAATATATGAGGTGAGGATTTAGGATCTAACTTTTTCCTTTTCTGTTTAGGTGTGTGAACATAAGCAGTTGAGCCAAAAGTCCATAAATGAGACAAATTAGGTTTTTTTCCTGGCCAAGCTTCTTTAGGAGTTTTATTTGGTAGGGCCTTAGTAGGAGTTCTATTAATAATATAGGTGGCACATGTCATAGCTTCAGCCCAAAATTTATAGTCCATATTTCTAGCATGTAATAAACATCTATCCATTTATACTATTGTTCTATGCTTCCATCCTGCCACACCATTTTGTTCTCATGTGTAAGGAACGGTAAGCTCATGTTTGATACCAAAAGATCTTAAGTAAGAATGGAAAGCATGATTAACATATTCAGTACCATTATCAGTCCTAAGAATCTAAATTTTACAACCCCTTTGTCTTTCCACAAAAACATGAAATTCAACAAAAATATCAAGGACTTGATCTGTACTATGTAAGAAATAGATCCAAGTTCTATGAGAATAATCATCAACAAAAGTTAAAGCATATTTAGAGCCTGAAATAGAAGTATTTTCCATAGGACCTAAAAGATCACTATGAATGAGAACTAAATTATTATTAGCTCTCCAAGATGATTTATGGGGAAAAGATTCTCTATGCATTTTACCACTCATACATCCATTGCAATCAAACTTAGAAGGAGTAAACTTAGGTAACCCATCTACCATATTTTCTTTTTGAATTAATGAGATATAATCAAAATTTAAATGTCCTAGCCTCTCATGCCAAATGTGAAAATCAACAGTACCGAGTAATGAATATCTAGGAGAGGCAAATTGATAAAATTTAAAGAGATTATCACCATCCAATTTAGCATTAGCAACTATCTGATCAATATTGGGATCAATGATATGGAAAATATTTTTATGAAACTCAACCTTATAATCTTGACATAATTTTGGAATAGAAATAAGGTTACCTTTCAAATCAGGAACATAAAGAACATCATGTAATTTACCATTTGGAACAGAAACATTACCAATTCCTTCAACTTGACAGTAGTAATTATCAGCTAAAGAAATAGGAATATTCATAGAATCAGGTCGCAAAGAATCAAAGAATTCCTTATGAGATGTAACATGTTGAGATGCACCACTATTAATAATCCATTCAAGTGGTTTAGAAGCATTAAAATAGATAGTAAAAGCAGAACGAGATTGATTTCCATTAGATTTTCCATTTGAGTAGTTTTGAGAATTAGGTTGATCATCCTTTTGTTTCTTAAAACAGTTATGTATTGAGTGACCATCTTTACCATAATAGGTGCAATGTGGCCTATTTGAATGATTACTATTATGATCGTTATTGGAAGGCCTAGAATTATAATGATAATTAAGTTGCTGGCCTGAGTTATTATTTGAGTCATTAGTATTGTTTGATCTTTGATAATTTTGGTTGTTTTGATTAGTGTTAGAAGATCTATTGTTATTGTGACTTTGAGAGACATAGGCATGTTTGTGAGTTTTAATTATACCAAATTGAATCAATTTTGCTTCCTCTTGACACAACATATTTTGAAAGATGGCATAAGTTAATTGAGATGCTAAAGAAGGAATAGCTAACTACGAGTAAATATTTGTAATAAACTGTTGGAACTGTCTAGGAAAATATTTACGAATAATTATGTGGATTATCATTAAATTAGAGAGAAGAACTTGTAAACCAATTAGTAAAACTTTAATTAAATCAAACTTGAGCAAGAAATCATTAATAGAGTTGAAGTCAGTATACTTGAGGTCTTCAAGTTGGTCTTGAAGTTGGATTTTTTGAGTCTCATCTGCACTATCATAGGTATTTTTTCAGGATGTCCCAAGCTTGATGGGCTTCTGTACAAGTAGAAATTAAGACATACAATTTGGCACTAAAGGAGATCCTAATTAAACCAAGTGCTTCCTCATTTTTAGTCTTCCAAGCAGTTTGGTCAGCTTGAGGAGCAAAGGCTGCTGATTTTGAACTAGCATTAGTTGCAATATCTAAAATATGTCTAAATCTAAAGATGAAGGTCATGTGCATTTTCCATGCACGATAATGTATACTAGTTAAATTTATTTTTGGCATCAGGGTGGTCATAGTTAAATACAAAGATTTAATGTAAAGAACACCTAAACTTGAGATAAATAAACAAAAACCCTTAACAAAACCTAGAAAATAAACTTTGAAAGCAAGAGCACTGTGAGAGAAGCCAAAAAACTAGGCATGTAGATCAAACGCATGCAAAAGAAACTATATACACTTGCATGAAACAAGAAAAAGCTATGAAAGCTTACGCCAAGGAGGCATGAAAGGAAAAAACAACTACTAGAGGTAAAACTGAAACCAAGAACACTTAAGAGTTAACAAATCTCTATTAAGTTGTTATTGATTAATAGATAACAACAATAATCTCTTGCATTCAAAGAGAAAGCTATACACTTAAGCATGCAAAGAGGAGACAAAGAGAGAAATAAACTAAATAAAATTGAGCAGGAACTTCGCAAGGAGATTGATGAACTCAATCAGCAGCAATGGGAGATTAAAGAGAGGCAATCTAACATCTAACAATAGGCCAAATCATGAAGCCCCAAAACAACCAAAACTTCTAAAATACAAATCGCCTCTTTCGAAATGCACTAACCCTAAAAGCGTAAAAAACCAATTTTTTAAACTACAAATCATCTTAATTAAAAGTGGCCGCTAAAGAATAAATAAATGATTTCAGAGGCAGCTAAAGAATAAATAAACTGAAAAGAACTTAAATTAGAATGAGCAGCCCAATGAAGCAATAAATGAATGCAAGGAAGCTAAATGATTAGGAAAGGAAAAAATAAATGCATGCAACTGAAATTACAATGCAATGATTAAAAAAATGTATGAATCGATATATATATATATATATATATATATATATATATATATATATATATATATATATATATATATATATATATATATATATAAGATTAATAAGAGAGATGGTGAAAATTTTAGAAACTAAATTAGTAATGCATGAACCAAAATTTAAACTATTTGCAAAGAGAAATGAAATATAATAAAGTTATGAAGTTCAATTCTCTCTAAACAACGTCTCTGAATTTGGACTACACCAAGATATGGTAGCTTCTTTACCTACACACTCAAAACATGATTAAACAAACCTGCTCTAATACCATGTTAAAATAATAACAAAATAAAGAGAGACAAGAAATTGTTTAATTCAATGAGCAAGGAGTAAGAAGATTTACCATGAATTAACACAAAACTAGGAGCATTCACCAAAGAGAAAAGCAACAAAGGAGACAATATTTTGAAGGGGGAAAAGCATTAAAAAAACCCCGTGATATAATGAATGGGTAGAAATGCCTAAGAATGAGAGAGAGAGAGAGTGAGAGCTTAGCTCATACAATAGTGTTCAAGAAGAAGAATTATCTCATATGAAGAGAGAAGGAGAGCCATCTCTTTTAATAAAGATGTGAGAAAGGAGTTACATTGTAACTCCCATTTCTATGCATGCCACATTTCAATAGTGTGTGAGACAAGTGTAGGATTCCGCATAAGGAGGAATATCTATTTTCCTTAATAAAGGAATTACAAATATGGCATGTCCTCCCACTTGGACTAGAGGACAAATACAATAGGATACCTTGGTTTATCTTTTAAATACATATTTTACCAAGGAAAGATTAAATTCTAACATTATGTGACAGGTATTTGCATGTAGGTGTTCTTGGGAGCGGTGCGTTATTTTCTCATCAACTCCAATAAAAATAATGGACAGAGAACACAAAATAGTAGGGTTAACATCTTTAATGTATAAAAAATAAAGCCCCAAAACCTTATCAAAATATAAGAATATATTAGAATGGATAGAGGATCCAATCCTAATCAAATATGCTAGAAAAAGTATATTAATAAAAAACACTAGCTTTGAAAAGAAAAGGTAAAATAAAGTCTAGTAGGTTCACAATTTTAGTTAAGGAAAACTAAAACAACTCACTTGATTCTTTTGGCCAATATTATGAAAATTCAATAAATTTAATAAAATGCCTACTTAAGTATTAGCTTATAATTAGGAGTTGGGATGTGAATTCTATATTAAATTAGATATAAAAATTAAATAAATTAATGATATTAAATATTTAGGACTAAGTATTGAGATCTAATATCATGTTGATCAAACAAGATAATTTGTTTAGCCTAAGAATTCTATATAAATTGCACATATCAAATTAGAATTCTAATAAAGTTATTACAATGCATAAATGAATTGATTTTATAGAAAACAATAGCTCTAAAATTATGAAAGTAGCCAACTCAAATCAAGAAAACAAGCAAGAGCTAGATATGCAAACTAAGTTTTAAGATATACAAGCTAGAGGTACATGATGTGCATGATATGAAAACTAGAGCCTAAATAGATTAAAATAAACTAAATTAGTCTCAACAAAGTGAACTTATGTTAGGAATGCATGTGTATAATACATGTTCAATTGCATGATATTATTTTTTTATTATGTTCATAACTATGAAACACAACAAATGTAGATGTGCATGATGCAATCTATGTATTTATGAACAACATGTGCATGCTTTAACAACTCCATAAGTAAAACTTAGGAATAATAGAAATAATATTAGCATGAAACAAAAAAATGAATGGGTCCTAACAACTAGGTCTGGTTAGGTACCTATGTACAAACTAATGCAATGCAATCTCTTACAAATTGATTAAAGGAGAAAAAATAGTTGAAAAAAAACCCTCTTTAAAAGAAAGAAATGAAATAAAAAAGATCACATGTGACCAGGCATGAGGGAATCCAAATATCCCCCTAAGTACTCTATTAATCACATAAGTATAATCAATAGTCGCCCATAGGAGAGATAGGAAGAGATAAAGCATTATGAACATAATGAAGAAGCTCCAAACTTAAAAATGTAGGGTCAAGGATGAATCTTCATGAAGGTCCAAGAGTAAAATTTTTTTTTTTATCATTTAGGAAGAGACACAACCAATGGCCACTTGTTAGAAGAAAATTCATAAAGGAGGTGGATAGTATAGTACCAAGATGTGTGCCATGGAAGAGTTTTTATCTACCTACATGTTTGAATCCATAAAAATTGAACCCACTAAAGAAAGATCAAAGAATTACAAAGACACCTAATGAACAACCTCTAAAGGGGGTTGAAGATGGGATGATTTAGGAACAATCAAACTATCATCAAATAGGAAGTGAAGATCCTCAAGAATATACCCCCAATGTTTGAAATGTTTGATGTATCAAAAAATGTGCAATTTATAGAATATGTGATGCATAAAAAATAGCTTCAATGAGTAGTAAGTAGTCATCACATTTAGCTCAAAATAAAAGATAAAAATCAACCTAATAAATGAAAATAATCTTTAAATTAGGAGAAGGTAGAGGAGGAAGAAAAAATTGAGTCTGAAGAACCATGCGGAATGAATAAAGTATAGATAGGATCAAGTGATGAGATCTCTACTCAAATATCTAATACACTTGAGATGCATGAGAGCTATGACTAGCTGAAAGAACTACATGTTCAATTTGAGAAAAAATTGAGAACTCATAGAAATGAAATCATCTTTGAAAAATATCAACACTTAATGAGAATTGAATAATGGGTGAAGACAAATCTTTTTCCCTTATCACTATTAGTAATTTGGTGTATGAAAGGGAAGTTAGAAGATAATGAAGGGACAAAAAGAACATCATTGAATTTTTTTCATCAATCTCAATAGAACCACTCTTGGTAATTGATTCAGAGGTAGGGGCTCACCAAAAATAGCATGTGAACATTTAAAATCCCATCAAGCATATTTCACAACAATGGGCTCAATGACCTTCTCCAAACTCAACTACAAATATTTAGAAACACTACCTTTTCATGACAGTCCCCAAGTGACAACCTATTACTTGGAATGAAATCACACTTTCATGTAATTTTGTTTCACAAGACATCATCACCATCACACCCTACAACTCACCTCCACAAGAATAGTTTGCTTCATCGACTTCAAATAGAAAATAAGAACTCTATTATTCACAGGCCTCAAATAGATTTAGATAAATATTAGAATAACTAAATACATCCTTTTACATCATTAAAAAAATTCAAAAACTAGGGATTCACCAAATATCATGGTTTACACCAAATCAACATTATTGTCTACTAGCCTTGCCTAGAGACAAATTTGATCATAAATTTTCAATAAAAAATTAAAATCCCAACCTAAATGGCATTTCAAATACCCTTTTTTCTCTTTCATAAACATAGATCAAAATGTGCATATGATGATTTCAAACATCCTTACCAAATAATGACTATTTTGTTTTCATATAAGGCTAATTAGGCCATTTTTTCAAAGGAACTACCAAAAAAAGCTTCTTTGAAATCCCAAAATATTCTTAGATCTTCACCTCTGGTCAAAAATTTGCAAAAACACCAACTTTTAAGCTATGAAATGCTCAAGAACTCAACAAAATAGAAAACCCTCATTTTGGTCTCTTTCAAGGAGAATTTATTGACCATATATTCAAGGGTTCATCTCCTCTTTCCAATGATCCAAATACATTTAAATACATCTTCCCAACCACTCTAAACACTCATGATACCATCTTATCCATGAAAGCATTAATTAGTATGCCATGTATAATGAGAGTTGTGCAATTCTTAATGATCAATGGTTACCCTAGCTAGTCCTAGAACCCACCATGAGAAAACTTGCCATATCTTCCTTAAAAGTTGATGGATTTTCATCAAATCAATTTCCTATGAAAATAGGTTCACAAAGGAATCCATTATAGTCAATTTTGCATCAAATCACATCCATATATGCAACCATGTAAATGACTGAAATCAGAAACAAAATGCATAAAATCAAAAAATTGTTACAATTTATTCAATTGTTTCTCCATTACAAATTCCCAAAACTCCATTAAACTTCATCTCATGATGGAGGTGTATTTTAAAAAAATATCACAAACCAGTATGATCTTTTACAACTAATCAAAACAGACCTAGGCTACTCTAGATCTTCCTATTTTCACATCTTGACAAATTTTTTTCTTTTTTTTTTTGCATTAACAACTTTTTCCATTTACTTTAAATTTATTACGGAATTACCTTATTTACTTATAAAAAATAAAATGACCTTTTTATAGGTCTCCTGACATCAAATTAACAATTAAACTCTCTTAAACAAAACATTAGGCCCATTGTGACATTTTGATTATTTGTTTGCAAGAAAAGACAACTTTCTTTTAAATTTAGCAAATTTTCTCCATTCACCTTTTTGACTCCTCTAACCCTCCTAACATATTGAAAGGTACCATATAATCGTATTACAATGCCAAGACAGATTACAATGTTTTTGATTAAGTAAAATAGGTTTTATAGGGACCCTAAAACCCAAAACAAATAAAAGTCTTGAGATAGTCATAAAAACCAAATAAAGTAAAGCATTATTAAGTAGCAAGAGCAGGCCAACATAGGGCCAAGTAAGAAAAAATAGAAAAGGAATAGCCAAGCCAAAAGGAAAAAAAACTAGAATAGGTTAAGCCAAGCTCCTGAGCATGGCGGCAACATTATTTTCCAGGGCCTCCATCAGTTGAACAATATCTTTAATGTTTTGCACCTGAGAGTCATCATCTTTCCCCCTATTCTTCCTAGTTTTTGCCCTAGTTCTTTTTCGTGGACCTTCCATCTACTCTGTGTCTTCTTTCTTGATCCCCTGCTCCATCTTGGGGTCTATTTTTTCCTCCATCTTTTTGATCAACAACTTTAAATTTTTATTGGAGTTTTTTATTATGTTATGATTTTGCTTAGCCACTCCCTTTAGGGTTTTTTCCAAACTTTTCATTTTGGTCTCAATGTTCAGGACCTTGGTTTCTAGGCTCGGCATGTTCTTTGTAGTCTTTTCCTTGTTGCCCTAAATTTTAACCTTGATTTCTTTGATTTCATGGTGTAGCCATTTAAATGACCGAAACTGGTCCAGCATGCTATTTTTGGTGTTATTGAGAAAGTCCATTTCCATATCCCTAGCTTTGTCACTCATAACCACCAAAGTTGGGTCTATCAGTTCTTCCTTATAAACTTTACCATCTTTATCCTCCAGGATCTGAGGGAAAATGGCTTCCTGTATAATACCCATGCGAACAGTGTTAATATTGAAATTTCGTGAGACTTTTTTACCCCTGCTTGTGTCTTGGCTATGGTACTCCCCTCCAGATTTATCTTATGTCTCTTCAATCCTTTTGGAGGAAATATTGGTGCCTTGCTCATCCTTCTCTTCAGTCTCAGGGGCCTGAATTTGAGTTTTGGTGCCTTGGGATTGGGGATGGGAGGATTTTTCCTCACTGATCGAGATATCGACCAATAGGTGGCCAAAGGGGACCTGCATTAAAGGGGTATTTTCCTTGTCCTATTTCCTACAAATCTATAGAATCGACTCTAGGGTTACCCACTTCTTCATCCCATACCATATCTCCCTCATTTTCATAATACTCTTCCTCCGAGTTAGCCTTCTTCCTGTCCTACTTTTTGGGGGGAGGTTCACTCTTGATAGTTTTCAGAAGCCATTTCTTAGAAGGAGAACCCTTGCTCTATTTCTTGAAATCAACTTCCTCACTATCTTCCAAGGGGATGCCGACAAAAGAGCCAGAGGGAACATAATCTGAGCCAGAATTCACACTCATGGCCTTGCAATCCCCAATTTCCTTACCCAAGATTTGGGTTTTAAATAATTCATATAAAAAAAGGATTAAACCATCATGCAGGGTGAGATTCACTATTTTCTTATTTCTAAAACTAGTAATATTCTTATTCATAGAAGAAAAGAGATAGTATGAAATAGAAATCTTTATATCATGCCTAAAATGGTTAAGCAAGACAAAATGATAAGTTCAAATTCTATCAAACCTGGTGTTGAGGGTTATGTAGTAAATGAGGGCCCTCACGACATACTACTAGAGTGTCTTATAATCCCAGGGAGGTAGTAGATGCTCGCTTTGACAATAGCTTTCATCTCAGAATTGTCCGTTGTGAATGCTTTAACACCAATGTCAGAGAGTTTCTAGTCTCTATAGAATTTTTTCTCGGCAGTAGGAATACCTGTGACCATCAAAATGACTTCCTCCATCAAAAAAAACTTCTTACCCTCAATCTCCACCACCCCATCTTGCTAGGTTTTGACAAAGATGTTGGTGATGTCCTTCCTAAACCTATGGAGTCATTCTATAAAAGTGGTAACCTCTCCTTTCTGTAAAGCATTCCAGATCTTTGTTCACCTCTTCCATTTTTCACTATCTCCTTCTGGATCCATTCTTAACCTTTCCCCTACCATAGCTATCATGTTAGTGTTGGTAAGCCACTGGTACTACCAAGAATTTTTGCTAGCCTTCTTTCTAATAACAACAGCTTTCTTTCTAAAGATAGCTTTTTTGAAATGAGTACAAGATATGGGAAGTGGCGCCTTTAAAGCATGTGGAGGTGATGTGTTAATAAAAATCATGTAGAACCGCCAACTCACACCATGAGTGAAATAACTCCTCCTAGTTGGCTTGAAGTAAAAATGATTATTGTTGATTAAAGCCTTGGTACTTTGAAGATCAAATCCATTCAGAGAATCCAGCTCGCCTTTATGGAAAGTTTCATCATTATTGCTTGAGTTAAAAGTTTTCTTTCTGGCATGTTGAAGGAAGATCCAATTAGCATACCAAAAGACATCTAAGGTGAGCATGTGAATGGATAGATAAACTTTCATGAGAGAGGTCCAAGTGGCACAGAAAATGATGACTTATCCAAGACTTTTGCCCCATCTGAGAATCCGACGAAGGGGAGGCCATTTGTTGTTACACTGTTGAAGTTCAGACATGGCTATCATTGTATGTGCTGTAGAGGTAGACCAGAAAATACTTCTTCTAACAATCTATGTGTTTGAGCTAAAAAGTTCACTGAGGGCCTTTGAGGTGTCTAACATCTTTTGGTGGGAGTCCAGGCCTCCTCGATGGTTTTTTGGGGTCCATCCACAATGTTTCTACTAGTTTCCTCTAGCCTTATTTGACTTACTCACTTTATGCCTGGGGATCTGAATTTAGCCCCTACATCGGCTCTATGTTTTCTCCTTGTTGTTGCAGGAGATACCGGGGATGGATCTCTACTTTTTGTTCTCTTTTTCCTTTGAACCTTAGTCCATCCCTCTTTTTCCTCTTTGTATTTGGTGAAGAGCTCCTCCATCTTGGGAAGTTGTATTGGTGAGATAAAGCCCAAAAGAATATCCATTTCTTGGACTTTGTCAATATCCTGTTTCTCCAGGTAGGTGCTTGAGGTTGGGTGATCACCTAGTTTTCTCCTAGATGGGCTAAAGAAGCATTCTTCTATAGGGGATTTGAAGGAGTCTCAAAAGAAGGAAGAAAAGGTGGAGCCAGGGCACAAGTCACACCCTTTTGGATGGGCAGTGACACCATTGTCATTAATTGAGTCTTGAAGAATGTTGACTTCTAGATCTATTCCTTCAGACTAGGGAGACTCAGTTGGGGAATGGTACTTTCTTGAACCGGTTTGGTGTTCTCCACGAGATCCCCAGCTTCAGTGGTTTCTGTAACTTCTTATGATTCTGATTTCTCCTTCTTCTCATCTAAATTTGTCCTTTATTTTCCAAACATTGTGATTCAAGACCTCTGAGTTAGAGTGAGGTTTGGCTGGCTTCCTTGGGGGGTGTTCCAAGTTATTACCCGACTTGATCTTTTTAGCAGCCAAAGCTTTCCTTTCTTTTTCCCAAATCATGCACACAAGACATGACCTAGCTTTATGTTTTGCTTTCTTATAGTGGAAGCACATGAAAGGGATACTTTCATGGTCAAGCTTTTGTAGGTGTTTGCCTAGTTTAGATTGGAGAACAATTATTTCTGGCATATCTTGGCCGTCTTCCACCCCAATAAAAATCCTAGCATAGGTGAGGCGACTATTATACACTAAGTTTGCACCCTTGTCTCAAGTTCTCTTGGTCTTGATAACCTAGTATAACATGGGAATCATCTCCAGGTTGTGGGACCTATGCTAACTGAGATAAGACCTCTACGTTCTAGGCTGGTTCCTCTTGGATAATCACCCTAATTTGCTTCTAGACATGAAAAGTAAAACTTTGAGGGAAAGGGATAGAAGGAATGCTTGAAAAGGAAAAGACTTGAAAGCAAACTACCTACTAGGTGATACACCAAAATTAGGGTTTGGATCTCAGTATAGAGGATGAAATTAATGAACAACTTAGGTCTAGGAGGCCACAATTCATTGAATAGGCTTGCATAAGTGTTTCATAGAAGGGTCTGCAACAGAAAGAGGCTATTCAAGGAAAAAAATGATTTCACAAACAATAGTATTGCTGAGGTTTTAGACACAATTTATGACCTGCAAAAAAAAATTCACTTCTACAACTCATCATAGGAATGAGACAAGATTGTTAGGGGGTTGAAGTATACCCACAAAAGCATTCACATCCAATCATCCATAATAACACACAATAGTTGTAGAAAGAGAGAGGGATCATGAACACTAAGATATCACTCAAAACATCATATACTTTGATTCAATAAGAGAAGACTCAAACAAGGAAGCATAGGGACATGAAGAATTGTCACAAAATACCTCTGCAATATCTATATCATCAATGAAAGATTTACAACTGTATAAGCTAGAGGGTAGAAATGATACCACAGATGACCCTTAAGAAAATTGAAATTCTTCTACAATTGTCCAACTCTGAGCTTCCAAAGCTCCAAAAATACAATATATACATCCTCATTTGCATGCAGGCAAGAGCTAAAACCTAACTAGGGTTTACAAAAATCTACAATAATAACTAACCCTAACTCAGCTAAGTCTGATCATGAATATATCTCTGCAACATTATAGCTGATAAGATACTTCTTTGAGTGCCCCTCCCTGTACTTTACAATTAGCCTACAGGAAAGCAACCTGAACTCATCTACCTCTCTGCAAATTGGCCCACCATGAATGCGTTGATTTGGTACCTTCATAAAACAAGAAATGACCAAAAACAACCGCCCAGACCCCTGTCATCATCCTCTTTCAAATACAAATGTCCTGAAGACATATATTCTATCTACCCACTCTGTCGCAAATGACTATTGGATCAAAACCTAGCCAAAATGCTGCAAAGGAATAAATTTGAATTCAAATATTAACGGCTAGTAGTTGGCACCATACTTTTCCTCCATCGACAACCAATGTTTAAATCTCAAACTCCTTTTAAAACATGACTGCTAGATCTTTTTATTTACCCAGGAACCGTTCCTCTGTAGAATTAACCTCAAGTTCACCTCGGGTTACCTTTTCCCCTCAGTTGCAAAGTCATTTAAACTTTTAGTTGACTCCGGTTGAGTCTAGCGAACACAAAAAAGATCTTTAGTTGCAGATTCATAGAATACTCTTAACTTGGGCCCAAAACTACCACATGTCATTCTTTTATTCACCCTTGGCTGCTATGTAGGCATACACCTTGGCAAGTTCTAACATAGTCCCACTACAGCTTAGATTCCAATCTAATGGTAGACACATGATCTTATATGTCAGAAAGATTCCTTGCGCTTTTATGCTAGCCGTAGATCTTTATTAGACCGGGACCCTTTTGACAAATAAACCCACTAAAATCCAGTCATCATCACGTAGACCAATCAAATGCTTCACACATCAGGCCATCTAACAATGCGTACCCATGACCTGTAGAAAGAGCATCAGACGGTTGTCGCAAGATCGCAAGGGCTTGGAAGATCCCTTGTGATCAAGCGACAACTGTAGATCTTCTATCTACTGACATCCCTACAGATACTTTGACACGGTCCAACCAATAGAGCCCAGCTGTCATCTGACCAACTAATGAAGAATGAGCATGTCAGAAACTAAGGACCAACCTGAAAGAGCCCAGAGATAAAGCAAGATCAATGGTGGGTGCATGATCTCATGTGTCGGAAAAGCTCCTTCAAATCATGCGCCAGCCATTAGATCATTGTTGACTGACAACCGTCGGGCCCACCCTAACATGGCATCGAATCAAAAGTCCTGACCAATCACAAATGCACAGCTCAGACTATGTGGCAAGACCCACTGACAAATGAACTCTACAAGAAGGAAGATCGATGATCATCGCAAGATCTCATGGAATCTTTTGAGGCCATGAGATCATGTGACAACCATCAGATCTAGAATCTTGACTAGGCCACTGAACCGAGACCACCAACCGAAATGGTAACCACTCACAGCATCGCTAAGTGTTAGGGCTTTGACCACTAGGAATGAAAGATTTGGTGACTAAAGGAAGAATTATGCACATGGGAATTGGGACCTTTAAGTTGCTGAGAAAGTTAACTGCAAATTAGAATAGAGCCCCTAGGGTTTTTTAGGGTCTTTTTCTTATAATGGCTACTTTTATGAATATTTGACCTACAGATGAGGGGCCTTTAGAAATTTGTAGAGGCCAGAGAACATGGCATAAGATCATAAAAATTTTAGGGATGCTTGGCAAGATAAAAACAAAGACCTCGGGATAGGTATTAGCCAAATTTGCATGCATATGAAAATTAGGGTAACATTTTGGTGATTTCTACTGGATGTCAGCCTGCTAGACATGGAAACCAGTGGCCTTGACATAATTCATTGGGCATGGGGTCATTCTGAGGAACACAAAACTTGACAGAGAGACAAAACTTGGGCACAGGCACTTCTTCAAAAGTAGGAAACTAACCTAGAAAATAGGAAGAAAGTAGGAAAGCATTTTTACAAAATTCACAGAGGGATTAACCTCAAAACAGGGCTTTAGGTGAAAACCATTGAGTGATATTGGCAAGGCATCTCCTTCAAGAGTTGATAGCTAAAAAGCATTGGACCCCTTGCACTCTGTTATAACAAATGGTCCACCCCAAAATGAATCAAATTTTGTATTTCTGTCACGCTTGGATCTGAACTCATCCCACTTGAGGACTACATCTCCAACCTTGAAATTTTTGATCCTGGCTCTTTTATCAATGTTTCTCTTTGTTTGAGTCTAATGGAACTCCATATCTTGCATTGACTTGTCTCTGAGTTCTTCCAACTCCATCAACTGAGCATATATGATCTACAAGGGATCTCCTTCTTCAAATAGGGCATACTGAGTAGCCAAGTCCAAAGCTGGCAATTCAACTGAGATAGTAAACTTGGCCTCTCTGCCATACACTAGCACATAAGGAGAATTCCCAATAATCTTTTTTGGAGTGATTCTATCTAACTATAATGCAGACCACAGTTTAGTATGCCAATCCCTCTGGTTGTCTTGCAAAGTCTTCTTGATTATCTTAATCAAATTCTTATTTGTTGATTCTTCTAAGCCATTGCCTTGGGGGTAGTAATTTGAATTGGTATTTAGGTAGATGCCATTCTTGACTACCCACTCTGAGACCTTGAGGCCTGTGAATGCCAATGCATTATCTGATATGATGGAATCAGGAGTGCAAAACCTATGAATTATATCATCATAAAAACTTAATACAACATTCTCATTGGCTTCTTTTAATGCAATTGCTTCCATCCATCTAGTGAAATAATTTGTTGCAGTGATTATCCATTTATGGCCTACACTAGATGCAGGATTGATCATTCCAATGAAATCTATGCCCCACTTCATGAAGGGTTTCTCTGTTCTGACTGGTTGTAAGGGAAAGGTTGCAAGCCTTTCTTTTCCTGCAAACATGGCACACTTGATGCATTTCCTCACATACTCATGACTATCCTTAAAGATAGATGGCCAATAGTATCCAGCCCTCATGATTTTAAAAGTAGTAGTCCTAGGAGAAAAGTGACCTCCAGAAGGTCCATCATGAAAATCAAATAGGACATCAGCTATCTTTTTTGAATCTATGCATCTTAAAAGGACACCATTGTGATCCTTTCTGAAGAGAATTTCATTTATCAACACAAAAGGAATAGATTGTAATCTATAGTATCTTCTCTTTCCTAAATCCAAACCTGTAGGACATTGTCCTGTTAAATAATTGATCATATTAGGCAACCAGCTTGTTGCCTTGGCTTGTTCTTTTGTAGAATGCACTACCAGAGATGCATCTATTTGCTCCGATTTCTTTGAATTCTCATCTAATGCCAAATTCTCACAAAGACCTCTTCCTCTAACTAGCTTGGTAGTTTGAATATCTATGTCATATTCCATCACCTTGGTGATCCAACTAGCTCTTTTCTCATTTAGGTCCTTGGAAAGAAAAAACTCTTTGACACTTGGATGAGTAACCTTCAAGTGTACCTTGCTATGGGTCAACAAACATCTGAACTTTTTATGGCTCTTCACCACAATAAGTACATGTTTCTCTACAAAAGAGTATCTCTGTTCATATTCTTCTAAACCTTTGCTAAAGAAAGCAATAGGCTGCTCCAATCCATCTAAATTTTCTTGGGTCAGCATTGCAGATATTGCATCATGACCCCCATAAGCATAAAGGATAAAATCCTTAAGTTGAAATTTGGGTTTAAGAAGGCAGGAGCTTCTATTAAGGCTCTTTGATAGCTTGGAAATTGACTCTCCCTTCTTTGGTCCAACTAAAATTTGAACTCTTCTTTAACATGGTTGTCAAAGGTTTAAGTAAGTCTACAATGTTAGGCAAGAACCTCCTAACAAAATTAATCTTTCCTATGAAAGATTGGATACTTTTCTTATGATGTGGCAATGGTAGCTCTAAGATGGCTACAATTCTCTTAGGATCTACTGTGATCCCTTCTTTGGATACTACACATCCTAACAATTTTCCTTCATGGACTGCAAACACACACTTCTTGGGATTAAGAGATATCCCAAATTCTCTACATCTTTCAAAGATCTTTCTCAAATGTTTGATGTGATCTACTGCATGATTTGAATAGATAGTTATGTCATCCAAGTAGACCATCACAAACTTGTACATTAGGCTCTTAAAGGCCATATCCATTGCCTTTTGAAATGTAGCACCTGCATTTGACAAACCAAAGGGCATCTTTTGATAAGCCATGGTTCCCCACTTGGTTGTAAATGCAGTCTTGTATTGATCCTCTTCATTCACTAAGATCTAATTATATCCTGAATAGCCATCCAATAATGAAAATCTCTTAGATCTAGAGACACGTTGTAGGATTTGTTCCATGGAGGGCAGTGGATGGCGGTCTTTTAATGAGGCCCTATTAAGAGCCCTGAAGTCAACACACAACCTCAGCTCCCCATTCTTTTTCCTGACAGGAACGAGGTTGGAAACCCAACTAGTATGCTTAATGGGGTAGATGATACCACTTTCTATCAATTTGAGTACTTCTTTATGCATGAGTGGCTCAAGTTTGGGATTAACAGGCCTTTGCTTCTACCTTACTGGTTTGGCATTAGGTTCTAATTCAATAGTGTGCTGAGCATGGGTAGGATCAAAACCTTTGAGGTCCTCATACTACCATGCAAACACATCACTGAATTCTTTGAATAATTGGATGTAATCCTGCTTTTCCAAATCGGTGTTTATTTTTCCAAATTGTAAGCTTTTACCTGGTTCCAAGTCCAATTCAACACAATGTTCTTGTTGGACTACCAGGCCAGCTTTGCTTCTCTTAACTTCATCATCCTTGTTGAAGACAGTCTCTAAGGTGACAAGACCTCTAGGCATCTTATTGGACTTTAGTTGTATCACTTGATCACCATAATTTCATGATAGCCTATTTTGATTATGCTCTGAAAAAACATCTTCTTCAAACAAGAATTGTAGAATTTGTTCATCATTGTCAAACACTTGCCAATTGACATCATTATCAGGAATAGAGGGTCTGACAATCACTTTGATATGTTGTTGGTCCACCTCTTTTGAAATGCTATTTGGAATATCATACTGAGATCCAACAGTAGCTGACCTATCTGCATTTTGATTTAGCTTCCTAGGGATAGCAACAATATTGAAAGCACAAAAATCTTCAATTGCATCCCAAACTCTATGTTTGTATGCTTTCAAGGTGTCATTTTTGGTTGCACTTATCCCTCTTACTTGGCTAACAACTAACTCACTATCACCATAAACTTTTAAGGCCTTAAGCCCTCTTTTTCTAGCCCACTCTAGTCCATTGACTAGACTTTCATACTCTGTAGTATTGCTAGTGCAGGAGAAACTAAAGCTAAAGGTAGTATAATACCTTTCTCCTTTTGGGGACACTAGCATAGCACCACCACCAGAACCATGTCTACTTCTAGCTCCATCAAAAAATAGTTCCCAAACCTGATTGCTCTGATCCTCTGAATTGGTGTCTTCTTTGAGAAGGCTTGGCTTTATGGATCCACTTTCTTGTATCAAATAACTTCCCAAACCAAAATCCCAAATAAAATTTTCTTGTGCCTCTGAAGCTCTTTCATCTAGAAGAATGTCAGGGATACTCTCTATCTTTGTACTTGCTTCACTAATGGTTTGGAAGTCATTATCATCAAGTATAGGGCAATTTACATTGATGGTATTGGACACATATGGTTCTATATGGTGTGCTACTAATGGTTTTGACTTAATGGTGACCTTGGTCCCATACCTTGTATGAAAAAGCATGTGAGACTAGTCAGAAGATAGGTAGCCTCCTATTTTGGCTGTAAACTCCCTTGACAAACATATAGCAAATAATGTAGGGAGATCTATGATATATATATCAAGGAGGATGGAGAAATTAGGACTAGCATGTAGGATCAGACTGGTATCCTTGGCCACACCTATAGTATAGACTGAGGATCCATCAAGTTGTGTGACCTTCTTTTGAAAGGGTTCATATTTCAGTCCTAATTGGTCAGCTACTTTCTTGGGCATTATAGTGCTAGTAGCTCCACTATCTACCATACAATTATGCACTAAAGATTTTCCAATGATTAAAGATACATAAAAGGGAGGTGGCTTTGAATTCCTACCTTGCATGGAATTGGCCTTGAAGTTGCCACTTGGAGCCTCCTTTTCTTAATCAGTGTTAACCAACACTAGCTTTGCAACTTCTTTTGAAGGTTGAGGAGTTCTCACTTCTGTCATGGCCTTCTTCAAAATTTTAGGCTGTCCTGGAAGAGCCAAAGAGTCCCACATGGACATGGTGACATTAACCTTCTTCATGTTGTCGACAATATTGAAAGGTGTCACTATGTGTACTCTCTATTGTGCCTTTACTATGATGGGCTCCACCTCTTTGAGAGTCTGGCCTTCTTTGCTTGTAATGAAGGGAGCCTCCTTAGGTGTGATGGGATTAGCCTGCTACAGTGGCTCTGTAGACGTAGTGGCTTTTGCATTAGAATATTCTCTCTCCATGTCTTGAGCTCTTCTTTTCGCTCTTGTATAGGCAACAAAAGCAATTTCATCATTGACTCCATTGAAGTCTGGTTGCTCCCAATTAAATAGAGCAGTCTCTTTTTCTTGTCATTCTTTTTGAGGCACTGACCCACTGGATGAAGCCTCTGATTGAGCTTGTGAGGCATTTTGAACCATTAGAGCTTGGTTCATCCATCCATTTGAACATGTAGCCTAATTGTGAGGTTGATTACATGAAAAACACCATTCATTGTCCATAGTCACATTATTTTGACTAGGAACCATATCCCTCACTAGATTTGTAGAATTGAGGGGTGTAGGGTTATATCGTTGGAATGGTCTCTGATTAAAAATTTGTCTTTGTCCTTGATAACCTCCTCGGTATGGTGGCCTATTTTGTTGATAAGGTTGTCCTTGATTTTGATATTGTTGATTAGGACCTTGGCCTTGTGTCTAAAAGGATGGTCTGATTCCTTGACCTTGTTTCTTTAGATTTGTGACCTCTTTAGTCAAGGTCTACAACAAGTTTTTCATCTCTTATTGACTACTCTGTTGGCTATTCTTTATTTCTTGTAACTCTTGAGAGAAACTACCTGTGAGCTCTTGACCACTGGTACTAACTTGAGGTGCTAATATGGTGGGGAGAGGGGTAAATGGGGGTACTTGTGCAGGTGTAGTGGGTTGAAGGCTAGGGAAGATGGGCATTGGTGGCCTTCTAGCAATCATGCCCGCTTGAATCAAATAATTTTCAGCCTTGACAACTATGTCAAAGGCTTGGGGTAAAGAAGTACCACCCATGGACTGGATCATGATAGAAATTTGACCATTCAGAATTTGCAAGTAGTAGAGGAAAGCATGGTCAGCTAATGGTCTTACTGATACTGGAATTCTATTCCATGTTTTGAGGAATCTACTATTGTAATCTATCATTTGTTCTTGAGGATCTCTCTTAATATTTGTTAACTACTCAACTAGAGACAAGTTATCTAATTTATCCTCAAAATGTTTACTTAATGCATCCCCTAACTCATCCCATGAAGTAATGGAACCAACAGTTAGAGTTCTAAACCATTCCAAAGCTTTACCTTTTAGAGAGGTTGCTAATAATTTTGTGGCCACATCTTCTTGAGTAATATTGTGTATGTTGTAGATGGTGGTCACATCTCTTATGTGTTCAAAAGCAGTTGTCTGCCCTACACCAGTGAGATCAAGTACACCCCTTAGTGCCACCAAGGGCACATCATGATGTTGAGCAAAGGCTAATGGACTCCCTTGGTTGAATGGTGCAAAAGCAAACTGTCTAGCCATTGTAGGAGTTGGAATCTGAAGATTGACAACTATGTGAGCTGTATTTGCTGCTGGATTTGAATCCACTTCTAGATCTCTGGTTAGAGATCCACCTCTTCTTCTGGAATGAAATGGAAAAGGTCTCCCTTCTAAGGTATCAGGAGGTGTTGATTGAACTCTCCTTGCAGGGGATGTTCTTTGAGTTGACCTACCTTTATGACTTCTTTTTGAGGGCAACTTTGAAAATTTAGTGGGCTTTGAGTTTCTAGTCTCAATCTTTCTCATAAACCTTAAACAAGGTTGGCTTGGATCTTTGAAATTAGTGGAGTTGCCATATATACCTGATGAAACAACTTCTTCAAGTTTTTATTATACAATCTATATATCAAAGATAACATAATCTTCAACAATGAACTTCTTTTGTGGTCCCATCGGGCTTGCCAAAATTGTTATACACTAAGTGTCCACCCTTGTCTCAAGCTCTCTTGGTCTTGATAACCTAGTATAACATGGGAATCATCTCCAAGTTGTGGGACCTATGCTAACTGAGATGAGACCTCTACATTCTAGGTTGGTTCCTCTTGGATAATCACCCTAATTTGCTTCTAGACATGAAAAGTAAAACTTTGAGGGAAAGGGATAGAAGGAATGCTTGAAAAGGAAAAGAATTGAAAGAAAACTACCTACTAGGTGATACACCAAAATTAGGGTTTGGATCTCAGTATAGAAGATGAA
Organism: Chamaecyparis obtusa; assembly: GCA_027943335.1. Classification (NCBI taxonomy): domain Eukaryota; kingdom Viridiplantae; phylum Streptophyta; class Pinopsida; order Cupressales; family Cupressaceae; genus Chamaecyparis; species Chamaecyparis obtusa. Next base: position 241,580 of record BSBK01001814.1, read on the forward strand.
ATTAATGAACAACTTAGGTCTAGGAAGTCACAACTCACCGAATAGGCTTGCATAAGTGTTTCATAGAAGGGTCTATAGCAGAAAGAGGCTATTAGGGAAAAAGAGGATTTCACAAACAATAGCATTGTTGAGGATTTAGACACAATTTATGACCTGCAAACAAACATTCACTTCTACAACTTGGCATAGGAATGAGACAAGATTGTTAGGGGATTGAATTATACCCACAAAAGCATTCACATCCAATCATCCGCAATAACACACAATAGTTGTAGAAAGAGAGAGGGATCAGGAACCCTAAGATATCACTCAAAAAATCATATACTTTGATTCAATAAGAGAAGACTCAAACAAGGAAGCATAGGGACATGAAGAATTGTCACAAAATACCTCTGCATATCTGAATCATCAATGAAAGATTTACAACTATATAAGCCAGAGGGTAGAAATGATACCACGGATGACCCTTAAGAAAAGTGAAATTCTTCTACAATTGTCCAACTCTGAGCTTCCAAAGCTCCAAAAATACAATATATACATCCTCATTTGTACGCAGGAAAGAGCTAAAACCTAACTAGGGTTTACAAAAATCTGCAATAATAACTAACCCTAACTCAGCTAAGTCTGATCATGAATATATCTTTGCAACATTATAGCCGATCAGATACTTCTTTGAATGCCCCTCCCTGTACTTTACAATCAACCTACAAGCAAGCAAGCCGGACTCATCTACCTCTCTACGAATTGGCCCGCCATGAATGCACTGATTTGGTACTTTTAGAAAACAAGACATGACAAAAAATGGCCGCCCAGACCCCTGTCATCATCCTCTTTCAACTGCAGATGTCTTGAAGACATAAATTCTATCTACCCACTCTGTCGCAAATGACTATTGGATCAAAACCTAGCCAAAAACCTACAAAGGAATAAATTTGAATTTAAATATTAATGGCTAGTAGGTGGCACCATACTTTTCCTCCATCGATGACCGACGTTTAAATCTCAATCTCCTTTTAAAACACGACTGTTAGATATTCTTATTTACCCAGGAACCGTTCGTCTGTAGAATTAACCTCAAGTTCACCTCGGGTTACCTTTTCACTTCAGTCACAGAGTCGTTTAAACTTTTAGTTGACCCCGGTTAAGTCTGGCGAACATGGAAAAGCTCTTTAGTCATAGATTTGTGGAATACTCTTAACCCTAGGCCCAGAACTGCCACATGTCATTCTTTTATTTGCCCTTGACTGCTTTGTAGGTATACACCTCGACAAGTTCTGACATGGTCGCACTATAGCTTAGATTACAATCTAACGGTGGGCACATGATCTTATATGTCAGAAAGATTCCTTGCACTTTTACGCCAGCCGTAGATCTTTATTAGACCAAGACCCTTTTGAAAAATGGACACACTGAAATCCAGTCATCACCACGTAGATGAATCAAATTCTTCACACATTAGCCCATGTGACAATGCGTACCCACAGCCTACAGAAAGAGCATCGGACGGTTATCACAAGATCGCAAGGGCTTGGAAGATCCCTTTTGATGAAGTGACAACCGTAGATCTTTAGTCTACTGACATCCCTGTAGATACTGTGACACGGTCCTACCAATAGAGCCCAGTTGTCGTCTAGCCGACTAATGAAGAATGAACATGTTAGAAATCAAGGACCCACTTGACAGAGGCCAGAGAAAAAGAAAGGTCAATGGCGGGCGCATGATCTCATGTGTCAGAAAAGCTCCTCTAGATCATGCGCCAGCCGTTAGATCATCGTCGACTGACAATCGTCAGGCCCATGCTGACATGGTGTCGAATCACAAGTCCCGACCAATCACAAATGCACAGCTCAGACTACGTGGTAGGACCCACTGATAAATGAACTCTGCAAGAAGGAAGATCGATGATCATCGCAAGATTTCATGGAATCTTTCGAGGCCATGAGATCATGCGACAACCATCAGATCTAGAATCTTGACTCGGCCGCTAAACCGAGACCGCCAACTGAAACGGTAACCGCTCGTGGGATTGCTAAGTGTTAGGGCTTTAATCGCTGGGAATCAGAGATTTGGTGACTAAAGGAAGAATTACGCACATGGGAATTGGGACCTTTAAGTTACCGATAAAGTTAACTGCAAATTAGAATAGAACCACTAGGGTTTTTTAGGGTCTTTTTCTTATAACAGCTACTTTTATGAATATTTGACCTGCAGACCAGGGGCCTTTAGAAATTTCCAGAGGCCAGAAAAGATGGCATAAGATCATAAAAATTTTAGGGATGCTTGGCAGGATAAAAATAGAGACCTTGGGATAGGTATTAGCCAAATTTGCATGCATATGAAAATTAGGGTAACATCGACTTTTAGCCACCATCACGGGGTCAATTGAGAGAAAAGTCCCAAAGGCTCTGGCAATGCCATCAAATACATCTTCAACCCAGAATTCCAGAGAGAGTTCTCGGAGCCTAACCCACACTGGGGCCTGGATGAAGAAGTAACCATTGAGGTCAAGCTTCGGGGTCCATTTTTGCACAACAAGGGTAGCCTTGCCTATAGAACAACTACCCACGCAAAGGATTCTGTCAAGGTCTTCTTTGCAAGAAAACTCAAAGGAGAGAGAGCCCTTTGACATACCCGTAACCTGGACTTGCCCTTTTAGCTCCCATTTCTTTATTGCAAAGATTCTGACTATATCTATGTTGGGTTTGGACCCCACAAATTTACCCACAAGAGTGTGGTCCATTGAAGTGATGTTGTGGTCCACCAATTCATTTAGGATTTCTATGATGAAATTGTCTTTCTCTTTATTAGAAAGATCCTTAATAGAGGGGAAGGAAGACTTGCCTGAAGGTTGGATGTCGAAGAGAGTTGACCACTGGCATTGTGAAGCTTTACCACTCTAGTTTTCTTCTCCCACTCTAGCCTTCCTGCCTGGGTCTTTCTACTTCACCCTAGGGATCCCGTCTGTGACCTCTTCATTCCCCACCCCTTGTTCATCAAGGCCGCCATTACCAGCATCTTGCTAAATCTACTACCCAAGGATCCTGCCCATATTTGAATTCAAATTCAAACTTCCTCCCGCTCGTCCATCGCTCGTTGTTGCCTTCGTCTCTTAGTGTAGGTTATTCTCCCGTATGTAATGTAAGACTGATTACAATGTTATAACTCATCAATTGGTTGTATTTGACCAATAGGGAAAGGTACTCTTGCACCAATAACACTCATGTAATTTTTCTTAACCATCAAAATAGGTGGAAAATCATGATACTCAAAATAAAAGAACATACCCTTTGATGATACCATATGATGTGAAGATCCCAAATCAAGAAGACATCTGCTAGATAAAGTGTGTGTTGACGCAAAGAGGGCATGCAATTTCATCATGTATTCACCAAATGTCATATAATTTGAGCCATCAAGTGTAGGTCATGATGTAGTAGAAGAGGATCGACTAGATGGAGGTAAATAAGTATGATTCTTTTAAAGCAGATCTTTTAGCTCACCAATCTAGTTCTCAACATAATAATGTTCATCATGTTTTATCTTGGGGTATAAATCTCACTTAAGCTTCTTCTTAGATTATGACCTCTTGGAAGAGGTGGAAGAATTTGAGTTACGTCCATGAGGCTCTAGACTTGGCTGAGCAGTTAATGAACACCTTTATTTCAACTTCGTCTCCTACTTCAAATTCTAATTCCTTATGGTTAGCTATGAAAACAATACTTGAGATTTGAATCCAAAAATTAAATCCACTTATGTCAAATTGGTATTCTCCAACATTATATTTTCAAAAAAATAGCTTGAATAAATTCTTAGTGCATGCATCTCCCAAGGCATCCTTGTTGGAAAAAAATGAAAAATCAGAGAACTAAAAAGGTCCTCGAAGCTTCCACAGAATAAAAATGATGCAATACTTGTTTGTCTTGACCTTTTCACAACCTTGTAGAAGTGATATTATGTATTTGATATAATCCAAAATATCTTCAATGGATGGAAAGGAACTAGGAAACAATAATGTCAAATCAGTCTCAAGCTAGAGTGCACAAAACTCATTGATGCTAGAAAGATATCTTTGAATTTGACTTGTGCATAGACCTTTGAGTGGTGCAAGAATCAATATGGAACAAAAGAATCTTTGGAAAAATTTAAGAAATAAAACCCATGGTTGTATACATCTTGCTCCTACAATCAAGAACCTCAACTACACAAGTCAAACTACATTGTGTGCCATCAAGACATGACCACAAGCACATAGATTGAAGCAATATTGTCATCTCCAACTTCTAGATGTGACAAATAGTAGAGTGCAATTTTATCAATGTAATATTCTATTAGAACTCATAACTTTCCCCATCTTTCCCTAAGCCTTGTCTAACCTAAAAATAAATTCTAAGTTAGATTACATAAATATGCAAAAGAATAATTTAATAGAAAATACTTTTTCTTTCAAATTTTATAACATTTCAATAAAACATAATAACATAAACAATAAACTACAATCAAATTTCAAATATCATTAAAACACCACCTATATGTACATTTACCTAGCGTCTCCCCTAAATATAATTTTTGTGCCAACCCTCATAATTAGCCATCTCACAAAACTTACTCCCCTTATAGTACATAAAATAAAATTTATTTCTCAGGACATTTTCCCTTGCACAATAAATAGAATAATCATTTAAGCACCTTGCAACATTTTGTCTGATACAATTCTTGAACCGAGGGATTATTTGCTTCAGTTTGAACTAAAAAGTTATAGGTAGGATCTCGATAAAGTAAATTAGACAAATTTACTTCTTTTTCCATACATAAGTTTTCATATAGTTGGGAGCAAACTAGATACATTATTATCTGTTGTTAAGCTGTGTCTTTAAAGCATTTCAAATGTACTTCAAGCAAAGGATGACAGCAAATAAGTTCCGTTTTAAAGATTTAGTTAGTAGATGGACTATTATCATTTTGTTGGGAGTTGATTTTATTGATTAATCGGCATTAGGGGTCTAAGTGAGTATATTGATTTGGAAGTTCAGTAACATGCATTTTACGTAAGAGTTCTAGTGTAAAAGAAAATCTACATTTGATATCAGAAACAAACTTATATTCTATTCCTCCCAATTATATTAAAAGTTTTGGACTTATTATCTAATTTTGTATTAAAAGTTTTGGACTTATTATCTAATCTTGTAGACTAACCCGTCCAAAATTTTCATCTATCCAATTTTTTTGCCCATCAGTTTTAATGTGATAGGAAATCTCCCACCTACATCCTATTTCCTCGAATTATATTGAAGAAAAAATATAGATTAATTATCACAAATTGATCTCAAAGGTTAATCACCCATTTGAATTTAAGTGAGTACATCGATTTAAAATTTACTAACATTTATAAGTTTTGGACACTTTCCCCATTGATTCAATCAGAACATTTATAAATTTTAATGAAACTAACATTTAGAATTAACACCCAAAAGTCTTATCTATAAAACTCATCATGACCAAACGAATCCATAGACCATAGAAAATGAAGAATCATTTAGCACAAACTGTAATTTGTCAAACATCCTGAAATCCGATTAAAAGACAATGAAAAGGCACATTGCTAATCAAATAAATAAACAAGTTGCCTTGTAAACTCTCCCATTTGGGCTTGAGCCCATTGATCTGTTATACACAGTACATATTAATCTTTATCATGAGCGTCACTATGACATCTCATTAAACACCTTTCTAATTAGCACCTCAATCGGGTGAGCATGCAGATTATAGGCAAATTACAGAGTCAGTTTCCTCATGAGATTCAAAAGTTTAGGAAGATCATTTTGAGGCATTTTCCCTGAAACTATGGTACTACCATATCAGTCAAGTCTCACAGTTAAAATAATGTTAAAAAAGGGCAAAAGATATCAGCAAGAGAACTGTTGCAACAGATCCGTCATTTGCAGATAATGGGCAGCAGGATTCCTGGTGTTGATAAGCCTGAGTAGATGTTCAAACAAGCGAATGCTACAAGCCACTTTAAGACCGCCCTTGTGTGAATATCCCAACTCCTCTGCAGACAACTGTAAGAGCTCCTCAAACAATGGGTGACGCAAAAAATGTATTTCGACAATAAAACGATGGCCTTCATTGCCCACATAGATTGGCAAACACCCACGAGGAGCACTTGAGGACTCCATTGATTTTCTCCCACATTTTAACCAAACAGAAGACTTTCTGATTTGGGTTTTCTTTCCTAATTTCTGCAACTGTTTTGCCAAACTCTTCATCTTCAATCTTTCTTTCAGGAAAACAGAAAATGGGTTCTTCTGAAAAAAGTGGAAAACAAATGTAGAACAGCGTGAAATGGCGAAGAAAGAGAAGGATGGAAGTGCTTTATATAGAATATAATGCTATGTGAAGGAAAGTTACACAATGCCAAGCGTCGCGGATTATGAGGCCTTGGAATGAGCGTGGGCTTCTGCAACTTCACGTGGTAGGAATTATAAAATAGGTAGGTTTTCGTTGAATTTAGTGCCAACTGGCTGAGCCCCAAAAGAAGGGTTTGATAAAGCTTTCGTACGCTTTAATTTAGTGATATATGTACGTAGGCGTGCAGTAGCAACAGCAGGCTTTTAATGAAAGCTGCAGTGGAAAACAGTTAGGAGATTTTTTTTCTGTTTAGAATTTTTTTTGGAGTTTGGCGGTCAGCCATTATTAGCCCACAGAATTTCGAGTCCAGTTTTGGAAATATAGTTAGATTTTGGGAAAGGTGTTTAAATTGGAGTAGCCTCACCCTGGTATATGTTATTTTAGACAGCAGAAACAATTTTTAGAAAAATGAGAACGCTTTGACAGGTTTTCACTTTTTATATATATGGGAATAATATTATTACCTTTTTATAATTTTTTTTTGACATTTTATATTAAGAAGCATAAGTTCATATTGGGAAATTTGAAAATAAAGAGAAAGATTGAAAGGCTTAACTATATAAGTTAGTAAATTTAGTCCGTTATCTTCTATACACAAATGACTACATTCTATAATTTCAATAGTTCATTTAACTTATTATCTATTTAAATTAATAATTACTAATAAAGATATGAATTAATTTGTCATCTTCAACACAAATGGTTGATTACCATCTATGAACTTATAAAGTCATTCAACAAAGTTTTATTTTGGAATAGTCATGTATATATTGTTTTAGACAAAGAAATAATTCTACTTTAGTGTTGATATGGGGAGTTTTTAAGGATGCTATAATATTAACAATTAGGTTCTCTTATATTTAATCCTTCTAATGAAAACTTTTTTTTAGATAACATTTTTTTTATCAACAAAGCATCAAATTAAAATGTGAAAATGAAAAATCTACAACAATTTTATTACTCCAAAGTTCTTATACAAAATTAAAAAGATATATTAAATTGATAGTTGCCTTATACAAAATTAAAAAGATAAATTACATTGATAGCTACCTTTCGAATTCATTCATCTTCATATAATATCTCAAGTAAAAGTTTGATGTTAAATTTTAAATTTGAATATTATTTTTATTAGAAGTAGCATTTAAACTAGGGTGTTGTCTCATAATGCAAATTGTCAAGGGCACTATCAGTAGATAACCATTATAAACATATTAGCAGCAAACAAACTAAAAGGAGACAGTCACCACATCTTCCCTCTATCAAAAACTAATTAGAGTCTAATAGTGGCAAAACAAGAAACATCTGAAAAAGTTTGACTAAATAAACTTCTATGAGAATAAACAATATTACAAAGTTTTAACAGTAAGCCATACAGAGCTAATCCAAATAGAGCCTTTAATACAAAACCTAAGGCTAAAAAAAACTTCATTAAACATAGGCCAAACAAAGCTAAAAAATACAAAAGAACTAGAGACCAATATTTTACATATTATTTCAAGTTCTAGGCTTGGACAACAACATATGGGCCCAATCTTCGGTCAAGAACTTCAAAAGTTCCTTGAAGTAGTCCTCCTCGTTGGTCTCCCTCCATGAACCTTCTCTTGCAATAAATATAAAGTAGTTTCCAAACTATGCATTACTTTGAGAGAAAATCAAGCAACCTCTTGCATCTTTTTATCAATACTTGCAATGCCACAGGAAACCTCCTACAACCTTTTATCAATACTAGTGATGTCTCCTCTAATTTTTCCAATTTCTCTCTTGTCCTCCCCTTTCACACTAGGTTCCTCCTTCTTTTTAAATTTCTCCTTGTTGTAAGAGAGGGAGGGAGAATTAACCTTAGTATCAGGTTTACGAACAGGTTCAACAAATTCATTTTTGAGGCTTTCAAACACATGGGATGAGCTATTGGCATTGGATGAAAGGGCCTCCATATCTAGGGTTTTCTCCTCCCCTCTCTTGCTTTCTATTTCCTCTGTTTCATCAGAAATTGCTTCTTCCTTCATATTTTTTCCCTTCCTCTTATGCTTAATTCTAGTCTAATAGAACGATGTGGGTTGCTAGTTAATTCAATGATTTTGATGTTATAGTCATTTTGTTGGATGTTAAACTTTTATTTTTTAGGGGCTTTGGCTTTGACATTCATAGTGGGGTTACAAGTCTTTCTTTCCTTGGGAATTTCAAATGACTCAGTAGTGGGCGAGGTGTTCGGGGGTCTTGGGAGAGCTTTGAGGCTAGGGTTTTTGAGGCAAAGCTTTTTGCCAAGTCACATGATGAGTAAAATAGTAGTAGAGGGAGAAGGTGGAGACAAAGCTTCTTGGACAGAGATATCACACGAAGAGCATAAGGATAAGTGAAAATTATACAACATATATTAAACCTTGGTGCAAAATGGTAAATTTATTCCCTCTAATCTTAGCTCAACAATCTCTTTAACATTACTATGCATTGACTACAGTAGAAAGAAATGAATCCAAATAAGATCAAGATCCCTAAGGTGGTGAAGGAGTGGAAAATGGTAGTAGTAGCACACCCCAACAGGACCTTCCAACGTAAAATATTTTATAATGAAAACACATACCAAGTCCCATGGTGGAAGGAGTTTTTCATAATCAAACCCTCCTCTGCACTTGACTGGTTCCTCCTAGTAACAAAAAAAATGATTTATCCTTATAACATATGGGGTCCTTCTTATCCTTTTCTAGTTCCTTCAATTTAAATCCTAGTCGCTTGTGTAATTAAATATTCATTCACCTCAAAGGTAATGCCACCCACAGTGACCCTTCTTTCAAACTAGGAGGAAACAAACTACTAGGATAGGCTCTCAAGAAACCCAATCATATTTTTGAGGAACTAGTCAAATCACCCCTCCTTGCACACAAACTAAACATCGTCATTATTCTTGTAGTCATCATGCTTGTTAGGTTCAACTCAACCTCACCCATGGTATCTGATACCATAATTATAGTACCAATGGAAATAGTTTGATAATTTTGAGTAGAAAGAATGAAGAGTAGAGAAAACCTAGCAACAAAATTGTCTTCATAAACTAGCACAATAATCCGTGATAAAAGATGACAATAATCAATGTCTTTATTACAAGTAGTTCCATCATCCATTTTATCATTTAGAAAGGAATCCCACTAGTGCGAATAGTTTTCCATCCAGGTATAGCAAGGTGGCTTGAAATGACTTTAGATTAGATATCAAATCCAAGGAAATCTGGTAGGTTAATTAAATAATTATTACCATAAGTCCCGAATAATGTACTTTGCCAAATATTTAAATCATAGATCAACCATGACATAGAGTCTTGGGACGAAAGGAGAAGAAGTCAAAATAAGTACTTTCAATGTGAACAACCCCTAATCACATGTCTATGAAGCAACGAATCCATTTTCAAATTTAAATTTTGATCATCCCTTGAGAAGCCCATTATAGCCTTGAATCCTCCAACTGAGATGATAATAAAAAGCTTAATTATCATTGTTACTAGATTCAATGATTTTTCTCCACCTTAGGAGGTCATTTGTAAGCTCCGATAGTGGGTCTTTATTTCTCCAACATCGTAAGCCATTTTCCATCAGACCAAATGCAACCATTGATTATGCCACCACATTCTCCTATTTGGAGATATGTTTTAAGGTAAAACCATCTATGTTAGCCAAAAGTATTCAATGTCCTCTAGAATGTTCTCCACCTTTCCACCAATAGACATTATACCTCAAGTTGCTTCAATGATTAGTCTAGAGTCACCCTTAACATCCAAGTTTCTAATGCCGATTAAGAGGGTAATTTTAAGACCCCACAAAAATGACATCTCATCTACTTGATTAATAGTATGATCTTTTAATCTACTATTATAGGAAATAATTAACTAACCTTTATGGTCCTTAATGATCCCCCCACCAGTCTCCATATCACCATGTATTTTTCTTGGCAAATATTTTGGAGTTATCAAACTTGTTGAATTCTTGAGGGAGTTTCTAGTTTTCATCAATCAATAAATTTTCATAAGAAGTTAGAGAGGTAGGGATTTTCCATTTTGAAACAAAGATGTTATCCTAGAACAACTTGTTGAAAATGAGAAACACATTGTTAGTAGAATTTTTAGTATCCCTAAAACTCCTATTGTTCCTCTCTTTCCATATGCTTCAGCACATATGAGGGGTAATTTTCCTCCAAAGTTGTTTAATAAGGGGTTGGACTAAAGGGGAATTCTAAATAATATTAGATTGTTGGATATTTCCATTGAAGACCCATTGTAGGGTGAACTTAACCAAAGTAATTATCTAAATTTGTGAGGTGAAATAATAGTGTATAAATAAATGGTGAATAGTCTCTTCCTCCCTCTTTCACGTGATACATCTATTAGGCATAGAGAAAAGCCTTTTCACTAAGTCGTTCAATGCCAAAAAATTTGCATACATCAAAACACACCTTAAAATGTTAATTTTAGGGATAAGCTGTGAGTTTCAAATTTTCTTCGAGGAGTTACGATCCCCATGGAATTTTACCAACATATTGTACATAAACTTGACTATGAAAATCCTCGATTTGGTCTTTGTCCAAATGAAGTTGTCTTCTCTAGTGAACATGGGAATTATCGTATCACACAAGAGGGTATGTAATTTAGTAGCTTTGGGAGTAGTCTCTAAAGCATTATGAAAGAAACTTCCACCTTCCTCTTGTGTCAATATAGTGATGCAGGTTAAGGGAAGAGGATCCAATTAAGGATAGTCCAACCTTGCAGCTTTAGAACAACACATCGGAAATAACACACAACAACAATTGTTTCAAATCAAATTTTCCATTAACATGCCCAACTGTAAGGCCTTCCAAGTTAGGGCCAATTACAATCAAGAAGTAATTACACAAGATCAACAAGATCCAATACAACTCTAGCTAGTTCAGTTTTGAAAAATATCAGCAACTGATGGAAACCCTAAGGAAGATATGAACTTGAACTCACAAGCCTCCAATAAATCTCCTTGTCTCCAAGTAAGAAACCACTAGCTCTGAAAATACAAACTATCAGATAACAATCCGATCTGCAAGATCTCACATGATCTTTTCCACAACTTCACTTATCTAGTTCTCCCAAATCAGCTCTCAGAACTCCCAATCTAATACCAAAACAACTACCCCAAACACCCCTTAAATACTAATCATCAGCCACAAGTTGGCTCGATGACACCATTTGTATGTGACTGAATGTGACCTCTAAATCAACCACATACGCAACATGGTCATTATTCACTTGATAGAATTCGGGAGAGAGTATGAAGAACTCAATCCAAATTCCATGGTGAGGTGACCTATTGCCTCCTATGTGAATGGGGTGTTTGAATACTCTCAGAACGAGAGCCAACAGCCGGGAGACCAATTCAACAATGGAGGATTTGAAAGATATATGAGCAAAATGAAACTAAGCTAAGAATGAATGCAATTAATCTAGAAAACTTTGAAAGAAATATGAAATGCAGATTTTTATTTGATTTTGAAATAAAGATGATATTAGACTAAGAACAAGTAAGAAAATTTAATCTAAATGTGAAATGCAATTACACTAATATGATAAATTAAACTAGATAATGCAATAAAAGAGCTTTGAAAATAATGAGATATGAGACTAAAAAAAGCTATAGTAAGGATGCTCTCAAAAATTGCCCTCTTTTTGAATGAGAAGAAGAGGGTCATTAAATAGAAAAGCTCGGGAGAGGAATGAAGAGTTTCTTGATTCGAAATGGTGGACTCTTCATTCCTAATTGAGACAAAAAGACAAGAATTACTTAATAAAAAGAATGGAAAATGCCACACAGGTGACCTTTCGAATATCAAGAATTATCAATTCAAAAAAGTGTGTCCATTCGAATATCAAGTAATTATTAATTCCTTTTTATGGGTAATTAGCTAAAGGGGGTGGATTTAATTTAATTAGAAAGCACTTAGGACTTTATAATTAAATTAATTTATCATAGGGGTAATTTAGCCAATTAAGTCTAAGACTTTAGGAATTAATTTAGCATTAGATTATTGCAAATTTATGGTCTTTGCAATTGACATCAAGCCAAATTAAGTCAGGTAGGAGAGAGAAAATTGCCTAGGGAACTAGGACTTTGGTGATGTAAAATCAAGATAATGCACCAAAATTGATGAAATTAAATAGGTGCCAATTTTGGGGTATTACATTTGCCCCTCTTTGAATTGATGTGCGAACAGCGCGTTGATTCAAAGAATAGTCTGAAGTGACAGATGAAAGCAGATCAAAGCATGAATTTTTTGAAGTCTAAGTTAGATTGCGAAGACAACGGTTCTTGAGAGAGATGAGAATCAGGATTAGATTGCCCCAATGCCCCAGAGTGAGATTTAGATGCAGATTAGGACTGTCTCTAGAATCGGGGTTAGATTGCCCCAATACGAAGCTCAGCCCTCCGAGACCCAGGTTAGATTGCCCAGATAACGGTCTAAAAGAGATTTTGAGAGTCATCTCTAGAACAAAGATTGACTCCCAGGAATCAGGGTTAGATTGCCCCAATACCCAATAGATTTCAAGAACCATCTCTAGAACAAAGAATGATCCTCGAGGATCCGAGTTAGATTGCTCAGATACCTAAGAGATAGATGATAAGATAACAAGATGTGAGGCACCAAGATGCCCCTAGCGATGAGAACTAATGATTCAAATCAGACTGATTCAAGAATAGATTCGACAAGATTCAAATGATGTAATCATCCTGCCCCCTCGGGAGCGAAATCAAAAGATGACATGTCAGAAGGATGATAAACAACAAGAGATTGTAGAGCAAAAGCAATTAGACTAGATTCGCAAAGCTATAGAAGTGAATCAGAGCAAAGCAGAGGTCCTGTTGACCAAGTTTGACCATAGTTGACCAAATTTTGACTAGGGTTGACTTGATGAAAAGAAGCAAAGATTTGAGAACATGATGCAAAGATGAGGATCTGGCAGGAAGATGACACCAGAAGGCTGACTGCACAAGCATCCGATCCAAAAGGAGTCCAATATTTAAAACAAAATTTTGAGCCACTTAGAGATGTCAGATTTTGATTTCAATCCCGAAAATGGATTCAGAACAGTCGATTTAGAAAAGGGTGCAATTTTCACGTAAAACGGAGCACTTTCAAAAATTAGGTCAAAAGCTATATAAGGCCCGGAGGAGTCATTTTCAAATCATTATTCAGCGTTGTCTTTTAGTGATTCTGAGCTCTAAGATAGAGAAATGGAGGGTCTGCCACTACATACACACCGATTTAAGCATTCTCGACGACATGCCCGGCCACCGGAGTATGACGCACCTGTAAGTAGTCGATAAACTGCTTTGCATTTCAATTCGTATAGCGTGATAGGTTAGATTTTTTTTGAAAAAAATTAGCATAATTAAAAAAGTGTGAAATCTCGCGTGAGAAAGTAGTTCTCTCGCGCGAAGGCAGGTTTCATTTCGCGCGATAAAGTAGTTTTCTCGCGCGAACTAACAAGCTCCAAGGATAGAACTTCGCGCGAGCTAGAGGGATATTCTGCACGAGAATTCTATTTTCTCGCGCGAAGTGGTAGTTGTCTCGCATGAAGGAACACTTTTCTCGCGTGAAAGACTATTGCAAGTGGCCAAATTTTATCAGATTTGCATGAAATCAGCCAAATAAATTCTTGTAGAGCCTTGTCATAGGATAGATACTCTGCTGTAGTTGCTGTTGTAGTAGTGAAAACCAACATGATTGAGTTACTGACCCGGTGTCGTCATTTGCTTTGCAGGTTGACTTTCCAGATATCGCATTTCGAGCACATCACCTTGTTATTACTACATTAGTTCAGAGACTGACAGATGCTGAGAGTGCTCACATTGATGCTCTAGGCTTGGGATATTTGCGTGAGTTACCCAACATTCGGGTGAATCACGGTCTTCTTACTGCATTGGTAGAGCGTTTCCATTCGGAGACGAACACATTTCATTTTTCGATGGGGGAGATGACAGTGACCACCGAGGACATATATAGGATCCTGCAGATACCCATTCATGGTACTCGTGTTGAGTACAATACACAGTCGCGGTAGGGTACAGTGGCCTTGAGGACTATCTTCAGCGATGATCTTGTGATGGGTCGGGCCATCTCTTGGGAGGATCTGGTGCACAGATATGGTGGAGCGCATCCATTCCAGGTCGTGTTGGCTATATTTCTGAGTTGTTACCTCATACCTGATCGAGGTCAGCATGGACTAGAGTGTGGTTGGGGTACTATGCTGCAGAGGATGCTGGACAGACCAGTTGTGAGATTTGGATGGGGGGAGTGTATGTTGGCACACATGTATCACGAGATGCATGAGATTGTGTACAGAGGTGCGAGATCGATGGCAGCAGGAGTCTTTGTCTTACAGATCTGGGCCTGGGAGCACCTCCCCATTTGTAGACCCCTATTCCATGATACGCGACAGGCGCTGGAGCCTTACATTTACAGATATTCAGGTGTGATGACCCAGCCCCTGCTGGGTAAGACAGAGTAGTGGAGAGCACAGTTGGATGACATGGTCACTATAGTTTGGAGACCTTGGATAGCTACTGAGCCCTGGGACGATGCTCGGAGAGAGTTTGCTAACATGTTTGTATCACATCCACTGATTGGACAAATTATTCAGATGATTGAGAGATTCGTGGTTACACGTGTCCTGCGCTAGTTTGGCAGACAGAAGGATATTTCACAGGAGTACTGCCCCTATGCTCGCTTCTCCGATGAGGAGAAGAAGGGGTGGCGTGCACGATTGGATCCAGGGCAATGCGCGATAGAGTCACACATCCCACCACCACGATGGGATTACATGGTGGATGTCACCAATGCAGGGGTGACACCTGCATACAGGGACCAGTTGATTGCACGGCCTCATCCGAGGTTCACAGATCCAGTTGGCATAGGAGCACAGCAGCAGGCACCACAGCAGCAGCAAGTGCAGGCAGCAGCAGCCTATATAGCAGCAGGCTGTGCAGCAGCAGGCACCACAGCAAAGACCTGGGCAGAGAGTTTTGAGGCCCCGATCAAGATAGGTGAGCATCCCTGCTAGGACCATGGGCTCAGATCCTGGAGCAGGGAGTAGCGGTACACAGCAAAGGTCCACAAGACCACATACAGCTGACATATCCTAGCAGGTACCACAGGGGGAGGATACTGACATGCCAGACGTGGCAGCTGGAGCAGGTGTAGGACAGGTGCAGGAGGCTCTCAGGAAGAGCCAAGAGAGAGTACGGTAGGTGCAGCGTGAGCGTGATGATTTTCACACGCGTCTTATCCGAGAGGAGACTCGAATAGCAGATAGGGATGCAGAGATTAGAAAGCTACGGGCGGAGTTAGCGCATTCGAGATTAGAGATGAGATATGAGGCCACCCAGGCGGCTTATTACTATGAAGGATACTGCGGGGCTGTTCCAGATATATCAGAGCAGGTGCCGCCATTTTCTGAGTATGTTGGGGCTCCCTAGGCTCCTCCCCTAGTACCTCCACAGGTTCCTCCACAGGCTCCTCCACAGGCTTCTTCACAGGCTCTTCCACAGAGACCGATGCCACCACCGCAGACATTAGGACAGCAGGCTCCTCCACCTCCACCCCCTCCCAGTGGGAGTGGATCTTGATTGTATCATAGCTCATTTTTGTTGTTTTGGTACTGTGCTCGAGTAGCACCTCTTTGTATATGACATTTGGATCGAGAGATATATATATATGAGATCGATGATTCTATTGATATCATTGTACTTGTTGCAAATTGCTTGAATGTATGATGTTTAGGAGATGTGCTCTTATATGCTTTAGATGTATGAGTAGAAATGTATGCAATGTAGTGATAGATAAATGGTTTATGCTTATAGCGGATACACATGTTGATGCAGATGCAATGAGTTTATGAATGGAAATAAAATGCAATGGATATGGTACTAATCATCTCATGCAGGATTGTAGCAATATTTAACAGGTACTAATCAAAGGATAGATATGTTCGAGGATCGACAATGAAGACCGGATACTTGTGCAACCAAGAAGAACCCGAGGCAATAGATGAGAGCCTTTGATGAAGACTATTAAGAGAGTAAATAAGGCATCGTCTTAAGTTCAAAACCTAAGTTAAAGATGCAAGCTTAAAATGAAAATGCAAACCCTAGGACTTGGTTGTTGGACTCACCGTATTTATCAGCATAGAGCCTTTCAAGTTTGGACAATCGCAAGATGTCATACAATCCTTACTAATATTGCTATCATGAGAATATGAATATGACATGAGTCTTAAATTTGTCGGAATAAGGTGTAAGCATTAAGGCACAAGAAGCCAGAATGACTTGAACACCTATTCCTTTTAATCTAGCAAGTTAACATAAGCATTAGAGTATAAATGCTAGAATGACCTGAATGTCTCTTGGGAACAAACACACCAAGCACGCAGGAGTTCCTTCTTTTGCCAAAGATTGCTCGCAGTGACCCTTACGTTCACTTAACAGGACGAGCGTTTACAATTTCATCAGTAGCAGAAAGAAGTCACTCAAAAGACAAGGAGAAGAACCAACCTCACCAAAGCATCCATATAAAAGGAGTCGAGGTACGCATGGCCATCCAATACAAGATAGAGGCTCTTACAGATAGACACCCCTCTTAAATGAATTCTTTGGATCGTTGGAACTAAACCAACAAGCAGAAAGCAAAGAAAGAAAACAAACAAACACTCAAAGAAAACAAAGCTCAGCAAACCTCAAAGGAACACACATTTAGTTTAAGTTTCAGTTCAAGTTCATGTTCAAGTGGATTGAAGTCGATTCAGAAAGATAACATTCGAAGTCTCAATGAGATAACGATAGCAGGCAGACGCAGTGAGGATCACTGGTGACCATCGCAAGGGACAAAGTCTCAAGAAAATATCAGGAAGCTAACGAAGTATCGGTAGGCAAACGCAGTGAGAACCACTGGTGACCGATATGAGAGAGAGATTCTCAAGGTGAGAAATCTCAGAGATACTAGCGAAACATCAGTAGGAAGACATAGTGAGAACCATTGGTGACTGATGTAAGGGAGAAATCTCGAAGAAGAGAGATTGAACGAAAGCTAGGTATCCGTAGACAGGCATAGTGAGAACCACTGGCAACCAATGCTCAAAAGAGTTTCTGAAAGCGATAGGACAATGCCCCCTAGACCAGGCAGGTGCCCCCAAGTGTGAACCAATTCTAATCCATGAAGAGTCGAGGAAAACTTAAAGACAAGCGCATGAGCTAGCAAACCAAAGCAGGAAACAAACTAAAGCAGGAAAGCGGGAAAACAAACTAAAGCAGGAAAGGAAGGAAACTAAGGTAGGAAACTAAGAGCCAAGCGACGCTGAGATGAGATGTTACTTCAGGAAAACAAGAGGCACCTATTTACCAGGTTTTCACCATCTTGGCAGAGATTCTATTTTTGCTACCATGACGCCTGTTTACCAGGTTTTCGTCAATGGCACATTTTTATCTTTTTTCAATTTTTTTGTACTTTTCTCTTTTTTGATTTTTTTGTATTTTTGAATATTTCATTTTTTTGTATTTTTGATCTTTTCATTTTTTTTGGTATTATCAAGGCGCCTTTTTACCAGGTTTTCACCAGGATAATAGATACATCAAAGCGCCTGTTTGCCAGGTTTTCACTAAGATGATCATTTTTTCAGGACATTTTGCAATTTTTAGGATTTTTTGCAATATATCAATTTTTAGGATTTTTTCAGGATCAATAAGTATGTACATGAGCATACTGAGAATGTCAGCTGTAGAACTTTTTCAAATGAAGAGCCATGATGGGCTCTTTGAGTTTCTCTCCTTCAGTAGGAATCTCTGAGAATGTAATATTTGTAGCAGTAGGCAACCGAGAAGTTGTAGAATTAGAACCAGATGTTGTAGCAATAACAGGAGAGCCAACCAGTAGTATCCAACAGTCAAGAGATCCATAGTCAAGGAAAGATCACTTAAGTGAGACCCACAAATGTCCTCATGGACACACCTTAACTCTTTGTCAGATTTCCCACGCTCTAAATGCTTAGGGAGAGTACATTCTAGATTTTTCTTAGTCATACCATTAGCAATAAGGAGATACTGATACACACTTTGGGAAAAGGCAAGATGGAGTGAAGAGGATAAAGTATGAGAGGCAAGGGTGATGGAATGGAGGGAAGCATGAGAATTTTGGAAGCTCGAATGACAACTTTGATTTTTTCTTTCTTTGGAATCCACATAGCTTTTGAATTTTTTCTTCTTTACTTTGAGGTGCTTTTGATGACAATGCCTATAGAATGGATTTTGAGATCCATTTTTTATTTTATTTTCTGGCTTTTGATTGTCTTCTTCTTTTTGAGGACCTTTGCAGTCTTTTGAACACCTTTGTTTCTTTCCTTTCTTCATAGTCACATGTCGATTAGATGTGACATGGTGACCTTGAGATATAAGTGGATTCTCGTTATTTTTATTTTTATGTTGTACATCCAAGTTACTTCCAAAATACTCAGAAATTGTGGATGAAAGAGGCTTATATGACTGGTTCAGGTGGAGAGGTGGAAATGGAAGTGGACGGGCCACTTTTCTGGGAGATGAAGAGGGAAGAGAAATCGATGGGATGGGCTCAAGTGCAAATATATCAATATCATCCTCATCATTCATGAATGCATTAGATAGATCAAGAAAGTAATCTTCCATAGAGCGTTGTTGATTGTGAGTCATCTTAGAAGAGTCAGATAAGTTTGGAGGAATATTATGTGAGCCTAACCAAGATGGTCTATTCCAAGAGTTAGGTCCCCTTTCAGGTGGTAAGAGTGCACGAATAGGAACCATTTCAATTTTGGATCTACCAATATTCCATGAAGCTGTAATAGAATGGGGTCTTACATACCCATGATTTGTTGGAGTAGTAGGAGTATAGCTTGGAGTAGATGGCCTAAGAGCCATAGGAATGATCTCCACAAGAGGGTGGAAAGGATCATCATCAATAGCTTGATCTGGAGGATCATAACTTTCTCCTCTTTCTAAGTTGTTAAGACTAGCATATAAGTGCATAGCATCAACTGGTATTTTTGTAGTAGCATCTGATATAGAGTCCCATTCAGCTAGAGACATAGTCGGAGGTAGACTTTCTTCATTGTTGTCATCTAACATAGGAAGTGTTTCTTCAACAGCAGAATCTTGTTCAGTAGTAGAAGCAACAGAGTAATCTGGAATAGGCATACCTTGAGGCATACCCAAGAGGAGGGAAGCATCCAATAGTTGCTCCCAATCAGTATGTGTGCCATTGGAGTTGGCAATAGTAGGACTCTATTCAATAGCAGAAGTGGTGGAACAATCTAGAGTAGGCATACCCCAGGGCATACCCAAGATAAGGGAAGCATCCAACAGTTGCTCCCAATCAGTATGTGTATCATTGGAATCGACAGTAGTAGGATTTTGTTCAATAGTAGAAGTGGTAGAACAATCTAGAATAGGCATACCAAAGATAAGGGAAGCATCCAACAGTTGCTCCCAATCAGTATGTGTGCCATTAGAGGAAGTGACATATTCAGTAGTAGCTATAGTAGTAGAAATTTGTTCAGTAGAGTGTATAAAATCCTCTTGGTGAGGACCAAAATCATGTTCCCGAAGCACTTGAGAAGGTAGATAAGACTCTTTCTGGTAGTCTGAATTAGAATTTTGAACATTCAAAGATCTTTCATGTGTCATAGGCTGAATCTGTGTTTCTTCATCATCTAAATCTGCATGTGAGTGCAAGCTGCAGCTAGGTTGGTCAAGCTCATAGCTCTGATAGCTAATACCAAATCCATCTTCAGAGGGTTCTTCATAGGAATGTGGAGATAGAGGGAGAGTTGTCAATGACAAGACAGACTCAATCTGATATTCCCCCATGCCAATATCTTTGATCTTCAGGGTCTTTTCTATTTCTTTTAGCTTGGCATCATAGAACTCAGTAGATTCTCTATTGGCGGGAACAAAACTATCTGTCGCTTCGGTAAGCATCTTAGCAGAGCAAGTATTTAGGCTAGCACTATTTTCAATGAGGATATGAGGGATATGCTCGGGACCTTCCATAACTTCAGTGTGCAGGAGAGCATTATGCGGGTGACTCAGCAAGTGATCATCTTCCTTAGAGAATGATAAATAATGAGGCGAGGTCAAGTGACCCACCATAGATTGAAACTGGTCAAGATTGAGATCTTTGGGGACATTTACCTCAGCAAGGGTTTTATCCATAGATAGTTTTGGTCCAGATGTCAAAGGTTCAGGACCTTTGAGAACAATCTTTGCATGAGATCGAGGGATAGCATTCACACAAGCTAGAGATTTTGTGGAGTTATAAGAGGAAGACACAGGGCCTCGCAAGACAAAGGGAGTTTTGGGTTTAGGAGTATCCTTGCTCCCTGGAGAAATGATCATGTCACAGTGAGAGATCCAAGGTTTGTTTCTAGCAAATCTAGAAGGCGGTTGAGCTTCTGTCATAGCCTTCTTAGTGGCTTTGATCGTTTGTATGTTAGAGCTGATATTGAAAACCAACTTTGAAGGTTTTGGCATGTTAGAGCTGAGATTGAAAACCAACTTTGAAGGTTTTGGATCTCCCATCTTGTTGGTAGTATTATGAGAGATCGTGAAAGAGTTGATAGGTTCAAAAGGATCAATAGGTTTAATTTTAGAAAGTGACCCTTCAGAGTCTTGCTGGTCTTCAAACAATGGGTTATAATATTCTTGAAATAATAAGTCAGACTGTATCTGAAACAATGGATTGTAATGCTCTTGGAATGAGGAGGAATGTGAGGATCCCTCACGAAGTTCAGATTTCATAAAAAATTTAGGATGACCTATGTCTTGATTATGAGGTTTACTTTGATCTTGATCAGCATTTTGAATGGGATAAGCCTTGCCACTTCGATTCGTGACAGTCATAGACAAAGATGTAACGAGAAAAGATTCAGGATAAAGCTAGACTCTGTCTCTAAGATAACAAAAAGGAGATAAATGGCTAGAACAGCCAAGATGCAAGATGAACCTGGTATGAATTGTCAAAAAGAGATGGCTAGAACAGCTGAGATAAGACAATCACAACGCAAGGTACAAGAGCACAATGAGATAAGGTAGACTAATGAGAGACAATACGAGTCAAAGCAAAGATCGATCGATTCCTAACTCAAGACAACTAGTTTCTGACGGTGAACGACAGGAAAATAGAAAAATAGATCACAGACAAAAAGGTAGATCAGATTTATGTCATTGATCAAGCACATAAGATAGCAATCAAGGAGTTCAAGCAAACAGTCTTCAAGCAATGGGCAAGGGACAAAGCAACCTTGCGCACGAACAAGAATAGTGACTTAGTATTTCTACTCCCTAAGGACTCTACTTATGTATGTTCTTGAGAATGTTTTAGCAGGCACTTAAAACACAACAACATCCTAGCAAGTTGTCTACAAGGCTATACATGGATTTTCTAAAGGGAGTCCTCGATATACGCAAGGTACGTGAGGCACAAATCCGTAGATGAGAAGAATCGGAAATCACACAGCCGGGGGGAGACGATAACCCAAATCTCCTCCTTCACTTCTCAAAGGTATAAAGTTCTTTGAGGCTTAGCCAAGAGTGAAATATAACTCATTCCCAAGAGAGGTGTCTTTGGATTCACCTCTCGTTATTTATACTCTGTCGGAACACAGGAGTTAAGGTCGTCCCTTGAGGTGATGAAATCCCCAAGCAGGCCTTCTAAAAAAAATGAAAAGTAAGTAATTCTCTATCAAAAAGTATTGAAAAGCACTAAAGGTGGTGCATTTAACCCGTCAAGTAAATGTGAGGTGAGTCCACAAAGTGGTGCATTTAACTCCTCACACAAACTCAAAGTGAGTCCAGACCCTAGAAAACAAGTGAGTTCCAAAAAGCACAAAAGGGTTTCCAAGTGGAACAATTAACACTTCTTTCCTATAGACCCCTCCCCTTTAATGTGGCGCTGAGATTGCAACCACAGGGCAAAAATGAAGGGCCGGTGGATTAGCGAGTCCAATAACCCAAGATAGCAATCTAGATCAATCACAAGTAATCTAAGACTGCTAATCAATACTACTCATAAGTGCAAGAGGGTTTGAATCATGGAATATTTAACTTTCCAAGTAAACATGAAGTGAGTCCACAAAGTGGTGCATTTAACTCTTCATGTAAACAAGGAATGAATCCATGCCCTCAATTACTCAATGAAATATTTGATATTGGAAGCAAGAATTACTTATGGTTTAAACACAAGCATTCATTTACATAAACTTGTATGAAAGAAAATCTATGTTCATTCATTTCCCATTAAGAGCATCAATTAAAATGTGTTTTATGAAAGTATGTAAACACTCAAGCCAAACACATGAGAGGTTCAATTTTAATCCAAAATTCAAATATTTTAGAGATTTTAAGAACTCACCTTAGGTCCAAAGATCTGCAATCTAGCATTTAGCACACATTTGAAAGTATAGAATCAAGACAAATCAATGGCAAACCGTAAGATATGTAACATTGCTATTTTCAAGACAGTCTTTAAAGATTGATTTATTTGACCCATAAAATCACAATATTAAAATTTCTGGAAAGAATGAAGTTTTTAGCCAACATCAAGAACTACTATTTCCCAAGATTACAAGGTCTTATGATTCAATTTGGTTCCCCAAACAATAACCTTTTCAGACTGCCATTTTTCTGTCAAAAACCAGATTTAAAACACTAGGCCCTGCATAGGGAATCACATATCTTTCTCAAAAAGAATCAAAATGAAACTAAACCAATTTCACAGTAACTATTAATGAATCTAGTTTCCAAATATGTAAGCCATTTATTTTTCTCATTCATAAATCATTTTCTAAGAGAAAATCATTGCCTGCAACTCTAATGTAGATTGTTAAAAACTAGTTTTCACTCAAATGCCCATAACTTTCACAAATATTCATGAAAATGACTCAAACAAAAAGGAAATGAAAGATAATTCATGTATCTTTCCAATAAATATTATTAGAGATCTTGATTCTTCATAATTTATCCATACCAGACATTTCAATCTGACTGTATTCAGAGAATCTCAAATCTGCAAATACCCACTTTCACCAAAATGATCATAAATTATTCATTTCTTTATAAAAATGAACCAAACCAAAAGCATGAGAAAGAGGATTCATCATTCTATCCATCCATTACTATATTATAAGATTTAAAGACTGTACATGGCCGTACAGGGCATGAAACCAACAATAAAGCTAAAAAACCAATCAAGAATGAGGCCAAAAATTGATCTTTTCTGCCCCACGGTGGGTGCCAAAATGTATGTGACTGAATGTGACCTTTAAATCAACCACATACGCAATATGGTCATTATTCACTTGATAGAATTCGGGAGAGAGTATGAAGAACTCAATCTAAATTCCATGGTGAGGTGACCTGTTGCCTCCTATGTGAATGGGGTGTTTGAATACTCTTAGAACGAGAGCCAACAGCTGGGAGACCAATTCAACAATGGAGGATTTGAAAGATATATGAGCAAAATGAAACTAAGCTAAGAATGAATGCAATTAATCTAGAAAACTTTGAAAGAAATATGAAATGTAGATTTTTATTTGATTTTGAAATAAAGATGATATTAGACTAAGAAAAAGTAAGAAAATTTAATCTAAATGTGAAATGCAATTACACTAATATGATAAATTAAACTAGATAATGCAATAAAAGAGCTTTGAAAATAATGAGATATGAGACTAAAAAAAGCTATAGTAAAGATGCTCTCAAAAATTGCCCTCTTTTTGAATGAGAAGAAGAGGGTCATTAAATAGAAAAGCTCGGGAGAGGAATGAAGAGTTTCTTGATTCGAAATGGTGGACTCTTCATTCCTAATTGAGACAAAAAGACAAGAATTACTTAATAAAAAGAATGGAAAATGCCACACAGGTGACCTTTCGAATATCAAGAATTATCAATTCAAAAAAGTGTGTCCATTCGAATATCAAGTAATTATTAATTCTTTTTTATGGGTAATTAGCTAAAAGGGGTGGATTTAATTTAATTAGAAAGCACTTAGGACTTTATAATTAAATTAATTTATCATAGGGGTAATTTAGCCAATTAAGTCTAAGACTTTAGGAATTAATTTAGGAATTAATTTAGCATTAGATTATTGCAAATTTATGGTCTTTGCAATTGACATCAAGTCAAATTAAGTCAGGTAGGAGAGAAAATTGCCTAGGGAACTAGGACTTTGGTGATGTAAAATCGAGATAATGCACCAAAATTGATGAAATTAAATAGGTGCCAATTTTGGGGTATTACAACATTAACTCCTACAAACAAATATTTAATGCCAAACAAGTCGGCTCTCAAATAGCCTTACAAAAATTTAAGTCAACATGTTGGCCTCCAGATCCACATAGGAGAATCCAAAAAAAGATACCAACAATAAATGCACCAAGTCGGCCAAGAAAATCTTCAAGAACTCCAGTCAGTAAGACCATCTACCGAGCACCAGAGAAACAACCAAGCATCACTGACACAACTGACCAACACATGTATTACCAAGCATGAGTTCCACTGAACATCAGAGGTTCTACCGAGTCCCTTCAGTGAGCAAGCTTCCTTCAATAACTGAGACCATCGGTTAAGGCTGCAACCGAGTAACACTATCCAGATAACAAACCACCATGTGGATTCACCAAGGACCAAGAATTCCACTGCATCAGACACCCCGTGTTTGAAAAGATGTTCATATGTGAGAAGAACATCTTTCGAGATTCATCACACAAACCTCGAACTAGTTCTTCACATATAAGTCCTCCATCTTTTCTCTTTACATACTCTTCCACTTCAGCTTCCTCTGTCTCTTCAAGTCTTTCCTTGATAACACACAAACTTGTTCTTCACACTGATCATCCATACCTTCAAGATTCACCAACTCAACTGAGCTACCAATACTCAAGCTTCTCTTTGATGCAGGAGCATCTTGGGTGTAAGAGCAATCTTGCATCACCCAAAAATATTTCTGTTTTTATATTCAATAAAGGTTATTTTGTGCAGAGCTGCTATTTATGGAAAGTTATTTTTTTTTTGGTAATTTTCGTATGTGCTCAGAATGATCTGATTTCTTTCTTGGAGGTTCATTTTGGTCATATAAGTCTGCCAGTAAAGTTTCATTGCCAGATCAAGTGTATATTGGAAGATATTGAAGATTTTCGGTATTGGCAGCAGGGTACAGAAACTTTGAACTCAGTTTTGAAGGCTTTAGAAGCCCCGGATGAGGTTGCAAATTTGGGTGACGGGCGCTTGCGCGGGTCAACCCTGTAGAGCGCTTCGTGGCGTTTCCGAAATGGGGTTATAGTGGTCGAGCGGGTCAACTGGTGATGACTTATGCTCTTCGGAAGTTGGGCCACCCGAAATGGCGAAAAATAATTTTCTTCAAAATTTCTGTTCGGGTTTCAAAGGTTATCTTGAGCCGACTATGATGTAATAAAATGTAAAATAAAATAATTCTAAGTTTGGTCGGCCTTATTGGCTAAAATTCTGGAACCTTCCCAGGTGGTGGATAATTGCCTATATAAGGAAGGCTGTATTATTGTCTTAGGCAGTTCAGAATAGTTCTGGGTAGTAGATCTGGGTAATAGTTCGAGGCTTTGTCCTACAGAATATTGTAAGGGAATGCCCATGTGGCTTTGCATATTGTGATTCTGAAAGTTTGTAATTCCACATTTGTGGAGATAATAAGAAGCCAATTTTCTGTTCTTGCATATTGTTGTTGTTTCTCTTTTTCTGTTATGTGTTTGTGGTATTAAGGGGAGCACCCTTCATCAAGTGGTATCAAAGCAGGAGTTCTTGAGTGTGTAAACAGATCGCCGACTGTGAGGTAGTTTGCACCAGGACCGTGGCTAGGGTTTCAGCGCGCATTACGAAAATGCCTCCACGAAGGGAACCTGGCGGAAGAGCTGGTGTTGTAACACTTGAGGTTAGAGAGCTACAGAGACAAGTGCGAGCATTACAAGAAGAGATTCGTAGAGGAATGAATCTTAATGTCAGAGACGAAAGCGAGGATGAAGCCGAAGAAGAATATGAAGCAGGAGAAGTTGAAATTGTGAACCAGGAGGAAGAAAGACTTTTTCGGGCGATTTCCAAGATTGGGAAAAGACCTAAGATTGAGGTTCCTACATTTTCTGGAAATCTTAACCCAGAGGAATTGATCGACTGGATCAATGAGTGTGAAGAATATTTTGAGTATGAAGATGTTGAGGATCCTGATAGGGTCAAATTTGCGAAGGCCAGATTGAAAGGTCATGCGAAGATCTGGTGGCAAGAAATTCAATTGGAGCGAAATAGAAGAGGGAAAGATAAAATCACGAGATGGGATCGGATGGTGGATAAATTGAAGCGACAGTTCATTCCTGTTGATTATGAGCTTGACCTACTGAAGAAAATGCAGAGTTTGAAGCAAGCAGGAAGATCTGTTCAGGAGTATACAGAGGAGTTCTATCGACTTCTCATCAGAACAGGCCATGCAGAAGCTGATAAGGAGAAAGTTGCCCGATACCTTAATGGGTTAAAGCCAAGCATTCAGGAGGAGCTGAATCTGGTTCGAATGAATAGTATTGAAGAGGCATACCAGTTTGCCCTAAAAGTAGAGGAAAAGCTGAACAAGAAGTTTGAAAGCAGACAAAACGGAAGAGGTCGCGGTGGACGATCTGGTGGACGGTCATATGGTGGCCGAAATGAAGATCCGAAAAAGAAGGATGAGGCCAGTAGCAGTCAGAATCAGTGAGGAAATAATTTCAATCGCTTCCAGGATCAGAATAATAGAGATCAGAGAGGAAGAGGAAGAGGACAAGGATCTGGAAGAGGTGGCTTCCGTGGAACATGTTTTCACTATGGAGAAGAAGGTCATAGGGCATTTGAATGTCCTCAGCGCCAAGGCAGAACAGACAGGAGAAATGAAGGCCAGGCCAGAGTTGCACATGTAGATGAAGATGCCAGATCATCAAATTCTAAAGATGCTGAAAAAGGAGAAACGTTGATTAACAGAAGAGTCCTGTTGAGTGGTGAGAATGAACCTGAGCAAAGGAGGAGCCTGTTTCGCACTAGATGCAAGTGTGAGGGTAAATGCTGTGATGTGATTATCGATAGTGGAAGCACTGACAATTTGGTGTCAGAAGAGATGGTGACAAAGTTGAAGCTCAAGAGACAGAAACACCCACATCCATATCGGATTGCCTGGGTGCAGGATGACCACAAGGTCATGGTCAGTGAACAGTGCCTGGTAAAGTTCAAGATCGGCGGATACCAAGATGAGGTACTATGTGATATCATCTCTATGGATGCATGTCATATGTTGTTAGGTAGACCATGGCAGTTTGACAGATGTGCTGTACATGATGGTCGTGCGAATACCTATTCCCTGACAAAGGATGGAGTGCGACATAAGCTAAAACCATTGAAGGAGACTGAAGAAAAGGTATGTGGTACTGTAAGGATGACTCTTGTTGATGGAAGAAATTTCCTAGATGGTATGAGGCATGAGCATGTATGTTTTTCTTTAATTCCAAAAGCTGGTAAAGAGGAAGTAGAAGATTTTCCTGTAGGAGTTGCAGATTTGTTGAATGAGTTTTAGGATATTGTATCCGATAACGTGCCTGATGGATTACCACCAGTCAGGAAGATCAGTCATCAGATGGACTTGATCCCAGGAGCAAGTTGGCCGAACAAGGCAGCACACAGAATGACACCTGCAGAAAGTGAGGAGTTGAACAGACAAGTACATGAGTTGTTACAGAAAGGATTGATCCGTGAGAGTCTGAGTCCCTGTGCTGTACCAGCAGTATTAGCACCAAAGAAGAATGGAGAGTGGAGGATGTGTACAGATTCTAGGGCAATAAATAAGATCACAATCAAGTACAAGTTTCCATTGCCAAGAATGGATGATATTATGGACTGTTTGAGTGGAGCTGTGTATTTTTCAAAGATAGATCTAAAAAGTGGATATCATCAGATTCGGATCAGAGAAGGAGATGAATGGAAGACTGCCTTCAAGACAAAGGAAGGACTGTATGAGTGGTTAGTCATGCCTTTTGGGCTAACCAATGCACCGAGCACTTTCATGCGGCTCATGAACGAGGTTCTGAAAGAATTTCTGGGTAAGTTTGTCATTGTTTACCTAGATGATATTTTGATCTTTAGTAAGACATTGGAGGAGCATATGATGCATATTCGTATGGTATTTGAGAAGCTGAGAGAAGAGAAATTGTTGATTAATTTGAAGAAGTGCAGTTTTGTGAAGAAAGAGTTAGTGTATTTGGGATTTGTAGTTTCAGGAGAAGGTCTAAAAATGGACCCAGAGAAGGTACAGGCTATCCTTGAATGGCCTACTCCGAGGAGTGCTACTGAGGTAAGATCTTTTCATGGTCTAGCTAGCTTTTACAGAAAGTTTATCAGAAACTTTAGCAGTATTTGTGGACCCTTGACTGAAACAATGAGAGGGGATAGAAAAGAGTTTAAGTGGACTAATGGGGCAGAAAAGAATTTTCAATTGTTGAAACAAAAAGTTACAGAACAACCTGTTTTAGCACTTCCAGATTTTAATAAGGTGTTTCAAGTAGATTGTGATGCTAGTGGTACTGCAATAGGAGCTGTTATGAGCCAAGAAGGTAAACCTATTGCTTATTTTAGTGAGAAGTTAAATGATGCCAAGAGGAAATATTATGTTTATGATCAAGAATTTTATGCTATAGTTCAGGCATTAAAGAAGTGGAGACATTATCTGCTTCCTAATGAGTTTGTTTTGTATACTGATCATCAAGCTTTGCAATATTTGAATAGCCAAGGAAAATTGAATCAAAGGCATTTGAAATGGGTTGAGTTTTTGCAGAGTTATACATTTGTTTTGAAACACAGAAGTGGAAAGTCTAATAGGGTTGCAGATGCTCTTAGCAGAAGGCAACTATTGCTGACAGAAATGCAGATTGAAGTGGTTGGGTTCAAGGAACTCAAGAATTTGTATCCAGAGGATCCTGATTTTGGTGAAGCTTGGAAAGCTTGTACAGAACCAGTTACTCTAGACAGGACGAAATGGTTGAATTTTATCATCCAAGATGATATGCTATTCAGAGGGAGTCAGTTGTGCATTCCACGAAGTTCTATGAGGGAGAATCTCATCAAGGAGAAGCATAGCGGGGGATTGGCTGAACATTTTGGTCATGATAAAACCTTTAGTTTGGTTAGTGAGAATTATTATTGGCCACAATTGCAGCAAGATGTGAAGAAGTTTGTACAGAGTTGCAGAGTATGTCAGATGGCGAAAGGAGTGACACAGAATATAGGGTTGTATCAGCCATTACCTGTACCAGAGAAGCCTTGGGAGGATATCAGCATGGACTTTGTTCTTGGTTTACCGAGGACACAGCGGGGACATGATTCAATTTTTGTAGTAGTTGACAGATTTTCAAAGATGGCACATTTTATTCCCTGCAAGAAGACTAATGATGCTGTTCACGTAGCAGAATTGTTTTTCAGAGAAGTAGTGAGACTTCATGGTTTGCCAAAGACCATAGTTTCAGATCGGGACACTAAGTTTGTTGGATATTTCTGGCGTACATTGTGGAAGAAGTTGAAGACAGATTTGAAGTTCAGTTCATCACATCATCCACAGACTGATGGACAGACAGAGGTGGTGAATAGGAGTTTGGGAAATTTGCTGAGATGTTTGGTTGGAGATAAGCCAACAAGATGGGATTTGATTTTACCACAGGCAGAATTTGCATACAATAATTCTGTCAACAGAAGCACTAGTAAATCACCATTTCAGATTATATATGGAAGTAGTCCAAGAAATGCATCTGAGTTGAGAAAGATAGATAAAGGAGAAATAAGTAGTGCTGAAGCTGAGGATTTTGCAGAACACTTGAAGAACGTCCATGAGGAGGTGAGGAAGCATATTACCAAGATGAATGCACAGTATAAGGCTAAGGCAGAAGAGAAAAGGAGGTATAAAGAATTTCAGGTTGGTGATGAAGTCATGGTTCATTTGCGGAAGGAGCGGTTTCCAGTTGGTACATATAACAAGTTGAAAATGAAGAAGTTTGGACCATGCAGGATATTGAAGAAACATGATTCAGGAAATGCATATGAGGTAGAATTGCCTACTGAGCTAAATATTTCACCAGTGTTTAACATTTCAGATCTGACAGAGTATCATGAAGGAGGTGTTGAAGATGAGATCACAGCAGCACAGTGGAGTATTCCAGCAACTAGTTTAGACACTAAGGAGATTGAAGATATACTGGAT
Source organism: Chamaecyparis obtusa (assembly GCA_027943335.1). Taxonomy (NCBI): domain Eukaryota; kingdom Viridiplantae; phylum Streptophyta; class Pinopsida; order Cupressales; family Cupressaceae; genus Chamaecyparis; species Chamaecyparis obtusa. Next base: position 272,297 of record BSBK01001814.1, read on the forward strand.
AGTCGTGTTGACAGAAGCACAAGGAACAGGACATATGAAGAATATCTGGTCAAGTGGAAAGGACGACCTGTTGAAGATTCATCATGGCTAGCAAAGGAGGAGGTTAACCGTCTTGGTTTTCCTCTACACACCTGAGTCGTGACAGGGTCACTTCTCAAATTACCCTGGGTGTCTGATGCAGGAGCATCTTGGGTGTAAGAGCAATCTTGCATCACCCAAAAATATTTCTATTTTTATATTCAATAAGGGTTATTTTGTGCAGAGCTGCTATTTATGGAAAGTTACTTTTTTTTTGATAATTTTTGTATATGCTCAGAATGATCTGATTTCTTTCTTGGAGGTTCATTTTGGTCATATAAGTCTGCCAGTAAAGTTTCATTGCCAGATCAAGTGTATATTGGAAGATATTGAAGATTTTCGATATTGGCAGCAGGGTACAGAAACTTTGAACTCAGTTTTGAAGGCTTTAGAGGCCCCGGATGAGGTCAAAAATTTGGGTGACGGGCGCTTGCATAGAGCAAGCCTGTAGAGCGCTTCGTGGCATTTCCGAAATGGGGTTATAGTGGCCGAGCGGGTCAACTGGTGATGACTTATGGTCTTCGGAAGTTGGGCCACCCGAAATGGCGAAAAATAATTTTATTCAAAATTTCTGTTCGGGTTTCAAAGGTTATCTTGAGCCGACTATGATGTAATAAAATGTAAAATAAAATAATTCTAAGTTTGGTCGGCCTTATTGGCTGAAATTCTGGAACCTTCCCAGGCGGTGGATAATTGCCTATATAAGGAAGGCTGTATTATTGTCTTAGGCAGTTCAGAATAGTTCTGGGTAGTAGATCTAGGTAATAGTTCGAGGCTTTGTCCTACAGAATATTGTAAGGGAATGCCCATGTGGCTTTGCATATTGTGATTCTGAAAGTTTGTAATTCCACATTTGTGGAGATAATAAGAAGCCAATTTTTTGTTCTTGCATATTGTTGTTGTTTCTCTTTTTCTGTTATGTGTTTGTGGTATTAAGGGGAGCACCCTTCATCAAGTGGTATCAGAGCAGGAGTTCTTGAGTGTGTAAATAGATCGCCGACTGTGAGGCAGTTTGCACCAGGACCGTGGCTAGGGTTTCAACGCGCATCACGAAAATGCCTCCACGAAGGGAACGTGGCGGAAGAGCTAGTGTTGTAACACCTCAGGTTAAAGAGCTACAGAGACAAGTGCGAGCATTACAAGAAGAGATTCATAGAGGAATGAATCTTAATGTCAGAGATGAAAGCGAGGATGAAGCCGAAGAAGAATATGAAGCAGGAGAAGTTGAAATTGTGAACCAGGAGGAAGAAAGACTTTTTCGGGCGATTTCCAAGATTGGGAAAAGACCTAAGATTGAGGTTCCTACATTTTCTGGAAATCTTAACCCAGAGGAATTGATCGACTGGATCAATGAGTGTGAAGAATATTTTGAGTATGAAGATGTTGAGGATCCTGATAGGGTCAAATTTGCGAAGGCGAGACTGAAAGGTCATGCGAAGATCTGGTGGCAAGAAATTCAATTGGAGCGAAATAGAAGAGGGAAAGATAAAATCACGAGATGGGATCGGATGGTGGATAAATTGAAGCGACAGTTCATTCCTGTTGATTATGAGCTTGACCTACTGAAGAAAATGCAGAGTTTGAAGCAAGCAGGAAGATCTGTTCAGGAGTATATAGAGGAGTTCTATCGACTTCTCATCAGAACAGGCCATGCAGAAGCTGATAAGGAGAAAGTTGCCCGATACCTTAATGGGTTAAGGCCAAGCATTCAGGAGGAGCTAAATCTGGTTCGAATGAATAGTATTGAAGAGGCATACCAGTTTGCCCTAAAAGTAGAGGAAAAGCTGAACAAGAAGTTTGAGAGCAGACAAAACAGAAGAGGTCGCGGTGGACGATCTGGTGGACGGTCATATGGTGGCCGAAATGAAGATCCGAAAAAGAAGGATGAGGCCAGTAGCAGTCAGAATCAGCGAGGAAATAATTTCAATCACTTCCAGGATCAGAATAATAGAGATCAGAGAGGAAGAGGAAGAGGACAAGGATCTGGAAGAGGTGGCTTCCGTGGAACATGTTTTCACTGTGGAGAAGAAGGTCATAGGGCATTTGAATGTCCTCAGCGCCGAGGCAGAACAGACAGGAGAAATGAAGGCCAGGCCAGAGTTGCACATGTAGATGAAGATGCCAGATCATCAAATTCTAAAGATGCTGAAAGAGGAGAAACGTTGATTAACAGAAGAGTCCTGTTGAGTGGTGAGAATGAACCTGAGCAAAGGAGGAGCCTGTTTCGCACTAGATGCAAGTGTGAGGGTAAATGCTATGATGTGATTATCGATAGTGGAAGCACTGACAATTTGGTGTCAGAAGAGATGGTGACAAAGTTGAAGCTCAAGAGACAGAAACACCCACATCCATATCGGATTGCCTGGGTGCAGGATGACCACAAGGTCATGGTCAGTGAACAGTGCCTGGTAAAGTTCAAGATCGGCGGATACCAAGATGAGGTACTATGTGATATCATCTCTATGGATGCATGTCATATGTTGTTAGGTAGACCATGACAGTTTGATAGATGTGCTGTACATGATGGTCGTGCGAATACCTATTCCCTGATAAAGGATGGAGTGCGACATAAGCTAAAACTATTGAAGGAGACTGAAGAAAAGGTATGTGGTACTGCAAGGATGACTCTTGTTGATGGAAAAAATTTCCTAGATGGTATGAGGCATGAGCATGTATGTTTTTATTTAATTCCAAAAGCTGGTAAAAAGGAAGTAGAAGATGTTCCTGTAGGAGTTGCAGATTTGTTGAATGAGTTTAAGGATATTGTATCCGATAACGTGCCTGATGGATTACCACCAGTCAGGAAGATCAGTCATCAGATGGACTTGATCCCAGGAGCAAGTTTGCCAAACAAGGCAGCACACAGAATGACACCTGCAGAAAGTGAGGAGTTGAACAGACAAGTACATGAGTTGTTACAGAAAGGATTGATCCGTGAGAGTCTGAGTCCCTGTGCTGTACCAGCGGTATTAGCACCAAAGAAGAATGGAGAGTGGAGGATGTGTACAGATTCTAGGGCAATAAACAAGATCACAATCAAGTACAGGTTTCCATTGCCACGAATGGATGATATTATGGACTGTTTGAGTGGAGCTGTGTATTTTTCAAAGATAGATCTAAAAAGTGGATATCATCAGATTCGGATCAGAGAAGGAGATGAATGGAAGACTGCCTTCAAGACAAAGGAAGGACTGTATGAGTGGTTAGTCATGCCTTTTGGGCTAACCAATGCACCGAGCACTTTCATGCGGCTCATGAACGAGGTTCTGAAAGAATTTCTGGGTAAGTTTGTCATTGTTTACCTAGATGATATTTTGATCTTTAGTAAGACATTGGAGGAGCATATGATGCATATTCGTATGGTATTTGAGAAGCTGAGAGAAGAGAAATTGTTGATTAATTTGAAGAAGTGCAGTTTTGTGAAGAAAGAGTTAGTGTATTTGGGATTTGTAGTTTCAGGAGAAGGTCTAAAAATGGACCCAGAGAAGGTACAGGCTATCCTTGAATGGCCTACTCCGAGGAGTGCTACTGAGGTAAGATCTTTTCATGGTCTAGCTAGCTTTTACAGAAAGTTTATCAGAAACTTTAGCAGTATTTGTGGACCCTTGACTGAAACAATGAGAGGGGATAGAAAAGAGTTTAAGTGGACTAATGGGGCAGAAAAGAGTTTTCAATTGTTGAAACAAAAAGTTACAGAACAACCTGTTTTAGCACTTCCAGATTTTAATAAGGTGTTTCAAGTAGATTGTGATGCTAGTGGTACTGCAATAGGAGCTGTTATGAGCCAAGAAGGTAAACCTGTTGCTTATTTTAGTGAGAAGTTAAATGATGCCAAGAGGAAATATTTTGTTTATGATCAAGAATTTTATGCTATAGTTTAGGCATTAAAGAAGTGGAGACATTATCTGCCTCTTAAGGAGTTTGTTTTGTATACTGATCATCAAGCTTTGCAATATTTGAATAGCCAAGGAAAATTGAATCAAAGGCATTTGAAATGGGTTGAGTTTTTGCAGAGTTATACATTTGTTTTGAAACACAGAAGTGGAAAGTCTAATAGGGTTGCAGATGCTCTTAGCAGAAGGCAACTATTGCTGACAGAAATGCAGATTGAAGTGGTTGGGTTTAATGAACTCAAGAATTTATATCCAGAGGATCCTGATTTTGGTGAAGCTTGGAAAGCTTGTACAAAACCTGTTACTCTAGACAGGACGAAATGGTTGAATTTTATCATCCAAGATGATATGCTATTCAGAGGGAGTCAGTTGTGCATTCCACGAAGTTCTATGAGGGAGAATCTCATCAAGGAGAAGCATAGCGGGGGATTGGCTGGACATTTTGGTCGTGATAAAACCTTTAGTTTGGTTAGTGAGAATTATTATTGGCCACAATTGCAGCAAGATGTGAAGAAGTTTGTACAGAGTTGCAGAGTATGTCAGATGGCGAAAGGAGTGACACAGAATATAGGGTTGTATCAGCCATTACCTGTACCAGAGAAGCCTTGGGAGGATATCAGCATGGACTTTGTTCTTGGTTTACCGAGGACACAGCGGGGACATGATTCAATTTTTGTAGTAGTTGACAGATTTTCAAAGATGGCACATTTTATTCCCTGCAAGAAGACTAATGATGCTGTTCACGTAGCAGAATTGTTTTTCAGAGAAGTAGTGAGACTTCATGGTTTTCCAAAGACCATAGTTTCAGATCGGGACACTAAGTTTGTTGGATATTTATGGCGTACATTGTGGAAGAAGTTGAAGACAGATTTGAAGTTTAGTTCATCACATCATCCACAGACTGATGGACAGACAGAGGTGGTGAATAGGAGTTTGGGAAATTTGCTGAGATGTTTGGTTGGAGATAAGCCAACAAGATGGGATTTGATTTTACCACAGGCAGAATTTGCATACAATAATTCTGTCAACAGAAGCACTGGTAAATCACCATTTCAGATTATATATGGAAGTAGTCCAAGAAATGCATCTGAGTTGAGAAAGATAGATAAAGGAGAAATAAGTAGTGCTGAAGCTGAGGATTTTGCAGAACACTTGAAGAACGTCCATGAGGAGGTGAGGAAGCATATTACCAAGATGAATGCACAGTATAAGGCTAAGGCAGAAGAGAAAAGGAGGTATAAAGAATTTCAGGTTGGTGATGAAGTCATGGTTCATTTGCGGAAGGAGCGGTTTCCAGTTGGTACATATAACAAGTTGAAAATGAAGAAGTTTGGACCATGCAGGATATTGAAGAAACATGATTCAGGAAATGCATATGAGGTAGAATTGCCTACTGAGCTAAATATTTCACCAGTGTTTAACATTTCAGATCTGACAGAGTATCATGAAGGAGGTGTTGAAGATGAGATCATAGCAGCACAGTGGAGTATTCCAGCAACTAGTTTAGACACTAACGAGATTGAAGATATACTGGATAGTCGTGTTGGCAGAAGCACAAGGAACAGGACATATGAAGAATATCTGGTCAAGTGGAAAGGACGACCTGTTGAAGATTCATCATGGCTAACAAAGGAGGAGGTTAACCGTCTTGGTTTTCCTCTACACACCTGAGTCGTGACAGGGTCACTTCTCAAATTACCCCGGGTGTCTGATGCAGGAGCATCTTGGGTGTAAGAGCAATCTTGCATCACCCAAAAATATTTCTATTTTTATATTCAATAAGGGTTATTTTGTGCAGAGCTGCTATATATGGAAAGTTACTTTTTTTTTGGTAATTTTCGTATGTGCTCAGAATGATCTGATTTTTTTCTTGGAGGTTCATTTTGGTCATATAAGTCTGCCAGTAAAGTTTCATTGCCAGATCAAGTGTATATTGGAAGATATTGAAGATTTTCGGTATTGGCAGCAGGGTACAGAAACTTTGAACTCAGTTTTGAAGGCTTTAGAGGCCCCGGAGGAGGTCAAAAATTTGGGTGACGAGCGCTTGCGCAGGTCAAGCCTGTAGAGCACTTCGTGGCGTTTCCGAAATGGGGTTATAGTGGCCGAGCGGGTCAACTGGTGATGACTTATGGTCTTCGGAAGTTGGGCCACCCGAAATGGCAAAAAATAATTTTCTTCAAAATTTCTGTTCGGGTTTCAAAGGTTATCTTGAGCCGACTATGATGTAATAAAATGTAAAATAAAATAATTCTAAGTTTGGTCGGCCTTATTGGCTAAAATTCTGGAACCTTCCCAGGCGGTGGATAATTGCCTATATAAGGAAGGCTGTATTATTGTCTTAGGCAGTTCAGAGTAGTTCTGGGTAGTAGATCTGGGTAATAGTTGGAGGCTTTGTCCTACAGAATATTGTAAGGGAATGCCCATGTGGCTTTGCATATTGTGATTCTGAAAGTTTGTAATTCCACATTTGTGGAGATAATAAGAAGCCAATTTTCTGTTCTTGCATATTGTTGTTGTTTCTCTTTTTCTGTTATGTGTTTGTGGTATTAAGGGGAGCACCCTTCATCAAGTGGTATCAGAGCAGGAGTTCTTGAGTGTGTAAACAGATCACCGACTGTGAGGCAGTTTGCACCTGGACCGTGGCTAGGGTTTCAGTGCACATCACGAAAATGCCTCCACGAAGGGAACGTGGCGGAAGAGCTGGTGTTGTAACACCTGAGGTTAGAGAGCTACAGAGACAAGTGCGAGCATTACAAGAAGAGATTCGTAGAGGAATGAATCTTAATGTCAGAGACGAAAGCGAGGATGAAGCCGAAGAAGAATATGAAGCAGGAGAAGTTGAAATTGTGAACCAGGAGGAAGAAAGACTTTTTCGGGCGATTTCTAAGATTGGGAAAAGACCTAAGATTGAGGTTCCTACATTTTCTGGAAATCTTAACCCAGAGGAATTGATCGACTGGATCAATGAGTTTGAAGAATATTTTGAGTATGAAGATGTTGAGGATCCTGATAGGGTCAAATTTGCGAAGGCCAGACTGAAAGGTCATGCGAAGATCTGGTGGCAAGAAATTCAATTGGAGCGAAATAGAAGAGGGAAAGATAAAATCACGAGATGGGATCGGATGGTGGATAAATTGTAGCGACAGTTCATTCCTGTTGATTATGAGCTTGACCTACTGAAGAAAATGCAGAGTTTGAAGCAAGCAGGAAGATCTGTTCAGGAGTATACAGAGGAGTTCTATCGACTTCTCATCAGAACAGGCCATGCAGAAGCTGATAAGGAGAAAGTTGCCCGATACCTTAATGGGTTAAGGCCAAGCATTCAGGAGGAGCTGAATCTGGTTCGAATGAATAGTATTGAAGAGGCATACCAGTTTGCCCTAAAAGTAGAGGAAAAGCTGAACAAGAAGTTTGAGAGTAGACAAAATGGAAGAGGTCGCGGTGGATGATCTGGTGGACGGTCATATGGTGGCCGAAATGAAGATCCGAAAAAGAAGGATGAGGCCAGTAGCAGTCAGAATCAGCGAGGAAATAATTTCAATCGCTTCCAGGATCAGAATAATAGAGATCAGAGAGGAAGAGGAAGAGGACAAGGATCTGGAAGAGGTGGCTTCCGTGGAACATGTTTTCACTGTGGAGAAGAAGGTCATAGGGCATTTGAATGTCCTCAGCGCCAAGGCAGAACAGACAGGAGAAATGAAGGCCAGGCTAGAGTTGCACATGTAGATGAAGATGCCAGATCATCAAATTCTGAAGATGCTGAAAGAGGAGAAACGTTGATTAACAGAAGAGTCCTGTTGAGTGGTGAGAATGAACCTGAGCAAAGGAGGAGCCTGTTTCGCACTAGATGCAAGTGTGAGGGTAAATGCTATGATGTGATTATCGATAGTGGAAGCACTGACAATTTGGTGTCAGAAGAGATGGTGACAAAGTTGAAGCTCAAGAGACAGAAACACCCACATCCATATCGGATTGCCTGGGTGCAGGATGACCACAAGGTCATGGTCAGTGAACAGTGCCTGGTAAAGTTCAAGATCGTCGGATACCAAGATGAGGTACTATGTGATATCATCTCTATGGATGCATGTCATATGTTGTTAGGTAGACCATGGCAGTTTGACAAATGTGCTATACATGATGGTCGTGCGAATACCTATTCCCTGACAAAGGATGGAGTACGACATAAGCTAAAACCATTGAAGGAGACTGAAGAAAAGGTATGTGGTACTGCAAGGATGACTCTTGTTGATGGAAGAAATTTCCTAGATGGTATGAGGCATGAGCATGTATGTTTTTCTTTAATTCCAAAAGCTGGTAAAGAGGAAGTAGAAGATGTTCCTGTAGGAGTTGCAGATTTGTTGAATGAGTTTCAGGATATTGTATCCGATAACGTGCCTGATGGATTACCACCAGTCAGGAAGATCAGTCATCAGATGGACTTGATCCCAGGAGCAAGTTTGCCGAACAAGGCAGCACACAGAATGACAGCTGCAGAAAGTGAGGAGTTGAACAGACAAGTACATGAGTTGTTACAGAAAGGATTGATCCGTGAGAGTCTGAGTCCCTGTGCTGTACCAGCGGTATTAGCACCAAAGAAGAATGGAGAGTGGAGGATGTGTACAGATTCTAGGGCAATAAACAAGATCACAATCAAGTACAGGTTTCCATTGCCACGAATGGATGATATTATGGACTGTTTGAGTGGAGCTGTGTATTTTTCAAAGATAGATCTAAAAAGTGGATATCATCAGATTCGGATCAGAGAAGGAGATGAATGGAAGACTGCCTTCAAGACAAAGGAAGGACTGTATGAGTGGTTAGTCATGCCTTTTGGGCTAACCAATGCACCGAGCACTTTCATGCGGCTCATGAACGAGGTTCTGAAAGAATTTCTGGGTAAGTTTGTCATTGTTTACCTAGATGATATTTTGATCTTTAGTAAGACATTGGAGGAGCATATGATGCATATTCGTATGGTATTTGAGAAGCTGAGAGAAGAGAAATTGTTGATTAATTTGAAGAAGTGCAATTTTGTGAAGAAAAAGTTAGTGTATTTGGGATTTGTAGTTTCAGGAGAAGGTCTAAAAATGGACCCAGAGAAGGTACAGGCTATCCTTGAATGGCCTACTCCGAGGAGTGCTACTGATGTAAGATCTTTTCATGGTCTAGCTAGCTTTTACAGAAAGTTTATCAGAAACTTTAGCAGTATTTGTGGACCCTTGACTGAAACAATGAGAGGGGATAGAAAAGAGTTTAAGTGGACTAATGGGGCAGAAAAGAGTTTTCAATTGTTGAAACAAAAAGTTACAGAACAACCTGTTTTAGCACTTCCAGATTTTAATAAGGTGTTTCAAGTAGATTGTGATGCTAGTGGTACTGCAATAGGAGCTGTTATGAGCCAAGAAGGTAAACCTGTTGCTTATTTTAGTGAGAAGTTAAATGATGCCAAGAGGAAATATTCTGTTTATGATCAAGAATTTTATGCTATAGTTCAGGCATTAAAGCAGTGGAGACATTATCTGCTTCCTAATGAGTTTGTTTTGTATACTGATCATCAAGCTTTGCAATATTTGAATAGCCAAGGAAAATTGAATCAAAGGCATTTGAAATGGGTTGAGTTTTTGCAGAGTTATACATTTGTTTTGAAACACAGAAGTGGAAAGTCTAATAGGGTTGCAGATGCTCTTAGCAGAAGGCAACTATTGCTGACAGAAATGCAGATTGAAGTGGTTGGGTTCAAGGAACTCAAGAATTTGTATCCAGAGGATCCTGATTTTGGTGAAGCTTGGAAAGCTTGTACAGAACCTGTTACTCTAGACAGGACGAAATGGTTGGATTTTATCATCCAAGATGATATGCTATTCAGAGGGAGTCAGTTGTGCATTCCACGAAGTTCTATGAGGGAGAATCTCATCAAGGAGAAGCATAGCGGGGGATTGGCTGGACATTTTGCTCATGATGAAACCTTTAGTTTGGTTAGTGAGAATTATTATTGGCCACAATTGCAGCAAGATGTGAAGAAGTTTGTACAGAGTTGCAGAGTATGTCAGATGGCAAAAGGAGTGACACAGAATATAGGGTTGTATTAGCCATTACCTGTACCAGAGAAGCCTTGGGAGGATATCAGCATGGACTTTGTTCTTGGTTTACCGAGGACACAGCGGGGACATGATTCAATTTTTGTAGTAGTTGACAGATTTTCAAAGATGGCACATTTTATTCCCTGCAAAAAGACTAATGATGCTGTTCACGTAGCAGAATTGTTTTTCAGAGAAGTAGTGAGACTTCATGGTTTGCCAAAGACCATAGTTTCAGATCGGGACACTAAGTTTGTTGGATATTTCTGGCGTACATTGTGGAAGAAGTTGAAGACAGATTTGAAGTTCAGTTCATCACATCATCCATAGACTGATGGACAGACAGAGGTGGTGAATAGGAGTTTGGGAAATTTGCTGAGATGTTTGGTTGGAGATAAGCCAACAAGATGGGATTTGATTTTACCACAAACAGAATTTGCATACAATAATTCTGTCAACAGAAGCACTGGTAAATCACCATTCCAGATTATATATGGAAGTAGTCCAAGAAATGCATCTGAGTTGAGAAAGATAGATAAAGGAGAAATAAGTAGTGCTGAAGCTGAAGATTTTGCAGAACACTTGAAGAACGTCCATGAGGAGGTGAGGAAGCATATTACCAAGATGAATGCACAGTATAAGGCTAAGGCAGATGAGAAAAGGAGGTATAAGGAATTTCAGGTTGGTGATGAAGTCATGGTTCATTTGCGGAAGGAGCGGTTTCCAGTTGGTACATATAACAAGTTGAAAATGAAGAAGTTTGGACCATGCAGGATATTGAAGAAACATGATTCAGGAAATGCATATGAGGTAGAATTGCCTACTGAGCTAAATATTTCACCAGTGTTTAACATTTCAGATCTGACAGAGTATCATGAAGGAGGTGTTGAAGATGAGATCACAGCAGCACAGTGGAGTATTCCAGCAACTAGTTTAGACACTAAGGAGATTGAAGATATACTGGATAGTCGTGTTGGCAAAAGCACAAGGAACAGGACATATGAAGAATATCTGGTCAAGTGGAAAGGACGACCTGTTGAAGATTCATCATGGCTAACAAAGGAGGAGGTTAACCGTCTTGGTTTTCCTCTACACACCTAAGTCGTGACAGGGTCACTTCTCAAATTACCCCGGGTGTCTGATGCAGGAGCATCTTGGGTGTAAGAGCAATCTTGCATCACCCAAAAATATTTCTATTTTTATATTCAATAAGGGTTATTTTGTGGAGAGCTGCTATTTATGGAAAGTTACTTTTTTTTTGGTAATTTTCGTATGTGCTCAGAATGATCTGATTTCTTTCTTGGAGGTTCATTTTGGTCATATAAGTCTGCCAGTAAAGTTTCATTGCCAGATCAAGTGTATATTGGAAGATATTGAAGATTTTCGGTATTGGCAGCAGGGTACAGAAACTTTGAACTCATTTTTGAAGGCTTTAGAGGCCCCGGATGAGGTCAAAAATTTGGGTGACGGGTGCTTGCGCGGGTCAAGCCTGTAGAGCGCTTCGTGGCATTTCCAAAATGGGGTTATAGTGGCCGAGCGGGTCAACTGGTGATGACTTATGGTCTTCGGAAGTTGGGCCACCCGAAATGGCGAAAAATAATTTTCTTCAAAATTTCTGTTCGGGTTTCAAAGGTTATCTTGAGCCGACTATGATGTAATAAAATGTAAAATAAAATAATTCTAAATTTGGTCGGCCTTATTGGCTAAAATTCTGGAACCTTCCCAGGCGGTGGATAATTGCCTATATAAGGAAGGCTGTATTATTGTCTTAGGCAGTTCAGAATAGTTCTGGGTAGTAGATCTGGGTAATAGTTCGAGGCTTTGTCCTACAAAATATTGTAAGGGAATGCCCATGTGGCTTTGCATATTGTGATTCTGAAAGTTTGTAATTCCACATTTGTGGAGATAATAAGAAGCCAATTTTTTGTTCTTGCATATTGTTGTTGTTTCTCTTTTTCTGTTATGTGTTTACGGTATTAAGGGGAGCACTCTTCATCACTCTTACTGAGCATTGTATCCAGCAAAGTCATCAGGGAAAACTTCCTTTCATCCTTCTCAGTAGTAAACACATTCTTCACGCAATCATACATAGCTTTGCAATCATATTGCCAAGGTCTATCGAGCAATATATGGAAACTATTCATCTTCAAAATATCACACAACACAAGATCTTTATATTGGCCAATCTGAACATCAACAAAGCATTGTTCTCTCACTTACAGAGCATGATCATCTTCTAGCTAGCCAATCCTATAAGGAAAAGGATGTCTCATTCTATTCAAATCAATTTTTTGAACCATGTCCTCAGCAACAAGGTTATCAGTACTACCACTATCAACAACTACATCACAAAGTTTACCTCCAGGCTTACATCAAGTACTGAAAAAGTTACTCCTCTGACAATGTTCCACCTTTGTACCAAGCAATGTTTGTTGAACCAGCAAGTTCCCAGATTTAGGTCCATTCAGAATGTTCTCATTTATCATAGCAATTCATCGATCACCAAGCTTCTTCTATGTACACCCAAAAGAACGGTGTCCTTCCTCTCCACAGTTATAGAAAGTACCCTTAAAGATAACTATTCTTGTCTTCTTCAGTTCTATAGGTTTTTGTTCATCTTCTTCATTAGTTGGTTTATCCTTCACCGAGTAATCAATCTTCTCTTTCCTTTAGGAGTTACTATGTTGTTTCCTCTTCAACTTATCTTCTACCTTTAGAGCATACTAATAAGCATCTTCAATAGAATCAATCTTCAGCATACCAAGCTCATCCTGAATATTGAATCTCAAACCATTTATATACCAAGCTACCTTTTCCTTACCAAGTTCTCTATGTCCAGACCGAATAGTAATTTTGTAGAACTCCTCGGTATAATCTTCAATAGATAGATCCTTCTATTTTAGATTCTACAACTTCTTAAACAAGTCAAGCTCATAGTCAATAGGTATGAACTTAGCTTTCAACTTAGTCACCATCAATCTCTACCAATTGTTCTTCATTTCACCTTCATCTTCTCTATCTCCTTATAATTATTTCCACCAAAGAGCAGCATGTCCTCTTAACTTAGTCTATGCCAATCTCACCCTTAGAGGATGTTCAATTTCTTCTAGCTCAAAGAAATCTTCAAGTTCACCAATCTAATCAATCAAGTTCTCAGGTTTCAAGGTACCAGAGAAAGTAGAAACTTCTATTTGGTAACTATTACTTAACTGAGATCCAGATCTATGCAACCGACCAGTTCTGTCTTCACCAAATTTGTCTCTCCCATCATCACCACTAGAACCAACAGCTTCAAATTTGTCAGAAGATTCCTCATAACCATCCTTGGTACCAACATTCTAAGGTACACCAGCAATAACTCTCATGATCTCAGCGACCATGTCAATCTTCATCAGTTCCATCTCAGATCTGAAATCTAATTTCACCTTCTCTGTAATCCTAGATTCCATAGTATCATAGAGATCCACAATTACTCTAGGGTCCAATCTTCTTGGAGGCATCCTTAAAGATAAGATAAACCCAAAGTAGCAAACCCTACTCCAACCACCTTGTGACAATCTCCAAGTTGCATGCAAGTCATATTGCAACCTGTCACCTTGTAAACAACTAGGGCACAATTCCACAAGTTCCTTGCCACTGATCCAGAACTTAGATCATACGATCTCTTGACTGAAAAGGTCAATTTCATAGGATTAGCCCTCGTAAGATCAACCTTCACTCACCAAGATCAACTCATCTCTGATACCACCTGATGCAAGTCAAGGGAAGAGGATCCAATTAAGGATAGTCCAACCTTGCAACTTCAAAACAACACAACAGAAGTAACACACAACAACAATTATTTCCAATCAAAATTTCCATTAACATGCCCAACTGTAAGGCCTTCCAAGTTGGGGCCAATTACAATTAGGAATTAATTCTGCAAGATCAATAAGATCCAATACAACTCTAGCTAGTTCAATTTTGAAAACTATCAACAACTAATGGAAGCCCTAAGGCAGATATGAACTTGAGCTCACAAGCTTCCAAGCAATTTCCTTGTCTGCAAGTAAGCAACCACTAGCTCTACAAATACAAACTATCAGATAACAATCTGATCCGCAAGATCTCGCTAGATCTTTTCCACAACTTGACTTGTTTGGTTCTCCCAAATTAGCTCTTAGAACTCCCAATCTGATGCCTAAAAAACTACCCCAAACACCCCTTAAATACTAATCATTAACCAAAAGTCTGCTGGATGACACCATTAACCTCTACAAACAAATATTAAATGCCAAACAAATCAGCTCTCAAATAGCCTTACAAACATTTAATTCAACATTTCAACCTCCAGATCCACATAGGAGAATCCAACAAAAGATACCAACAACAAATGCACCAAGTTGGCCAAGTAAATCTTCAAGAACTCCAGTCAGTAAGACCATCTACTGAGCACTATAGAAACAATTGAGCATCAGTGACACAACTGACCAAGCCAACAACACCGACCAACATAGGTATTACCGACCACCAGTTCCACCAAGTTCCTTCAGTGACTGAGCTTCCTTCAATAATCGAGACCATTAGTTAAGGCTACAACTGAGTAACAATGGCCAAATAACAAACCACCATGTGGATTCATCAAGGACCAAGAATGCCCCAACATCACATAGTTAGTAATATAGTCATCTAGGAAATATTTAAGTCTTCCCCTCAAATGATAGAAGAGACCATCCATGAGAGGTTTATCTCCAACCCAATTATCATCCCAAAATCTAATTCTTCTACTATTTCAAATCTGCCATTTAATTTCATCTATTAAGAGGTTCCTACATTTTATGATGTTTTTCTAGATTTTGGGTCCCATATGCAACCTATTCAATCTAGGTTTCTATGGAAATGCCATCTATTGAGGTATTTAGCCTACATGATTTTGCAACAATCAAAAGGCCAATAACATTATTCCACCCAAATTTAGTGATTAAGGTTTTATTCAGATTAGTTAGTTTATGTATTTCAAACCCACCCTAAGATTTAGGAAATTAAACCATATCCCAATTAACAAATCCAAGAAAATCTAGTAGGTTAATTAAATAATTTTTAACATAAGTCTCAAATAATGTAGTTTTCCAAATATTTAATCATAGATCAACAACGACATAGAGTCTTGGGATGAAAGGAGACAAAGTCAAAATAAGTACTTTCCATGTGAACAACCCCTAATCACATGTCTATGAATCAACTACTCCATTTTCAAATTTAAATTTTGTTCATCCCTTGAGAAGCCCACTATAGCCTTCAATCCTCCAACCAAGATGTTAATAAAATGATTAATTATCATTGTCACTAGATTCAATGATTTTTCCCTACCTTAGAAGATCCTTTGCAAGCTTTGACAATGGGTCTTTGTTTCTCCAACATCGTAAGCCATTTTCCATCAGATGAAATGCAAACATTTTTTCTACCACCACATTCCCCTATTTGCAGATATGTTTGAAGGTAAAACCATCTCTATTATCCAAAAGTATTCAATGTCCTCTAGAATGTTCTCGACATTCCCACCAATAGACATTTTACCTCAGGCTGCTTCAATGATTAGTCTAGAGTCACCCTTAACATCCAAGTTTCTAATGTTGATTGAGAGGGTAATTTTAAGACCCCACAAAAATGACATCCCATCTGCTTGATTAATAGTATGATCGTTTAATCTACTATTATAGGAAATATTTAACTAACCTTTATGGTCCCTAATGATCCCCCCACTAGTCTCCATATCACCTAGTATTTTTCTTCGTGAGTATTTTGGAGTTATCAAACTTGTTGAATTCTTGAGGGAGTTTCTAGTTTTCATTAATCAATAAATTTTCATAAGAAGTTAGAGAGGTAGGGATTTTCCATTTTGAAAGAAAGATGTTATCCTACAACAACTTGTTGAAAATGAGAAACACATTGTCAATAGAATTTTCAGTATCCCTAAAGCTCCTATTGTTCCTCTCTTTCCATATGCTTCGGCACATATGAGGGGGAATTTTACTCCAAAGTTGTTTAATAAGGGGCTGGACTGAAAGAGAATTCTAATTAATAACAAATTTTTGGATGTTTCCATTGAAGACCCATTGTAGGGTGAACTTATCGAAAGTAATTATCCAAATTTGTGAGGTGAAATAATAGTGTATAAATAAATGGTGAATAGTCTATTCCTCCCTCTTGCATGTGATACATCTATTAGGCATAGAGAAAAACCTTTTCACTAAGTCGTTCTATGCCAAAAATTTTGCATACATCAAAACCCACCTTAAAATGTTAATTTTAGGGATAAGCTGTGAGTTTCAAATTTTCTTCCAGGAGTTACGATCCCCATGGAATTTTACCAACATATTGTACATAGACTTGAATATGAAAATCCTTGATTTGGTCTTTGTCAAAATGAAGTTGTCTTCTCTAGTGAACATGGGAATTCTCGTATCGCACAAGAGGGTCTATAATTTAGTAGCTTTGGGAGCAGTCTCTAAAGCACAGTGAAAGAAACTTCCACCTTCCTTCTGGTTCAACATAGTTAGTAATATAGTCATCTAATAAATATTTAAGTCTTCCCCTCAAATGATAGAAGTGACCATCCATGAGAGGTTTATCTCCAATCCAATTATCATCCCAAACTCTAATTCTCCTTCTATTTCAAATCTGCCATTTAATTCTATCTCTTAAGAGGTTCCTACATTTGAGGATGTTGTTCTAGATTTTGGGTCCCATATGCAACCCATTTCAGTCTAGGGTTCTATGGAAATGCCCTCTATTAAGGTATTTAGCCTACATGATTTTGCAACAATCAAAAGGCTAATAACATTATTCCACCCAAATTTAGTTATTAAGGTTTTATTTAGATTAGTTAGTTTATGAATTTCAAACCCACCCTAAGATTTAGGAAAATAAACCATATCCCAATCAACATGATCCATTTTCTTTTTTTCGTCAACCTTAGTCCAAAGGAAAGTCTTTTAGATTTTCTCTAGTTTTTCAGCCACATTTTTAGAAATTTTTAAGAGAGTGAGGAAGTACACTTGGACACCTTAGGTGGAAGAATAAAGAAGTTGGGGTTTCTCTTCACTTCTCAAGACCTTTCCCTTCCACCTATCCAACTTTATTTGAATCCTTTCTAGGATTGTATTCCAAAAGTTTGGTGTTATTTCTATGACAGTGAAAGGGATAACTAAATAGGTGCTTGGTAGGCTAGAAGATTTGTGACCGAGAATACTAAGTATTTTGGCCTATAGACCAGCTTTTGTTAATGATATATGGCACTAAGATGGGGTGAATCAATGTAACCAAAATGCTAACTAATTTTTCCACCAACTTCTTCAAGATCTAGCATGCAATTCAAATAGAAAATTAATAACAAAGTAAATCAAACATTAAAATAATGCAACACTTTAACACATATATTTCTCTCATAGATACTCTTGTTAGAGGGGAAAAACATGTGTGGGAATTAGTACCTAGAAAATCTCACTACTGCAGTAATAAAATGCCATCTTAGGAGTAATACATCCACTAGGTTAAGGGTATACCCGATTAAGAGTATTTAGCCTTGTTAGTAGATAACAAAAACTACTTTTTAGGATCTAACCAGTTAAAGGATTTATAAATCCATCTAAGATTTTCCTTGTTAGAGGATTTTGA
>BSBK01001814.1:295000-336360 GCA_027943335.1 Chamaecyparis obtusa
ATAAATTAAATAAGGATAAAGACTATATCAAGAGGCTTAAAGTGCATATTGACATTTCAAGGAACAATAAGTAAGAACTTGCTGAGAAGATGAGGGAACCTAAGAATGATTCATCTAATCTGATTGAAAAGCTCAAATAGGAAAAGGATGCATTAAAGAATGAATGTGATATCACCACTTTACAAATGACTAAAATAATCCAACAAGAGAAATAAGAATTTGGAGAAGCCTTGAATAAACCTTGAAGAATGAAAATGTACAGATGAGAAGAATGCAGCTAGAAATAAATTATGTCAAACCCAATTGTTATGAGCTAGAGAAGTACAACATCATGATTAAGAAAGATCTTGTGGATGCAAAGAATCATATTGAAAAACTTCATGTGAATAGTAACAAAATTTATGAACAACTAGAGAGACAAAAACCTAAAGGTGACAAGACAGGAGTTGGCTTCAATGAAGCTAAATGTTCCAAACCAAAATGAGAAAACTAGGGAGTAGATGAAACCTTTGAAAGGAAGATTCTTTGGATGCAATAAATTTGGTCACATGAAGGATTGTAAAGGTATGAATGTTTCCAAACCTTTTTTTGATTATTCTTTAATTTTTGGGCATATGGACATAGAATAAATGAATTTAGAAAATTAGATTAGAGATGGAAGAATCAAGATTACTTTAGACAATCTACTACATCCAATAAGATCATTTATCACAAATGCAACAATTTTGGGTGCATTGCAACGAACTGCAAGTTGCAAAATAATCAACACAAGTATCAGCCTATGAGACCACATGTTACCCATTTTAAGTGTAAAAATGAGGCACATATAGCCAAGTACTACATATATAATAGACCACTTGGCAATCTAAAACTACCTGCAACAATAAAATTTTTTTTTGATGATATTAGAAAGAGGCTTAGAGACTATGTGGATGAGTTAAATCACCTCTTTGTAAAACAAGGAAGAAAGGTCAATGAAAAAGAGTGGAAGGAAAAGAATCAAAGTGAATCTAAGAATCAAGGTGAAGTAGTAGATTCTATTGGATCTTCTCTTGATGCTAATATTTCTATGTCACCCTAAATGGCCAAGCATGGCCTTAGGGGGAGCATTGGAAGAATTCAACAGTAAATTATGTATCCCTCAGTATGCAAAATGAGAGTCTGTAGGGTTGTGTATAGTTGAATATTTATGTGTCAATGACATATCAAAGGTCACAAATCCTAGATTGCATTCTAGATTCATTTCTAGTAGTTGTATGGGTGACAGGCTTTTAAAAATTCTTTTTGAATATACCCTTTAAAAGTGGTCAGATATCCTTTATGAATCTGTTTAAGGGTATACTTAGTCATTTTGATCACCATTTGAGCATTGTGAAGTAGTGTTATGAGTATTCCAAAATAGATTGATTGAACTCTAAGATCATGTGTTGCATAAACCCTACTCTTTCTATCAAGGTATTTAATCTATTTTGCAAACTTACTTTTCAACATTTACAGTTTAAAATCATGGATACACCTCTATCCTTTGATATAAATGAAAGAAATAGATACAAATTGAAGAAACATGTGTTCAAGTCAATGGAAGATGACCCTGAAGGTCCATTTTCACAAACTCCTCTAGGAGTTCTTCATGTTGAAGATATTAGGGAAATCATACATTACAAATATGAGTCATAACCCGATTATAGAAAACCATCTAAAATGGTCATAACACAATCCAAGAATACCATTGAACCTTTGTATCAACTGAATCAACCATATCAATTCTCATCGAAGCAATAACTTGACCTCAAAACATAAGAAGTTTGAAATAATAGCACCTGATAAATCAATAATAACTTATTCAATCTGTTATGTGAACCTCTATAAGTTAACCATTCAACTACAGGCATATATGAACCATTATCTACAATGGCAACAAAAGATATTCAACATATCACCTAATCATTTTAAATCATCTTGTCTAAACACACTGTATGCAACAATAATAGTATAATGATAACAATGATAAAATATTAGTGCCAACACACATAAACAAGGTCTAATAAACAATCTCTAAAATGCTCAATAATCTCCCAACAAAGTTATTGATAGATGGTTAGTATTAGGAGAATTATTCTAGAGGAAATTGATGCCATGGTTATAGATCCTTGTATATTTCAATTGAACTTATCATTATAAGGATATTATGATATAGTTCAATGGGCATATTCACTTCACTATGAATGGTTATTATGCCTTTTATATTATTGGTTATGGGAGGCTTACATCCATGTTAGCACTACACAATACATATTTTTTATTTAATCTAAGATAGCGAACATGTTTTGAAGTATTGCTATGTATTTTTATTAAGGGGTAATTTGGAGGAATCATAGTTGACACATCATTTCTTGTTTGTAGAAGGAAAATTTATGGTTTATAGGATATGTATATTAATTCTACAATTTATTTCATGGGATCTATGATATATGAGGATAATGACATAATGTAAAAAATTATACAACTATTTAGGTTGCATGTGTCTATCGTTGTGATTATTTATTGTAATTTATATTCTAATTTACCTATTAAATCATGATATAAGAATGAAATAGTAAACATGGCATGATTTTATCTTATTTTCAAATTTAATATAAACTATGTATTAGGAGTTCATGGATACACATGTTATTCCTTGATGGAATTGATATAGGGCACTAGATTCCAATTTATTGATTGATATGACTATATAGTCATGTTAATTATACATAAGAGGTATGGATGGCTATATGTATTGGAATGTATTATGGATTTTATTTTTGATTATGTAGGTTTTCTTCTTATTGTGATAGATCAAATAATTTATTATTACTTTTAGTTTTATGCTTGTGACCTTGGATTGGTGCATCATCATCTTGGGTTATTTATTTTCTTCAATAGGTGGGATGTAGGATGAGATGATTTATTTATTTATATGGTGACCACTTTATTTTTATTGCACTTGTCTTGTTTTTCACATGTTATCCTGATCGAGATTCATTTGTTTTCATGTATATTTATGATAATTTATTTTAATGATTGTTATGCGGGAGCATCTTGGGTTCTTCACAATCTTACATGAACCAAAAATAATGTTTTTCTTTCTTTTCCTATTTTTTGTTGTGAAATTTTGGTTCAACGATCATTCATATGTAGGATATTTTGGTTGGGGTCTTATTTACTTATCAAGGACGTATTTGGAGATCTTTCTTATGATCGCATTGTTTTTTGATCACGGAGCTTCATTTGAGGATTCTTTTGGTTAATTTGGGTAGCGTGTCCCTGTTCTACCTAAGCTGACTTGCTAGTTTTGGTTGCGGTCATTTCTCATTGATTGTTGGAAGATGCTCTCTTGATGCATGATTTATAGATATTATGTGGACCTATATCTATGTTTGCACATTATTATGTTCTCCTTTGTGATAGTTTTTCTTCTTTTTGGGCCAACATTATTTATTTGTAAAACTCATTTTGAACATAACTCTTGGATGACCCTTGTTGTACTGATTGGGTATATGTACTTTAGAAGTTGTAGCTAGGAAGATAGATCTCTTAGACAAGGTGGATAAATGATAATGAAGCACTAAGCTTTGAAGTTTTGGTTCATTTTTATATGGCCTAAATCGGGAAGGCCTCACAATGCAACATGCACTTTGTTTTAATGAAAAATTGAATGATCTTTCATTCTCTCTCTCTCTAAATTCTTATTTTTTTTCTTCTATTTTGTATTACTACAAAGTTGGACATTCCATTTTGGGACCCTCCTCCTTCAGTGTTGTACCTGGTGGTATCAGATCTGGTTTCTTTTGCAAGCCCTAGTTGATTTGGTTGTGGGGTGGTAGGTTGTGAAGATGGTTTTTAGAGTATGTGCAAGATCATGAGGGGCCAAAAAGTGGTGATGTCAGTTCAAAACTTTGACAATGTAGCTGACAACTTTTTTTTCACCCGAATTTGATAAAATGAAAAGGGTATCTTAAGGAGATTATCAGCTTTCTATCGATATAATTGCTATCAAATTTTGAATTCAGTAAGTAATTATTAGTTATTTTCTAATTGAGCTACCTCTAAAGTGTTGATTTCTATACTGATTAAAAAATGACTATAACTTTCAGACAATATAACATTTTTAAAATTCAAAAAATGCGTCACATTCTATGTTTCGCCTACTATAAGGAAAAAACATAAAATTTTGAATTTTGTAAAGTTTTGAATGAGTTAAGGTGGTCAGACACAGGATTTTTTTTATTCTAAAAATGTTGTAGCAAAAAATTCATAATTAATTATTTTTTTGGAATTAAATTACAAAAAAATATGCGTCACATCTAGGCATGAGTGTAATACTTATATATAAAATATTATAATAAAATATTATCATTTGATTATGATTAAGGTGGTCAGACATACATCTACTTCTTATTTTTTTCCTAAATTTTTTGTATTGCTGCAGTGAAATCTATACTTTTCACCAATGATACTAACTTTTTCTCAAAAAAGGCCTAGTAGGTTAGAAACTAAATTCAATTTTCTATACATTCTATTTTTACAAATTTTTGATATTAGGTTCATATTTAGTTGAAATTTTTATGTCAAGTTGACTAACCCTGATTTGCTGATTTTTCATTGCCACTTAAGGGCATAGTTTGGCCCCTCATGATCTTGCACATACCCTTTAATAGAAGAGATGAATATCATGCAGTGATGGATATGTCAAGACATATTTCTGCTAGACTTGAAGTAGTAGAAATAGCCCAAAGAAGAAGAAGACCTATTGAAGATAACAATGAAGATGAGTTAGAAGAACTGTAAGAAGGAGCAGTACCTGCATGTGCTCTAGAAAAAAGAGAAGAAATATTCTTGAGAGCTTTAACAAGTATTAACTCCAAACTTCATTTAAATCCTCTTGATTGTAGTGGAAGATAGGATTCACATGAGTTGATGGATTGGATCTCTAAGATGGAAAAATAATTTGATCATGAAAGCATACCAATAGACAAGAAAGTAAAGATTGCAGGCACTAAATTGAAAGGACATGATATTAGGAATGAATGTTGAATGTTTGGCAGTCATTTTGTAGTAGTTGTTGTGGCATTCATGACTATGATTGTCATTGATGTCAACACAGTGATCTTCTGGAGACTTGGAGAGAAGCAGATAGTGTTTGGATTAGCGCATGTGGGATATTGCCATTGGAGCTATGTGATGTTGAGGATATACTCTTTGATATGTTATATGTTGATGGTTAAGAGTATAGATAGTAATTCATTTATTCATGGAAGTTATTAGCATTTTGGTGGAAGCAATATTCAGGCAGTGTTCCTGAGTACCAATTTGTAGAAATCGGATGATATCTCCTAATCAGGATGGAATCTAGTTTTTCACAATTAAAGGGATGTTAGAGACACATTGATAGTGATGTGGATGAAAATGCAAACTTCGAGGTCACATGAGTGGAAAATTATTGAATTTGGAAGCCGACCGTTTTGTGTAATTTTGATGTAGCGTGTGGAAACTTTTATTTTGTAATTGTGTGCCGACTTATTTGTAATTACTTAAGTGTGGTATAAAGGAAGGAATGTTTTTCCTTGTTTTAATATGGTTGATTATGAATGTATGGATGAAGTGAAGAAAAGAGCTAATGGAGTTGTGAAAGTGAAATTGTGAAGGAAGACATGCGAAGTACATAGATCTAAAATTGAGATCTGGTGTAGCAGTGAGTGCAGTTTGACACAGTGAGAAAGGAGGTAACATATTTTATATTATTCTATTGAATAATCTTGAGATCAGTTGGACAATGTGTTCAGTGATTTTACCATTGAAGCTATTTGGGTAGTGGGTCCTTCTGTCTTCCATAACTGTTAACAGGGTTAGAATCTTTTAACAGGGATTCAAAATCTCCTAATCGAGATTCATATGTACTAAATGTATTTCATAAGAGTCCTAATAGATTCCATCTTTTAACAAGGAATATTCATATTAGTGCATCTTTTTTGGGCATCATTCCCACTGGGGTTTACTCTTTGATCAAGAGGTTCCCGAGTCAACATATCTTGTGTCATTGTGTTATTGTGTATGAATATCTTTCTACAGTTGGTAATTATATTGCTTACATGGTTAAATGTTGTTGAAGTTGATAAAAGTTATAATTATCAAATAAATGATTCACTCCCCCCTATTAGTTATCTTGGTGGACTTTACTTTCTAACAATTGGTATCAGAGTAGGAGGTCCTTGAAAGATAAGTTTAACAACTTAAGGAGATCCATGGTGAATTTAAGGAAAGAAAGCCCTAAGTTTGATGGAGTAAATTTTGACAGTTGGAAGGAAAAGATGAAGACACATCTACTATGTTTAGGACTAGGTTATTGGTTGATTACAAAGAATGATAAGAATATCATTGAAGAGGATGATCTTGAAACATGTTATGGTGATGAAAGAGATCTATTCATGTGTAAAATACTTGCAAGAGAAGCACTTTTGACAAAACTTCTGGAGAATGAGTATAGTCAGGTAAAATGTTTGAAAAAATCTCACAAAATTTGGAAAGCCTTACACTCTACTTTTGAAGGTGATGAACAATGAAAGAAAGTTAGATTACATAATTGGATATGTGCATTTGAGGATATAAGAATGATGGAAGATGAATCTGTTAGAAGTTATATTGGTAGAATGTCAGAAATTGTTGCAGGGATAAAATCTTGTGGAGGAACAAAGATAGAGAATGAAGTGATATGGAAAATTCTGAGGACATTGACTCTTGTATTTGAGAAAAAAACATACATGATTGAACAAGTTACACCTTGTACTAAAATTTTTACAAGAGAGACTCTTCTTGGAAGATTAGAAGTAGCAGAAATGAACCTGAGGTTAGTATGAGACTTGCCTAGAATGGAGACAACATTCAGTGCTCTTAGTGTTTGCCCTACTTTGTCAAGAAGAACCAGTGTGAGTGGAGATTATACTGGTGGCAACAGATCTAGAAATGAAGAAAATAGAAATATTGAAGAAGGTATTGCCTTTCTTATGAAGAGAGAACCGGATGGTAAGAAAATCTTTAAATGTTGGACTTGTCAAGAATATGGTCATTTTGCATCTAAATATCCTAAGAGAGTTAAAAAGTACAGAAAAAATTTCAAGCCTAGAAGATCTAAGGAATGTTATTATGCTAATGATGAAGACCTTGAAACTAGTATAGAAAGAACTGTAAGTGAAAGTGATACTGATAATAATGATGACATAGGATTTGTAGCAATTAAAGAAGGGAATCCTGAAACTGATGTTAAGGAAGAAAAAGTCTTAGTTTCCCAAGTTGAAAGGAAATCTGATTGGATTATAGACAATGATTGTACACATCATATGACTGGAGACATGAAAAAGTTCATAAAGTTTAACAATTATGATGGAGGAGTTGTGAGAGTTGGAAACAATGCACCTTGTTTGATTAAAGGTATAGGATCTATTACTGTTGATGGAAAGAATAATACTAATGATGTTTACTTTGTGGATGGATTGAAACATAATATTTTGAGCGTTAGACAGTTAGTTGATAAGGGATATCAAGTTTGGTTTACTTAGAAAACTTGTGTGATAAAGGATAAAGATGGAAATCTGATTGGAACTGGATCTAGAGCTAGAGGTAATGTATTTTAGTTGAATCCTACTAAGATGACATGTTTGATTACTAAGATTGATGACATTTGGTTATGTCATAGAAGGTTTTGTCATATAAACTTTGATAACATTGTGAAAGTGAGTACTACACTTACAGTAAGGGTTTTGCCTAAAATTAGGAAGCCTACTCACATGATTTACAAGGAAAGTGTGATGGCTAAGTAGAAGAGAAGTTCATTTCCTAGTAAGAAGTTCACATCTGTAGAGAAGTTGGAGATTGTTCATACAGACTTGAGCGGTCCTACCAGGACTAGAGGATTCTATGGAGAAAGGTATTTTATGATTCTTGTTGACGATTTTACTATTGGAATAACTAAGAGGGGGGTGAATCAGTTAGACACTGTCCCAAATCAAAATGTATAATTCAAAAAAAAATCTTCAATTCCTGCTGCTTAGTAAACAAAAATACTTTGACTATCTGTGCTTTTACCGATTGTCAATTCTAAACTTATAGTACTTACCGATAAAATCTAACATGTAATATGCAAAGTATGATAACAAACAGATATCACGATCAACACATAACACTAGAGATTTAACGTGGAAACCCTATGAAGGGAAAAACCACCTGGGACCGGCAACCCAAAATGTTCACTCTTCTGAAGTGAGGTCAGTGAAGACCCAACCCTGTTAAAGGTTACAAACACACTGTTAGGTGTGAGCTTGTTAGAGGATTTTAGACTAGAAGTTATCATCCAACTAGTAGTCACTCTGGGGTTGACAGGATAACAATGTTCACTCTAATGAATGATACATCATAAGAATTTCTAAGTCCAGTCGGTTAAGAGATTTGACTATGTACAATGGTTAAATATGTAACAGTAAATGATTTTCCTTTTTACAACTTCTATTGTAGATTACAGATCAATTTTTTTCTCATACAAATCCTCCTGATCAATATATCACTTTAGATTCAATACTGTATTAACTTACTGTCCATCGATAATTGCTATATGTAGCTCGGTAACTATTCTGCAGCTCATTCTCATTAACTAGTATGATTAGAAATGCATGAAAACTTCTTCACGTGATAATCCTGCAATAAATTTTTCTTCCGTCATCTCTTTAATAATGAAGCCTTAGTCTCTTATATAGACATGTAAAACATTTTCTTTCTATCCATCATATTTTTCCACTTAATCATCTCCATTGATTTTTCTACTTTAGGCTTCCTCGGCTAATGTGTCAATAACTCATTTCAATCTGCTTCATTAGATCCTTTTGATTTATGTTAGCCGTCGATCTTCATAGCAAACCTTATCTATTACCTCGAGATCATACACTTTCCAACTCATCACATTATCGGCTAAACTGATCATTTAATTCATTTTGTCTTCATCGGTTAACAAAGAAATGCATCGGTGAACACACACTCGGTTAATACTATGCTCGGTATACACTACACTCCGTCGGTGTATACTGAAATGGTTTAGTTTACTGACAACAATACTTTGTGTCTTTCAACTCTATTCTTCATTATAGATGAATACAACATAATGAAGTCAATTCCATCAAGTCATAGACTCATCAACAAGTTACTCAATGTGTTCTTTATCCTCATCTGACATGTACATCTTCCTCATGTAGATTTCTCTGTTCTTCATCTTTTCCACCTTCCTTCAAATGTGTCGGTATAGTAACTTACAAGATAAGTATTGTCCAAGATAGTTGACATCAATGACAACATAAAACTGATTTCATTATAAAATCATCAACTCCTTAGTACTCTTGAATTACAGATTCTTCATTCTGGTTCCAAACTAGTTGTAGTTCATCATTACAAGAATGATGTGGATTGAATTTCTTAAAGAAAAATCTGAAGCATTTGATAAGTTTAAGATCATTAAGAATAAAGTTGAGAATGAATCTAGAATGAAGATTAAATGTTTGAGATCTGATAGAGGTGGAGAATTTACTTCTAGAGAGTTTAACACTTTTTGTGAAGTGAATAGCATTAAGAGATAGTTTTCAGCCCATAGAACACTTGAGCAAAATGGTATTGTAGAAAGAAGAAATAGATTAGTGACTGAAGCAACAAGAGCTATGTTATTTGAGAATTATTTGGCGAAGATATTCTGGAGAGAAGTAGTGAACACAACAGTGTATACAATGAACAGAGTACAAATCAGAGAAGACACAGACAAGACACCCTATAAATTATGGTTTGGACATGCACCCTCAGTTAAGTATTTTAGAATTTTTGGAAGAAAATGTTATATAAAGAGAGATGATGATATTGGAAAGTTTGATCCTAGAAGTGATGAAGGTATTTTTCTTGGATATTATTTGAAAAGAAAAGCATATAGATGTTATAATAAGAGAACTAAAACTATTGTTGAGAGTGCAAATGTTAAAGTTGATGAAAAGTTCAAAATTTGGGAAAGAATGCTTGATTATGAATCAGAGGGAGAAGCTCATCCTAAGCCTAACATAGAGACTACTAAAATATTCTATGAGACTGATAGGGATTTGGTGAATGAAAGCCACAGTGAAGTCAATGAAGAACCTACACCTAAAGTGAGATCAAAGATAGTGACACGTAACAAGAATTTATCAAGAAATTATCCTATTGAATAGATTATTGGAAGCATTAAGAGAGAAGTTTTGACTTGAAATAAGGTACGAAAACATTTATGTTTGATTTCTCAAATTGAATCTTAATCTACTAGTGAAGCTTGTGAAGATGAAAATTGGATTAATGCTATGAAAGAAGAACTAGATTAGATTGAAAAGAACAAGACTTGGGAATTGGTCCCTAGACCTAAAGATAAGAATGTTGTTGGAACTAAATGGGTATTCAGAAACAAGATGAATCAATAAGGAGAAGTAGTAAGAAACAAAGAAAGATTGGTATGTAAGGGATACTCATAGCAAGAAGGAATTGACTATGAAGAAACTTTTGCACCAGTAGCAAGAATTGAAGCAGTGAGAATATTTTTGGCTTATGCAACTTTTTAGAAATTCAAAGTATATCAGATGGATGTGAAGTCCACATTTTTGAATGGTGAATTGGAAGAAGTTTACATTGAGAAGCCTGAAGGTTTTCCTTTGACTCAAGAAGGAGACATGGTATGTAAATTGAAGAAAGCATTATATGGATTAAAGAAAGCACCTAGAACTTGGTATGCAAGACTAGATAAGTATTTGTTAAAATTGGGATTTACAAAAGGAACATCTGACATCAATCTATACACAAAAGAAATTGAAAATGGTTTGTTGATTATAGTTATTTTCATTGATGACATTATTTTTGGAGGAGAAGATGAAGCTAGTGACAAATTTTTTGATGAAATGAAGACTGAATTTGAAATGAGTCTGATTGGTGAAATGAAATACTTTTTGGGATTACAGATAACACAAAACAATGACGGTATCTTTGTAAGTCAGACAAAGTACTTGAATTATTTGTTGAACAGATTTGGCATGGAGAACTATAAACTAGTTGGAACACCTATGGTAACAGGACATAAACTATGTAGCACAGATTAAACACCGGTAGTTGAACAAAAGAAATAGAGATCTATGATTGGAGGATTGTAGTATTTGCCACACACAAGAATTGATATAGCACATTCAATTGGAATTGTAGCAAGATTTCAAGATAAACCTAGAGAATCAAATTATGCAGTAGTAAAGAGGATACTGAGATATTTAAGAGGCACAATGGAATATGGATTGTGGTATGAAAAATATGATGATTTTACCCTATGTGCATATACAAATGCTGATTGGGAAGGTAGTGTTGATGATAAAAAGAGCACCAATGGTCAAGCCTTTTTCCTTGGAGGAAGATTGGTTTCTTGGCTAAGAAAGAAGCAAAATTATATCTCACAAAGCATAGCAAAAGTAGAATATGTAGCAATAGAAAACAATTGTATCCAAATAATTTGGATGAAGAAAATGTTGAAAGATATTGGAATAAAGTTTGTTGAGCCTATTGTCATACATTGTGACAACACTAGCATAGTTAGTATGTCTAAGAATCCTATATTACATTCTAAGACAAAGCATATAAAGATTAAGTATGATGTAGTAAGAGAGAAAGTTGCTGAGAAAGAAGTCAAACTAGAGTACATAAGCACAAAGGATCAGATAGCAGACATATTTACAAAGCCTTTGCCTAAGGATACATTTGAGTATCTGAGAGGTATTCTTGGGGCTATGCCCTAGCCTACTTTTGAGTAATGATGCAATTGGTTGCATCTTTCCAGTGGTATATGAGCCTTATCCTTCTTCTGGACTAGATGTTGGTACTTCCTCTATGGGGGAGTATGTGTATTTGAACTGAGTCATGAGGACTCTAGTGAATGTATTTTCTGAATAGTGTCTTTTGACATTGGAGTTCTTGTCGACATAATGATGAAACTTCTATCATTGATGTCAATGGGGGAGAAGTGAACATGAAAAACCATTTGTACTATCTATTGAAGAGAACTGAATAGGAAAATGAGGCATGATTTAATTGATGAAGAGGATTCAAAAATATTTGTCAGAGCAGCAGTGTTGCAGTATTGGATTTTTGGACCATTGGATGTTTTTCATCTATGTTGCCATCAATGCCAATGGGGGAGATTGTTAGGAATGAATGTTTAATATTTGACAGTCATTCTGTAGTAGTTGTTGTTGCATTGATGACTATGATTGTCATTGATGTCAACACAGTGATCTTCTAGACACTTGCAAAGAAGCAGACAGTGTTTGGATTAGCGCACATGGGATATTGCAGTTGGAGCTATGCAATGTTGAGGATATCCTCTTTGATATGTTATATGTTGATGGTTAAGAGTGCAAACAATAATTCATTTATTCATGGAAGTTATGAGCATTTTTGTGGAAGCAGTATTCAGGTAGTGTTCCTGAGTAGCGATTTGTGGAAATCAGATGATATCTCCTAATCGGGCTGGAATCTAGTTTTACATAGTTCAAGGGATGTTAGAGACACATTTATAGTGACATGTATGATAGTGCAAAATTCAAGGTCGCACGAGTAGAAAATTATTGTATTTGGAAGCCGACAGTTTTGTATAATTTTGATGCAGCGTGTGGAAACTTTTATTTTTTAATTGTGTGCCAATTCATTTGTAATTACTTGAGTGTGGTATAAAGGAAGGAATGTTTTTTACTTGTTTTAATATGGTTGAATATGAATGTATGCATGAAGTGAAGAAAAGATCTAATGTAGTTGTGAAAGTGAAATTGTGAAGGAAGACATGCGAAGTATAGAGATTTGAAATTAAGATCTGATGTAGCAGTGAGTGTAGTTTGGCACAATGAGAAAGGAGGTAACATATTTGATATTATTCTATTGAATAATCTTGAGATCATTTGGATAGTGTGTTCAGTGATCTTACCATTGAAGCTGTTTGGGTAGTGGGTCCTTCTATCTTCCATAACTCTTAACAGGGTTAGAATCTTTTAACAAGGATTCAAAATCTCCTAACCAGGATTCATATGTACTGAATGTAATTCATAAGACTCCTAATAGAGTCCATCCTTTCAAAAGTAATATTTATATTAGTGCATCTTTTGTGGGCATCATTCCCACTAGGGTTTAATCTTTGATCAAGAGGTTCCCTAGTCAACATATCTTGTGTCATTGTGTTATTGTGTATGAATATCTTTCTATGGTTGTTAATTATATTGATTACATGGTTAAATGTTGTTGAAGTTGATAAAAGTTATAATTATTAGATAAATGATTCACCCTCCCCCTGTCAGTTATCTTGGTGGACTTTACTTTTGAACACATGCATCCTTGTAGTCAGAACACTTGTAGACTATTCAAAAGAGAAGAGGAAAATATAAAATCAAGGTATGGGAAAAGATGATCAATGAATTGAAAGGTAAATTCTTGCCCGATGATTATTAGGTTAATTTTTTAAGGATACAAAATTTGAAACAAAAGGATACTTCTATGAAAGTTTATACTAAGGAATTCTATAGGTTAGATATCAGATCTAGACATATAGATGATGAAGTTGAAGGGATTTCTAGCTACTTGAATGGTTTAAGGGCTTCTATTCAAGATGAAATCAGTTTGGTGAAGATGAACAGTATTGAAGAATCTTATCAATTTGCATTAAAAGCTGAGGAGAAATTGAATAAGAGATAAGAACAAAGATAAAGAGGTAGAGGTGGAAGATTCCCTAGAGGAAGAGGAAGATCTTTTGGTGAAAGAAACATATTAGATTGGGATAAAGGAAAATTAGAGTGGAAGAGAGAAAGTACCTACACTGGTAGAGGAACTTATTCAAGAGGTAGTTACCATAGAAGTAGTGATAAGAGGAAAGAATAAAATAATCACTTGAAGGGAACTTGTTTCAAGTGTGGTGAAGAAGGACATCGAGCATTTGAATGTACTAATTCAAAAAAGAAGCTTGGAAAAAGTAGTAGAAATGATTTGTAAAGGAAGATTCAACTAATTCAAATAACAAACTTGAGTATGGAGAAAATATTATGATCAAAAGAACATTGTGGAATGAAGGCACTGATGAAGACCCTATGAGGAAAGGATTATTCAAAATTAGATGTAAGGTAGCATGAAAATCTGGTAAAGTGATCACTAACTATCGAAGTTCAGAAAATTTGGCAGCAGAAGAGTTGGTTACAAAATTGCAATTACAGAGGATAAAGCATCTGAAACCCTATCATATTTCTTGGATCAGGGATGAGCACAAACTCTTGGTAAGTGAACAATGTGTTGTGGAATTGAAAATTGGGAATTATCATGATGAATTTATTTATGATATTATGCCTATGGATTGTTGTCACATCTTATTGGGTAGATCTTGGCAATATGATAGACAAGCTTTACAGGATGGGAGATTGAATAGAAATACTATTGTGGCTAATGGTATGAAAAAATATTTGTTTCCTTTGATTGAAGCATCTAAAGGTGAAAATTGTACTTTTGTTAGAGTGTTTCTTATTGAAGGAAGACAATTCATAATATATTTGAAAATGAGTGATGTTTTCTATGCTTTGGTTGCTAATAACCCTATTTAGAAGTTAGAGAGTGAAACACCTATTGAATTTGATAAGTTGTTGATAGAGTATCAAGAGATTATTTTTTATAATGTACCAAATGGTTTATCATCGGTAAGAAGTATTAGTCATTGTATGGACCTTATACTAGGAGATAATTTTCTAACAAACAACGACACTGGTTGATACCTATGGAGAATGAAGAATTGAATAGAAAAGTTCAAAAATTATTGCAGAAACATTTGATCAGAGAAACCTTGAGTCCATGTGAAATTATAGCTATATTAGCACATAAGAATAATTGAGAATGAAGAATGTCTATTGATTGAAGAGCTATATAAAAAACACAGTGAAATACTGGTTTCCATTCCCTAGGATTGATGATATTTTGGATTGTTTAAGTGGAGAAAAGTACTTTACCAAGATTGATTTGAAGAGTCATTATCACCAGATCTAAATTAGAGAAGGAAATGAATAGAAGACTTCTTTTAAGACAAAGGAAGGTTTGTATGAGTGGTCGGTTATGCCTTTTGGTTTAAGTAATGCACCTAGTACTTTTATGAGGCTGATGAATGATGTTTTGAATAAATACTTGGGTAAATTTGTGATTATATATTTGGATGAAATTTTTATATTCAGTAAGAATAGGGAAGATCATTTGTTACATCTGAGACATGTATTACAGAGATTGGAAGAAGAAAAGTTATTGATTAACTTGAAGAAATGTTCTTTTATGAAAGGAGAGATAGTATATTTGGATTTGTGATTTTAGTTGATGGTTTGAAGATGGAGCTAGTGAAGGTTAAAGCAATTTTTGAATGGCCTACACCTAAGACTATTGGAGAGGTGAGATATTTTCATGATTTGACTAGTTTTTATAGAAAGTTAATCAAATATTTTAGTTCTATTTGTAATGCTATGATTGAGACAATGAGAGGAGAAAAAAGGGATTTCAAGTGGACAATTGGAGAAAATAAATTTTTTGTGACATTGAAACAAGGAGTACTAGAGTTATATATTTTGGCATTGCCTGATTTCTCTAAGGTATTTCAAGTTGATTGTGATGCAAGTGGTAGTGCAATAGGAGCTGTATTAAGTCAAGAAGGTAGACCAGTTACTTTCTTTAATGAAAATTTGAATGATGCTAAGAGGAAATATTTTGTGTATGATCAAGAATTCTATGTTGTTATACAAGATTTGAAGAAATGGAGACATTACTTGATGCCTAATGAATTTATGTTGTACACCAATTATAAAGCTTTACAATATTTGGGAAGTCATAGTAAATTAAATCAAATACATATGAAGTAGGTTGAATACTTGCATAGTTTCACATTTGTGTTGAAACATAGAATTGGATTATCTAATAGAGTTGCAGATGCATTGAGTAGAAGAAGATCTTTGTTAAATGAGATCAGAGTTGAGGTACTTGGTTTTGATGATTTGAAGGAATTTTATGAAACTGGCCCTAATTTTATAGAGGCTTGGAAAGCATGTACGACACCTATCAGTGATCAGTAGAGAAAATGGGATCACTATTTCATCCAAGAAGGTATGTTGTTCAAAGGAATTCAGTTGTTTATACCTAGAGGTTCAATGAGAGATAATTTTTTGAAAGAGAAACATAGCAATGGATTAGCAAGGCACTTCAATGGTGTTAATAAGAAATTGAGTTTTCTTAAGGAGAAGTACTTTAATCCACAGTTGCATAAAGATGTTCAAAAATTTGTGAGAAGTTGTGGAATTTGTTAAATTACAAAAGGAGTAAGTTAGAATAATGAATTGTATACACCATTACCTGTTCGTAATAGACCTTGGGAATACATCAGTATGGATTTTTTTCTTGGATTACCAAAGACACAAAGAGGTAATGATTCTATATTTTTTTGTCATGGATAGATTTTTAAAAATGTCAAATTTTATTTCATTCAAAAAGACATCAAATGCAGTTTAGATAGAAAATATTTTCTTTAAGGAAATTATCAAACCACATGGGTTCCCTTATAGGATTATCTCTGATTGGGATATAAAATTTATGGGGTACTTTTGAAGAATAGTTTGGAATAAGTTGGTACCAATTTGAAATTCAGTTCTAGATTTCATCCACAAATAGATGGACAAACATAGGTTGTAAATAGAAGTTTGGGAAACTTGTTGAGATGCCTAGTTGGAGACAAACCTGGAAATTGGGATTTAGTATTGGCACAAGCAAAGTTTTCATACAAAAATTTAGTGTACAAGTAAAACACCTTTTTAGATTGTTGCAGACATACATACTAAAGGTATATCGGATTTGACAACACTTGGTGTAGAAGACAAAAGAAGTTGTGAACGTGAAGAGTATGCAGATTTCATGAAGACTTTGCATGAAGAAGTGAAACACAATTTGGAGAAGAACAATAAAAAATACAAAGATGCAACGTATAGATCTAGGAGGCATAAAACATATGAATTTTGTGATGAAGTGATGGTTCATTTTAAGAAATGAAGATTTCCTATTAGAACATACAACACATTGAGAATGAAAAAATTTGGACCTTGTAAGATACTGAAAAAATTTGATAGTGGTAATGCATATGAAGTTGAGTTACCAGTTGACATGAATGTATCACCTATCTTTAACATTGCATATTTGTATGAATATTTTGAGTTAGATGGAGAGACATATGTTCAACAAGAATACTTTAAGAAGAAGACAACATAAATTGAGAAGATTTTAGATAGAAGACTTGAAAAAATCACTAAAGGTATGTTAGGATTAGGTAATACTAAGAGGGGGGTGAATCAGTATTACAAAAAAAAATTTCAACTTAAAAAAATTATAAATAATCCAAAGTAATGCATAAATGAAAAGAACATGTAAGCATAACACATTACTCATGACACCATGATTTGTTCTTGAGGAAACCCTGATGAAAGGGAAAACCTTGGTGGGGATGGTACCCACAAATATGCACTAAAGTATAATGTCCCTTTAAAGAGATCTAGCCTTGTTAGGAGCTGATTGTTAC
This sequence comes from Chamaecyparis obtusa, assembly GCA_027943335.1. Classification (NCBI taxonomy): domain Eukaryota; kingdom Viridiplantae; phylum Streptophyta; class Pinopsida; order Cupressales; family Cupressaceae; genus Chamaecyparis; species Chamaecyparis obtusa. The sequence continues at coordinate 312,684 of BSBK01001814.1, forward strand.
ATAGTAAATTTCCTTGTTAGAGGATTACAAAAACCCTGTTAGGGGCATACAAAACACCTAGTTAAAGGTGGTGAGCACACTTCTCTTACAATCAATACTATCCCAAAATAGTTCACAAAAGGGAAACAATACAAGCACTTATCTTGCTTAGATAGTTTCAGTTATAGCTTTGCCTTCTACTGATCTCGCATATGAATTCTTTGATACTTTTTACAAACTTGTCATCATTCCTCATGCATTCTTTCACAAGAGAAATCTATATTTATACAAAATTGATGAAGGGTACTCCCCTTAATACCACAAACACATAACAGAAATAGAGAAACAACAACAATAATATGCAAGAACAGAAAATTGGCTTCTTATTAACTCCACAAATGTGGAATTACAAACTTTCAGAATTACAATATGCAAAGCCACATGGGCATTTCCTTACAATATTCTGTAGGAAAAAGCCTCGAATCAATACCCAGATCTACTACCCAGAACTGCCCTAGACGACACTACGGGCCTTCTTTATATCGGTAATTTCCACCGCCCGAGAAGGTTCTAGAAATTTAGCCCTTAGGGCTGACCAAACTTAGAATTATTTTATTTTACAATTTATTACATCAAAGTCGGCTCAAAATGAGTTTTGAAACTCAAACAGAAATTTTGAAGAAAAATGATTTTCTGCCATTTCAGGTGACCCAACTTCCGAAGACCATAAGTCATCACCCGTTGACTCGATTGGCTATTATAACCCCATTCTGGAAATGTCAGAAAGTGCTCTACAGGGTTGACCCACGCAAAGTGCTTGTCACCCAAATTTTCAAACTCATCCGGGGCCTCTAAAGCCTTCAAAACTGAGTTTGAAGTTTCTGTACCCTGCTGCCAATACCGAAAATCTTCAATATCTTCAAAACTAGACCTGATCTAGCCATGAAACTTTGCTGGCAGGTTGATATGACTAAGATGAACCTCCATATGTAAAATTAGAACATTCTGAGATCGTAAGACCAACTTACTAAAAATAGAAAGTTTCCATAAATAGAAACTCTGCACAAGATAGCCCTTATTGAATACAAAAATAGAAATATTTGGGTGATGCAAGATTGCTCTTACACCCAGGATGCTCTTGCATCAAAAATTAGTCTTCTAGTCAGCTCCACAAATGTCATACAAAACATAGTAGAAACTTGTGCAAATGATATATATGGATTTGACTCTCTTATATTACTATTGAGTCAGCACTATACTTTATTTACATGACTTAGTATGTTATCATATCCATTATGCTTTCCTTAAATCTTTTCAATTGTTCATGTACCTTGATATATTGTTTTACTATCTTTGCATACCTTTCGAACATCATATCTCATACACTAGCTATAAAAAATGTATGTGATATTAAATGAAGAATTTAAATATACCAAAATACCTCTAGTTAACTTCACAAGCCATAATACGTTGTATGTATTCATCGCTACCCAGAACTATGGCACTGTACCCTATTTTCCTAATTCTAGACTGTCATTTTCATGACTGTGAATCCAGTGGAAATCTCTACAACATGTGATCATACTTATCATAAGTGTTTCCATAAATGACAACCCTTAGAGTATTTCTAGTAATCCAAAACATCACATGCCAACAATCTCTTCCTTTGGAATTGATGGCAACCCTTCAAAAAATGGCTGTCACAGAGAACTTCTCTTCTTTTCCTTCTCTTTTTTTTCCTTTCCCTTTGACATCAATGGCAAAGGTTAATCTCAAAATTTAAAAACTGAAGCATAGGTGGTCTAGTTTATTCTTACTAGAATTAAGACATCATGGAAAGATATTTCGAAAGTCTTAATCTCCTCAACCCATGAACTTATCAGTTGCTCACTGACATGGATTAACCCATTCAGTGCATATGATGTTGTCTCTATTGCTTTAAGCCTAGTGAGAGTAGATATTGTCATTGAAATTTCAACCTTGATCATCTCAGAGAGATGAGTCTCCAATATTGAGAGCTTGGGAGTTAATAGGTGTCTTACCAAACCAAATCTGTCAGTAACTCTCCCTTTTTCCATTTCTAGTATCCTTATTTTCTCTAGTAATCTGGATGTCTCCTTGTCAATTTCTTCCATAGTTTGTGAAGATGACTTGCAATTATCCATTATTCTATCAAGACTGACCCTGTCTTTTTCTATACCCTCCTTTACAATTTTCAAATATCTGCAGGGATTTATGCAATGGCTATAAAGTTTTTTGCCTTGTGCCACACAACTCTTGGCTTTAAGAGTGGCAGCCTTAAGAATGTCTAAGTCCCATGAGATAGACTTATGAACTTCACTTAACTTCTTCTTCAAGAAGTTTCTTTCAGCCTTCTCCTCTGTTGTTTTTAGCAATGAGTCAAAGTGACTATCAAAGCTATCTAGTACTATACTGAGATTCTCAGTTTCATCCTTGTCTTTTAGGATAAGTGGAGAGGGTAGTAGCATGTTTACTATTTCTACTACCCTGCCCATTATCTTGGCTCTTTTGTCTCCTTTCTGGGATGATCTCTCCTTAGCTTTAGGAAATGCCATGAATGAGAGTCTCATCATTTCATCTTCATCCATGCTATCCACATAAGAACTAACTAGTTTGGAAACACTTTCCAACAATAGAGATGAATCAAGTCTGATTCCAGTGGTCTCCTCTGCCTTCAGTTGTTTTTCTTGATGTCCTTCTTGGTGTAACTCCTTCTACTGTACTTTTTCTTCTTGTTTTTTCTCTGATTTCCTCTCTTTTGTATGTCCCTGGTCTTCAAATTCCATCACACTTTCCATCTTGTCTGTGAATGGATCATGTATATCCAACAAAGTGTCAAGGCTGATAGGCACACCAGTGACAAAGAAGTCTAGTTGCAAGTTATCTTGAGCACTCTTATCCACTATTTGTGAACTCTCTCCTAAACCCAAGGACATAGGTTTATCAATCTTAGGTGATGACTCCCTTTTAGGTATGTTTTGCAATAAAACTTCATCTAATGCATTTTGGGTATCTTCAATTACTTCATCGTATCTTCTAGCCATGATTTTGACTAGTCTAGTCTTTCTTCTTAAAAGAGGTTTTAGTGCTTTTATGATTCTTTCTCTTTCCTGGATAGACACAATAGGGAACATATCATCAATTATTCTATTTCTTATGTTCTCATCCTCTAAGTGTGCTAACTATTTTCTAATTTCTAGCTTGTTGTATAGTTCTTTGGCAACACTATATTCAACTTCTAACAAATCCTTTTTGAAAACTAGCAAATGCTCAATGATAGTGTCTTCAATGATCACTTGATCCTTGGGGCTATATCTCTCATAGTATCATTTTATAGATGTCAAATTTCCATCTTTGATAAACCTCTTCTGTACTGATTTCATATCAGGTTTCCACAAGGTTTGTGGATTCTTTTGAACAGTTTTCTCTTCCTCCTTTTCTATAACCTTTTCTTCCATTTTCTTCCACTTCTCCTCTATTTCTTTTTCTTTTGGACTGACATGCCTAGATGATCTTCTAGGAACCTCTGTAGTCTAAGTTTCATGTGTTTCTTTCTTTTGGGGAATTGATAAATCAATGAAGTTATTAGTGGTACCTGTCTTCTTTGTTTCCAATGAGATGGGTGAATTAGTGGCAATAATGGAAGATGTCTCCATCTTGTTTTTCAAGTCTAAATACTGCTTCTTTGTGATTCCTACCTTCACAATAATTTCTTCTACTATCTTTCTTACTTTCCTCATTCTTATTACTTTCTCTTGTTCTTCTCTAACTTTTTCATATTTTTCTCTTTACATACCCCATCTTTCTTGAGTGGGATCCTTTTCTATTGCTAATAAATGTTCTACTTGCATAGATAGTACTTCAAAACTTACCTCATATCCCATAGGATAACACCATTTGGTTCTAGGCTCAATTGCCTCAAAACAGACACAATCAGTTTCAACCATGAAACAAATGGTGTCCTCATATTTTTCTACTAGGCTTTCAAGAATTTTATATCTTTCTTTCATCTGCCTCTGCAAGATCTTAATCATGTCAAACAATTCTCCATCAATCCAATCCTTTTTCTACCTTCTGTAATACTCCAAGATTTATATACCAGTGGGTTCATTGTCTTTCCATACTCTAGGATGCATACTAGGAAAGCTATGAATAATATGAAGGTACATGTGAATTAGTAGTGACCCAAACCTAAATGCCTTGGATCTCTCCCTTTTAATGATCTTAACATTTTCCAAAAACTATTGTGCCAGAACTTCACAAAGGTTATAGCATTTGTTTTCTTTAACCATTCTGTAAGCCATCTTGACAACTCCAGATGATATAGAATTAAGTCTGGAAATGTGGAACAACTTGTAACCAATAAGAATTTCTACCAATCTGACATCTTGGAGGTCTATATCATTTACAATCATATCCCTCTTGTTCTATTCAGAGTGCATGAGGGTTTCAACATCTATTCTTAGGCTTTTCTCACTAACAGGTAGGGCTCCTTCATTGTCAAGCCCTGTGATATCATGAATTAGCTGAGCACATGTCTTTATTGGTTGATCTCCTATCCATAGAAACTGATCATGAACTCCACTCTGAATGATCTTGAACCATTTGACTTATGTGAATTTAGTGAAATAGGTTAACTTTAGTATTGATAGGTCTTTCAAATGTTTGAATTCATCTATCAAAGACCCCTTCACATCTATCATACCATTCAACTCATAGAAGATGTTGACCTCCCCAATAATCTCATACTTGTAGTGTATGTATGCCCTAATATCCTCCATGTGCAACACACCTACGGGGGTTTGGGAAAATACCCCTTCCCAATCATCCTCACAGGATTTGTATGGATGTCTTTTGAACTTATACCTAGGTCTGTCAACTACATCATAGATTACTGGTGCATTCATGAATTTCAAAGAGATTAGGTCTAAATGCCTTAAAGGTGCACAAATTTGATGCTTGTCTTTACATGAGCACAAAATCTCTCTGCTAGATTATGTTGGTAATCTGGCTGAGTTGGATACATAGATGTTGTCATTATGGCAACATATGATCTACATGAAGATCACAGAGGTCAGAGAGCAAGTATGTCAAAGCGCAATGCAAAATTGTCTAAGTATGAGACAATGTTTTTGCTAGTGTACCTGAAGATAGTTTTGATTAGCGATGTTGTTTGGAGTAATTTCAGTACTTGTGCACTTGAACATAGATACTATGGTGACTATAGAAGACTCACCTAAGAGCGTAAGTTAGTATGGCATGTATGGAAGAAGTTATGATAGTTTTAGTAAAGACAGTGTTAAGCCGACATGACAGAATATGAAAATAGAATTGGTAAAGAGTTAAGTGATTATTTTGTTTATCAAAATAATGACTTAACAATATAAAGGGACAACATCCTAGATTTTAACCCTTGGGTAAATATATTTTGTATAATGTAAGATGACTGAAAGAGTTATTAGTCTTAATAACTTGTATAAATGTAATGTATGAAAAAGACATGAAGTGATGAAAGTAACATATGAATGTAATAGCGATAGTGAAAAAGGTCGGGAAGAGATATTGATGTGAAGTTGCAAGTAGTATAAGGTTATGTACCTTGAACTATTCTGTAATCAGTAAATATTATATATTACGTGTTTGGGTAGTGGGCTCATCTGGTAATCATATTTCGTACTACAAACTCCTAGTAGGGTTGAGGCTTCTAACAAGGCCTAATAGTACTTTAATCAGGAATAAAAAACTATATGCATGTAATAGGATCCTAATAGGGTCAAAATCCTTAACATGATACTTTCGATTAGTGGATCTTTGTGGGTACCATCCCCACCGGGGTTTTCCCTTGGCTAGGGTTTCCTCGAGAACAAATAATGTGTGATGAGTTCATTTGTTTTATTGCTATGTATGTTTTTTAGTTTACTATGGTATGCATGCATTAAGATAATCTATTATATACATAATTATGAAAAAGTAAAAGTTTGTAGAATATTGATTCACCCCCCCTCTCAGTATTCCCTATTTCTAACAATTGGTATCAGAGCTTAGTTACTTGGAAAATAATCATTCAAGGAAAGACTAGCAGCTTGAGTAAGATCTCTATGGATATGGATCAGCTACAGAAGAATCTTGAAGAAGCTCATAAATAGATTGATATGCTTACTAAAGAAAGAAACACTCTGGAAGGAAAATATGATGATGCAAAGAACCTCATTGAGAAACTGAAAAACAAGTTGGAAGATCTAAAATAAGAAAAGAAATCAGAAATTCAAATTGGAGATTGTGATGACAACTTAGAAAAAGAAAATGAGAGCCTTAAACATGAATTGAAGATATCAAATCTGAAGCTAAGTCTAAAAGATGCAAATGTAAAGAATGAAACAAATCTAAAATCTGAGAATGAAAATCTGAAGCTTGAAAATGAAGGGCTAAACTCTAAACTTGGTAAAGTAACATCTGAACTTGAGAAAGTCAATTTGCAATATGTTGAACTTGAGAAATACAATACAATTATGAAAGGTGAACTGACTCAATCTAAGCAGCAACTTGAAATACTATATTCAACTAGTGAGAAGATTGATGAACAAAAATCTTATTAAAAACCATTCTATGATAAAACTGGTCTTGGATTCAACACATCTAAAGTAAGTGAAGAAAGAAGGGAACCAGATCTAAAAATGTCTGAAAGCATAGATGAAAATAAATCTGATGAAATTAAAAAATCTAAAGAAACACATAAATAAGAAGAACCACCTAAGCAAGAGGAGTTACCTAAAGGTATGCAAAGAGAATTTAAAGGTAGATGCTTTACTTGTAATACTTTTGGTCATATGAAGAAAGATTGCAAAGGTAAGAAACTTAAACCTCTTAATGGTTATTGTTATAATTGTCATGGTTTTTGACATAGAGCTATTGAATGTAGAAAACCTAAATTTTTTGAGAATAATATTAGTAGTAGAATGTTTAGGAATACTAACCATGTAGATAAGAAACCTACTGAAGATATAAACAAGAGAAATGGAGTAGTATGTTATACATGCAACAAAGTTGGACACATTGCTAGAAACTACAGATCACAGATCAATCAGTTTGGACCAAGATATGGAAACAATGGAATAGTTTGTCAGATATTCAACAAGATTGGACATACAAAAAGGTTTTACAGAATGAACAATAGAGTTTTTCATCCTAACCCTAGAAGTCATGCAAGGAGAAATGAAGATGCAAGTAACAATCAGAAAGGATGCTATAGTAATTTAGAAGAAGTGAATTTTGTTAAAAGCACAGATCAAGGAGACACATTCGACAGTGAAGCTAATAAAAAAGGTGAAGTATGAAGTAGTAAGAATGAATCTCTACCTAACCCATCTCAAAGTACTTAATTCATGAAAATTATAGTAGAATAGGAACTTAGATTAGTGTAGAAGTTGATATATGATGAATTGAGTCTTGTGCAATTAATGCAAGTTAATATATGATGTATTGATTCTGTGGTTAAGAGCGCATAGAAAAATATTATGTTTTGAGAGATCACAAGAAGTTTTAAGTTTTGTAGGTTAACATAATCAACTTTTTGGAAAGAAGCGGAAAAAGAATTGAATGTGATGTTAGATCTATGTAAGATTGAAGTGATAAAAGGTTATGATTAGTATCATTTGATCATCAAAGTGAATAAAAGTGCTAAGGAGATTGAAGAGTAGTGATTGGAAGCATTTCGCAAGGATTTTGTGAAGGATTTTTGTGCCGAATCTATGCAAGCCCTAAATTGTAGAATCAAGGTATTTTACTTGGCAGATCTCTAAATCAGTTAAGGAATTAGAAAAAGTCATGGATGTTTCATTGATTCACAATTTTAGAGATAATAATAGACCTAAATTGAAAAGGGAACCAATAGAACCCTTGGAATATGATCCTAAGCTAGCTTTATCATCCGTAGCAGATGGAGTTTTACATCTAGAAAATGTTAGAAGTTATTTGGGATGTAAGCTAGAGATTCTTAGTTACAATGATTTCACAAAAGAATATTAGAAGATCTACAATCAGGATATGTCATTGAAAGTAGGGTTTGAGCATTTGAAAGATAATGAGATTGTTAAGTATTCTCTACAATATGAGTTTGACAATGAAGAATGTACCGAGATAATCTTAAGAAGAATTCACAATGGAAAGTTTTGGTTAGATGAAAGAGTGATAGATATCATAGCTGACCTAATTCATGAGGTAACTAGACTATCTAAAACTAGAGCCATTCCTTTGAATGAGAAGAACATGAGGAAAATAGTTATAGACAACACAAATTCATCTTATAATGGTAGGGGAATAGTGATTAGCAAGATACAACAAGATGATGTCAGATATTTGTGAAAGATCCTTACAACTAAGTTTTGTGCTAACTCTAGAGAAGATGACATGGAAACATAAATGATACATGTAGCATATTTGATGTGTGTTGATAAAGTACAAGTTGACATGTGTGAGATTTTGAGAATTGAATTGTTTGAGAATTTGGAAAATATAAAGAAGACTAAGTACTCTTAGTTTAGATTCTCATCATTTATCACTTATATGTTTTTCCATTTGTTAAGAAGATTTCCTTACACCATTGGGAATGATTGGAATGATGGTCAAACTAAAATGGAAAGGATTAGAAAAGTGTATATGAGGCATTTTATTAACAAAGTCAATGAGAGTGCAGTGTTGGTAATCAAAACATTTTAGAATTTGATGACAAGCAAAACAAGAATTCCACAGTCCCTAGTAGAAAAGTATAAGAATGCGATATGTTTCATGGTTGATAGTAACTTTACATACATTAAAGTAGTATAACCTAGAATAGAGTTCATAGACCCTCTTGGCTATGAGATTACTGAAATTGAGCTAAAAGAATATGTGAGTAGACTACTTAAGAGCAAGATGGACATTCACAACAATAGGTTTGGAACCTTTGAGGAGAACTTCAACTCTTCAAATTCTATCCTTGAAGAGAAATAATCAAAGAAAAGAGTTGAAAGTACAATCAAGAAGATACTAAAAGACACACAGATGACTGAACATGAGTTCTTAATAGAAAAATAGACAGCAGTAGCAGTTAGAGAAATTCGATAAAAAGAATTTTTGTCTGTTCCACCTTTATCATCAGTTGTAGTACATCAAGAAGAGACACAAGTAAAGGTGAAAATGGAAGAAATTGAGAAGGAGAAAGAAGCAATAAGATCCTTCAGATCAACCTTCTCCACACCTACTAAAAGAGTGAAAGAGATTGCTACTAGACCGGGAAAGAGGTAGAAGACTTTAGTGCCACCAGTTCAAAGAAAGATTGTAGAGATTAAAGATGATGAAGACACTCCTATTAAGAAGAAAACTTGGAAACCTAGAATTGAAAAATTAAATGAACAGATTATTCAAGATGGAGACTTCAAAAAGATGAACAAGTATTATGATCTCTATGATTATGCAAAGAGATTGAACCTAGAAAATGTAGTGGTAAAGCACATGATTTCATCTGATAAGAAATTTGATACAATTTAGGGTATGATACCTGATGACTTGTATAAGAAGCTTGTAAATAGGAAGAAAAGAGCATTAGAGGAAGATATAACAATAAAAGAAAATATTTTGTAAGAAATTTTTGTATTGCTAATGATGAAGAAAATTTCAAATAGATTATGAAGGATCTAAACACCCATCTCAGGACAAAGAAGAGGAAAATATAGATTATGAGAGGCAATTATGAAGAAATCAATAAGGAAGCACAAAAAGCAATTGTTGAGGTAATGACAGAGAATGCTAGAAAACTATCAGTTGCAGTAGAACCTACAGAGCAACTAGAACAAGCCGAAAAACAAGACATTCCCTCTCCACCAACCATTAACATAGAAGATGAAACTATGAATGTTGAAGGAACAAAGATCACTTTGGATAGTGATGATAATCTATTTAAAAACCTTGAAAATATTGTAGACAATTCAACTTTTGAAGAGAAGGAGAGTGCCAAAGGATAAGAGAGGACAAAAATCAGAACTGGAGAATCCAAAGAGATAGAGAAACAAGTATATGTTTCTACCCAAGAAGAAATCAGTCTTACACCTGAGACTAGTAAGAAAACTCAAATTGGTTCTATATTTGAGAGTTTGGGAAAAGAAGTAGATCATGATGATGTTAGAAATAGGGAATACTGAGAGGGGGGGGGGGTGAATCAGTATTCCACAAACTTTTACTTTTTCCCCATTAAGGATATAATAGATTATCTTTATACATGCATAACATCAGAAGCTAAACAACATGCATAGAAATAAAACTAAAGAGCTCATAACACATTATTTTTTCTCGAGGAAACCCTGGCCAAGGGAAAACCCCTGTGGGGATGGTACCCACAAAGATCCACTAATCAAAAGTATCCTGTTAAGGATGTTGACCCTATTAGGAGTCTATTACAAGCATATAGTGTATCAATCCTGATTAAGGGACTATAGGCCTTGTTAGAAGCCTCAACCCTGTTAGGAGTTGGCAGTACAAAATGTGATTACCAGATGAGCCCACTACCCAATCAAGTAATGTACAATATACACTGATTACAAAAATAAGTTAAGATACATAACCTTTTACTACTTGCATCAATATCTCTTCACTGCTCTTTCACTCTCACTATTACATATGCATCATATATTTCACATCATATCACTACTTCATTACATTTCATCACTTCACTATGCACATATTCTCAACTATATCTTTTCTTAAAATTACAATTATATTTATCCAAATAAATTTATCCAAGAGTTAACATCTAGGATGTTGTCCCTTTATATTTTTAAGTCATTATTTTGACAAACAAAATAATCCCTTAACTCTTTACTAATTCTGTCTCCATATTCTATCCTGTCGGCTTAACACTGTCTTCGGTAAAACTATCATAACTTCTTTCATACATGCCATACTAACTTGCACTCTAAGATGGATGATCAATAGACATCATAGAGTCTATGTTCAAGTGTGCAAGCATTGAAATTACTCCAATCAACATCCCAAACAAAAACTGTGTCCAAGTGCACTGGTGAAAATACTGTCTCACACTTAGACAAATTTGTAATGCGCTCTGTCATACTTGCTCTCTGACCTGTGCAATCTTCATGTGGATCATATGTTTCCACAATGACAACATCTATGTAATCAACTCAGCCAAATTGCCAACAATCTCCCCCTTTGTCATTGGTGGCAACATATGAGAACATTGGCTAAGTGTACAACTTCAAAATCTCAAAATTGTGGCCATAGTATAAAATATATACTATCCTTATAACTCCTCAAATTTTTTAATCTCTAATATAGTACTCCCCCTAGGAGTATTAATCCTTATCATATACTATCAATTTTCTACTATATATCTCTCACCCGTTGACAACAATGATAAAATAAGGTAAGGAGGCTTACAAAACTGTATCAAAAAAAGATTATACCTTAATTCATTATTGCAAACCCCATAGGCTTGCAACACAATCTACAAAATCAATCTTCATAGCTTCTATCTCCTTCTCCCATGATTTCTTAATGGAATCTTCCACATTAAGTAGTGCTCTCAATCCATAAGATGCTATTTGACATGCTTGGAGGTTCTCAAAGTTAAACTTATGAGAAGATGTATTAGCTGAAAGACATTCTTCCAACTGCTCTTTAATAATGCTTAACTTCATAGAAGTATGTTCTCTCAAAAGAGTGAGTCTTTTCATTTTTCCGTCTGTCTCATCTTGCAAAACTCTAATGTCATCATATAGCTTCCGAATTTTCTTCTCAACATCACATACCTTCACATTGGGGCTAGAAAGAAGGTCAGATTCATTCTGAATTTCTACTTCCTTCAACTTCATCTTCTGATCTTCTTCTGCTGTCAAGGTCTCTAATTTTGTACACTGTATGTACAAAGATTTTCCTATTTCCAAATGCTTCCTCAAGTCATTGATACAAATATCAAGATTTTTTATATCATTCTTGATATTTTGGCTAATGCTCAAAAACATTCTAGCCTCATAGGTTGCTTGTGCTCTCACTTTTGCAATATCAGATAAGTTTATGAATTCATTGTCAAAGTGCTCATTACCTTTTTTTATTTCTCCAAAGGGTATGCTTGTACAATTTGTGTAGTTACAATGCCTTGTAACTTATAAGTTAGTTCCTTCAGACATCCTTCAAGACTTTTCAGTTTCTTGTTCTTGCCAATGATTTTATTCAAGGATGTGATCAATTCCAATTGATCATCATCATCTACTTCCTTTCCCAAATGTTCAATCATAGATCCAATCTTATTCTTCTTTCTAGTCTCAGGAGTAAGACTGATGTCTACTTTGGTTGGAATGGGTACTTGTTTCTTTGTTACTTTGGGTTCTTCAACAAGGGTTTGGGTTTGCTCTGTTTCTTTAGATGTATCTAGTTCATGAAGAGCCAAATTGTCAACAATGTTCTCCAAATTCTTGAATACATTATCATTAGTATCCAAGGTGATCTTAGTTCCTTCTACATTCATGGTTTCATCTTCAATGTTAATGGCTGGAGGAGAGGGAATGTCCTCTTGTTTTGTCTCACTTTCTTGCTCTACTACAATTGATGGTTCTCCAACATTTTCTACCATAACCTTGATTATTGCTTTCTCTATCTCAGAATTGATTTCTTCATATCTGCCTCCCATTATCTGAATAGATCTTCTTTTTATCCTTAAATGGGTGTTTAGAGCCTTCAAGATCTGCTTAAGTTGTTCATCATTTCTCACCTCACAAAGTTTCCTCACAAGATTTTCTCTAATAGTTTTGTCTTCCTCGAATGCTCTCTTCTTCCTGTTCAAAAGTTTATTGTACAAATCATCAGGTATCTAACCCTGAATTGTATGAAACTTCTTATTATCCAAAATCATACGCTTTACAACTGCATTCTCTAGATTAAGTATGTCTGTATAATCATAAAGATCATAGTACTTGTTCATTCTTGTAAAGTCTCCATCCTCAATGATCTTCTCATTAAGCTTTTCAACTTTGGGTTTCCAAGCTTTCTTCTTAACAGTAGTGACATCATCTTTTATTTCTACAATTTTTCTTGGAACTGGTTGCACTAAAGTTTTCTGTCTCTTTCCTGGTCTAGTACCACTTTCATTTACTCTTTTGCTAGGTGTGGAGGAAGTGGATCTAGTGGATATATTTTCTTCTTGATCCTTCTCAATATCTTCCACTTTCACCTTCACTTATGGTTCTTCCTATTGTACTGCAATTGATGATAAAGGTGGAATAGTTAAAACTTCTTTCTATCCACTCTCTCAGATTGATGTTGTTGTTTGCTTTGCTACTAAAAAATCATGCTCTGTCATCCCTGTATCTTTTAGGATTTTCTTTATAGTGCTCTCAACTCTCTTCTTAGACTATTTCTTTTCAATTAGGGTCTTTGTGAAGTTGAAGTTCTCCTCAAAGGTTCAAAACCTGTTACACCGAGTGTCCAACTTACACTTAAGTAACCTACTAACATACTCTTCTATCTCTACCTCAGATATCTCATAGCCAAGAGGGTCTATGAACTCTGTTCTAGGCTCTACTACTTCAATATAGTAAATTTAGTATCAACCATAAAACGTATGTCATCTTTATACAAGTTTCCACAAGAGACTTAGGGATCCTTGATCTGTTAGTTACCAAGTTTTGAAATGTCTTCATTACCAACATTGCACTCTCATTCACTTTATCAATAACATGCCTCATATACACTTTATTAATCCTTTCCATTGTAGTTTGTCCATCATTCCTATCACTTGCAATGGTGTAAAGAAATCTTCTTAATAGAAGAAAAAACATGTAAGTGATCAAAGATGATAATCTAAATTGTGTATACTTTGTCTTCTTAATCTTTTCCAAACTGTCAAATAGTTGAATTCTCAGAATCTCACACATATCAACTTGCACTTTATCAACACACATTAAATAAGCTACATGTATCATTCTAGCTGCCATGTCATCCTCTCTTGAATTTGCACAAAACTTAGTGGTTAGGATCTTACACAAGTATCTCACATCATCTTGTTGAATCTTACTAATCACAATTCCTCTACCATTATAGGATGAATTTGTGTTATCAATGACTATTTTACTCATGTTTTTCTCATTTAAAGGAATAGCTCCAGTTTTAAATAATTCAGTGACTTCATGAATCAAATCAGCTATAATATCTATCACTCTATCTTCTAACCAAAACTTCCCATTATGAATTCTTGTCAAGATAATCTTAGTAAATTCTTCATTATCAAATTCATACTATAATGCATACTTAATGATCTCATTGTCTTTCAAATATTCAAAACCTTGTTTCAGTGTCATATCCTAATTTTAAATCTTCTGATATTCATTTGTGAAATCACTATCATTGACTATCTCTAGTTTGCATCCAAGATAACTTCTAACATTCTCTAGGTGTAAAACTCCATCTGGTACGGATGATAAAGCTAAACCAGGATCATCTTCCAAGGGTTCTACTAGTTCCCCTTTCAATTTAGGTATATTCTTATCTCTGACATTGTGTATTAAAGAAACATCCATGATTTCTTCTGATTCCTTCACTGATTTAAAGATCTGTCAAGTAAAAGACCTTGATTTCATAATTTTAGGGCTTGTGTAGATACGACACAAAATTCTTCTCCAAATCCTTGGAAAATGCTTTCAATCACTACTCTTTGATCTCCTTAACACTTGAATTCTCCTTGATGATCAAATAATACCGATCATGACCTTTTATTAATTCAATCTCACTTAGATCTGAGATCACATTCAATTCTTTTACCACTTCTTTCCAAAAAGCTATTTCTGCTAACTTGCAAAACATAATATTTTGCTTTGTGCTCTTAACCATAGCATTAGAACATCATAAACTACCTTGCATTAACTGCACAAGACTTAGTTCATCATATATCTACTTCTACACTAATCTAAGTTTGTAATCTACTGTAATTTTCATAAATTAAGTGCTTTGAGAAAGGTTAGGTAAAGATTCATTCTTACCTTTCAATACTTCACCTTCCTTATTACCTTCAATGTTGAATATGTCAACTTGATATGTGCTTTTAACAAACTTCACTTCATTTGAATTACTACAACATCCTTTCTGTCTATTACTTGCATCTTCATTTCTACTTACATGATTTCTAGGGTTAGGGTTAGATGAAAAACTCCATTGTTCATTCTAAAAAACCTTGTTGTATGTCTAATTTTGTTGCATATTTGACAAACAATTCCATTGTTTCCATATCTTGTTCTAGATGGATTGATCCATGATCTACAATTTCTAGTATCTATAACATATTACTCCATTTCTTCTATTCATATCTTTAGTAGGTTTCTTATTTGCATTGTTAGTATTCCTAAACATTGTACTACCATCATTATTCTCAATAAATTTAGGTTTCCTACATTCAATAGCTCTATGTCCAAAACCATGACAATTATAACAATAACCATTAAGAGGTTTAAATTGCTTACCTATGCAATCTCTCTTCATATGACCAATAGTGTTACAAGAAAAACATCTACCTTTGAATTCTCTTTGCATACCTTTGGGTGACTCTTCTCCTTTAGGTGTATCTTTAGATTTGTTGATCTCATCAGACTTCTTGTCATCTATGCTTTCAGATATTTTTAGATCTAGTTCCTTGCTTTTATGATTTTCTTTAAGAGTGTTGAATCCAAGACCAGTCTTATCATAGAATGGTTTCTAAAGAGATATTTGTTCATCAATCTTCACAATCTTGTTGTATTTCTCAAGTTCATCATACTGCAAATTGACTTTCTCAAGTTTAGATGTTACTTTTCCAAGTTTGGATTTTAGTCCTTCATTTTCAATCTTTAGACTTTCATTCTTAGCTTTCAGATTTGCTTCATTCTTTCCATTTCCATCTTTCAAACTAAGCTTCAAATTTTCTATCTTCAGTTCATGCTTAAGGATCTCATTTTATTTTTCTAAATTGTCATCACAACCTTCAATTAGAACTTCAGATTCCTTTTCAGATTTCAGATCTTCCAACTTGTTTTTTAGTTTCTCAATGAGGTTCTTTGCATCATCATATTTCCCTTTTAGAGTGTCTCTTTCATTAGTAATCATATCAATCTATTCAAGAGCTTCTTCAAGATTCTTCTGTAGTTGATCCATATCCATAGAGATCTTACTCAAGCTTCTAGGCTTTCCTTGAATGATTTTTTTCCGAGTAACTAAGCTTTGATATCAATTTTTAGAAATAGGGAATACTGAGAGGGGGAGTGAATCATTATTCTATAAACTTTTACTTTTTCCCAACTCAGGATATAATAGATTATCTTTATACATGCATAACATAAGAAGCTAAACAACATGCATAGCAATAAAACTAAAGAACTCATAACACATTATTTGTTCTCAAGGAAACCTTGGCCAAGGGAAAACCCTGGTGGAGATGGTACCCACAAAGATCCACTAATCAAAAGTATCATGTTAAGGATGTTGACCCTGTTAGGAGTCTATTACAAGCATATAGTGTATCAGTCCTGATTAAGGGACTATAGGCCTTGTTAGAAGCCTCAACCCTATTAGGAGTTGGCAGTACAAAATGTGATTACCAAATGAGCCCACTGCCCGAACAAGTAATGTACAATATACACTTATTAAAAAAATAGGTTAAGGTACATAACCTTATACTTCTTGCATCAATATCTCTTCACTGCTCTTTCACTATCACTATTACATATGCATCATATATTTTACATCATATCACTGCTTCATTACATTTCATCAGTTCACTATGCATCTATTCTCAACTATATATTTTCTTAAAATTACAATTATATTTATACAAATAACTTTATCAAAGAGTTAACATCTAGGATGTCATCCCTTTATATTTTTAAGTCATTATTTTGATAAACAAAATAATCCCTTAACTCATTACTGATTCTATCTCCATATTTTGTCATGTCTGCTTGACACTATCTTCGGTAAAAATGTCATAACTTCTTCCGTATATGTCGTACTAACTTGCACTCTGAGATGGGTGATCAATAGACATCATAGAGAATATTTTCAAGTGCACAAGCATTGAACTTACTCCAATCAACATTGGAAACAAAAACTATCCAGGTGCACTGGTGAAAATACTGTCTCACATGTAGACAAATTTGCAATGCACTCTATTATACTTGCTCTCTGACCTGTGCGATCTTCATGTGGATCATATGTTGCCATAATGAAAACATCTATGTAATCAACTCAGCCAAATTGCCAACAGATGATCAGATGGAATTGAGCACATCTTTGAATAAAATTATCGAAAAGAATAGGATAGTGAAGAGCCTTGAATGATGCCTAAAGGAGCTTACTGAGAAGTTACAGGGCATTTTAACCACACAAATTGCAGAGGCTAGACCACTGGAAAGAGAAAAGAAGGTGATGAACACATTTTATGATGAGTTTACTAACTTATCTAATATTGCTAAGGTGAAGGCACAAGCAGCCTATGAGGCCAAAGTACTTTCAGACATAAGTCAGAACATCGGGGATAATATCAACAATCTTGATATCTGTATAAAAGACTTAAGAAGGAATTTAGATAGAGGAAAGTCTTTGTACATTCAATGTACAAAATCATAAAACCAAATAGTAGAGGAAGTGTAGAAGATTAAGATAAAGGAAGCATAAATTCAAACTGAGATAAACCTTCTTTCAAGCCCTACTGTGAAGATACTTGATGTTGAGAAGAAAATCTGCAAGTTTTATGATGAAATAAGAATTTTACAAGATGAAAAGGACAAGAAGATGAAAATATTTTATCTACTAAGAGAGCATCTTTCTATGAAATTGAGCATTGTTGAAGGACAACTGGAAGAATGTCTTTCATCCAAGACATTTTTTCAGAAGTTTAATTTTGTTAATCTCCAAGCATGTGAAATTGCATCTTATAGATTGTGCACACTACTCAATGTTGTAGATTTGATTAAGAAGGCATGGGAGAAAGATTTAGAAAGCATGAAAATTAACTTTACAAATTGTGTTGCAAGCCTACCGGCTTTGCAATATTGAAACAAGGTATAACTTTTTGTCTAAACATAGTTTTGTCACCCTCCATACATTTTTTTTCATTGTTGTCAAAGGGGCAGAGATATATAGATAAGAAAATTGATAATGATGTATACTCTTAGTGGGAGTATAGTGTGTTTATAAGATTTATGGAGTCATAAGGATAATATATACATATTTTGTATTATGGCCACAATTTTGAAATTTTGAAGTCTAAGACTTAGCCAATTGTCTCATATGTTGCCACCAATGACAAAGGGGGAGATTGTTGGAAATTTGGATGAGTTGGATACATAGATGTTTTCATTATGGAAACATATGATCTACATGAAGATCACATAGGTCAGAGAGAAAGTATGTCAGAGCGCAATGCAAAATTGTCTAAGTATGAGACAATGTTTTTGATAGTGTACCCGTAGACAATTTTGATTAGTGATGTTTTTTGGAGTAATTTTAGTGCTATCACACTTGAACATAGATACTATGGTGACTATAGAAGACTCACCTAAGAGTGAAAGTCAGTATGGCATGTACGAAAGAAGTTATGACAGTTTTACTAAAGACAGTGTTAAGCCGATAAGACAGAATATGAAGATAGAATTGGTAAAGAGTTAAGAGATTATTTTGTTTATCAAAATAATGACTTAAAAGTATAAAGGGACAACATCCTAGATGTTAACCCTTTTGTAAATATATTTTGTATAATGTAAGCTGGCTGAAAGAGTTATTAGTCTTAATAACTTGTATAAATGTAATGTATGAAAAATACATGAAGTGATGAAAGTAACATATGAATGTAATAGCGATAGTGAAAAATGCAGTGAAGAGATATTGATGTGAAGTTGCAAGCAGTATAAGGTTATGTACATTGACCTATTTTGTAATCAATAAATATTGTATATTACTTGTTTGGGTAGTGGGCGCATCTGGTAATCATATTTTGTACTACAAAATCCTAGCAAGGTTGAGGCTTCTAACAAGGCGTAATAGTCCCTTAATCAGTACTAAGACACTATATGCATGTAATAGGCTCCTAATAGGGTCGACATCCTTAACATGATACTTTTGATTAGTGGATCTTTGTGGGTACCATCCGCACCGGGGTTTTCCCTTTTCTAGGGTTTCCTCAAGAAAAAATAATGTGTTATGATTTCATTTGTTTTATTTCTATGCATGTTGTTTAGTTTACTATGTTATGCATGTATTAAGATAATTTGTTATATCCATAACTGGGAAAAAGTAACAATTTGTAGAATACTGATTGACCCCCCCTCTCAGTATTCCCTATTTCTAATGGATTACTGCTTTTCCTTCACACTTCTCCTCTGCTTAGTCGCTGATCAAAAAGTGGTGGAGAAATGAATTTTTTTAAGTCTTTTATTCATCACAAGTTGAGTGTGGGCATTAAACTCTGGCAGCTCAACTTCACATGCCATTTGATCAATGCAAAACTCATGAACATAGAAGATAAATCTTCAAGTGCTACTATCCCATCCATAGATTCAAGAACATCTATACATATCATACATAAGCTTGCACAGGCTTATTCCACTTATACAAGGGATGAATATTTTATGTTGTTTTCATCCACTAGTGCTGCCCATGAGGCCATGAGGCCTTCTAGGTTGATGCCTGGAATAATTCATCATGTGAAGACATAGCATCACAAGCTGTCTCTCCATAAACCACAACCTTATTTAGAAATTTTACTTGCCATATCTTCTCATTCTCTAATTTCTTGTTTTCACTTATGTAATCATTTAAGCTTTTACCACTGTCACTAATATTTTTCCTTATAAATATAGGTGGTGGTGTTTCTAGTTCATTGAATCTTCTTGGTCCTCTTCTATTGTTATCTCCATTGTATCTACAAAACTTCACAATGTGACTTGGATTATTGCATTTGTAACAGATGGGTGGTCCTCTTTTGTCTTGACTGGTTTGCAACTTACAATACCTTGCTGTTTGTCCAAAGTTATTGCATTTCTGACATGTAATGTTGGTTGTAGTTTCTTCTCTGATATAGTCTTTCTTATACTTGGATTCATCAGGTTTCCTACAATCTATCCTTTTGTGTCCATACTCATAGCAATTAAAACAGTAGCTAGTAAAGGGTTTAGAATTACCATTACTTCTGCAGTCTCTTTTCATGTGACCAACTTTGTTGCATCCAAAGCATCTACCTCTGAAGGGTCTAAATTGTTCTCTATAATCTTCATCTGTAGGTCTTTCATTTGGAATATATTTTTCCTCATTCCTGGTTTCATTTGGTTCTTCTTGAGTTTTTGAACTTCTAGCTTCATTTGGTCCACTTATGCTACCTTTAGTTCTTTGTTCATTATTCTTGTCATTTCTTATGTGTAACTTGTCAATGAGTAGTCTAGCTTGAGTGAGTTCACCTTTGATGATCTAATTGTAGTTATAAAATTCTTGATATTTATCTTTGTAATGCTCAAGTTTAGTCTTCACATTATCTATCTGAAGGTTGGCTTGTTTTAGTGACTCTTCAACTTTATTTCTTTCATCCTTCTCATTCTGAATCTCCTTGATCATCAAGAGATTAATTTGTTCTTTTTCTTGCTCCAACATCTTTACTTTGATTGATGTGTCATTGTGAGAACTCTCTTTGATTTTCTCCATCAAGTGTTGTCTCTGATCTTTTACAGTCACAAGTTGTTCTTTAAGTTTCCTCATGAAACCTTTTTCTCTTCTTAATTTGAATTTTATTTCACCATTTTCAGCTTTCATCTTATCTAGATCTTCAAGTGTAGCTTCAAAGTTTACTTTAAAGTCTTCTTAATCCCTTCTAATCTCCCTTAAGATATTAAGATTTCTCTCAAAGGGCCAATAGCTCTAATACCAATTATTAGGATTAGGTAATACTGAGAGGGGGGGTGAATCTGTATTACAGAACTTTGTTTTCAATTTTAAAAAATTATAAATAATCCAAAGTAATGTAGAAATTAAAAGAACATGTAAGCATAACACATTACTCATGACACCATGATTTGTTCTTGAGGAAACCCTAATTAAAGGGAAAACCCCGGTGGGGATGGTACCCACAAATATGCACTAAAGTATAATGTCCCTGTTAAGAGATCTAGCCCTATTAGAAGCTAATTATTACATAGTACATTTTCTTGTTAGAGGATTACAAAAACCCTGTTAGGGGCATACAAAAACACCTGGTTAAAGGTGGTGAGAACACTACTCTTATAATCAATACTGTTCCAAAATAGTTCACAAAAGGGGGACAATACAAGAACTTATCTTTCTTAGATAGTTCCAGTTATATCTCTGCCTTCTACTGATCTCGCATCTAACTTTTTCTATACTTTTCACAAACTTGTCATCATTCCTCATGTATTCTTTCACAAGAGAAATCTATATTTATACAAAATTATGCTTCTAGTTAGCTCCACAAATGTCATACAAAACATAGTAGAAACTTGTGCAAATGATATATGTGGAGTTAGCGCTCTTATATTACCAAATAGTTGGCACTATACTTTATTTACATGACTTAGCACGTTATCATATCCATTATACTTTCCTTAATCTTCGCAACTATTCATGTACCCTGATATACTTCTTTACTATCTTTGCATACCTTCCGAACACTGTATCTCATACACCAGCTATAAAAAATGTATGCAATCCTAATTGAAGCATTTAAATATACCAAAATACCTCCAATTAACTTCACAAGCCATAATACCTTGTATGTCTTCATCTATATCCAAAATTGTGGCACTGTAACCTATTTTCCTGATTCTGGACTTAGTCATTTTCATGATTGTGAATCTAGTAGTGATCTCCACAACATGCGATCATACTTATCATAAGTGTTGCCATAAATGACAACCCTTAGAGGATTTCCAGTACTCCAAAACATCACATGCCAACAAGTTAAAAACTATATTGAACATTTGGAAAAATAGAAAGACATGCTAGTTGAGGATTGTACATGGATTCCCCAATCTAAGTTAGATCATTTTGATTTATCTTGGGTTGCTTAGCACTCCCAATTTAGTAGAATCAATTTTAGTAACTCTAGGCATCTGATGCAGGAGCATCTTGGGTTCTTCATAGTCTTGCATCCACCCAAAATAGTGTTTTGATTTCTTTTCTTATTTTCCTTGTGGCTATTTGGTTCAACGATCATTCATATGTTGGAGATTTTGGTTTCAGTCTTAGTTACTTATCAAGGACCAATCTAAAGATCATTTCCTATGATCACATCATATTTTGATCTTGGAGATTTATTTGAGGATTCTTTTGGTTAATTTGGGTAGCATGTCCTAGTTCTGCCTAAGCTGACTTGTTAATTTTGGTTTCTGTCATTACTCATTGATTGTTGGAGGCTATGCTCCTGATGCATGATTTTTGGATCTTTTTTGGACATATATCTATGTTCATAACTTCTTATGTTCTCCTTGGTGATAGTTTTTCTTGTTTTGTGGCCAACCTTATTTATTTGGAAACATTCATTTAGAATGTAACTCTTAGCTGACCCTTGTTGTATTGATTGAGTATATGTACTTGCAAATTTTTAGTTAGGAAGATAGATCTCTTAGAGAAGGTGGATAAATGATAATGAAGAACTGAGCTTTTGAAGTTTTGGTTCATTTGTATATGGCCTAAACTAGGAACGCCTCAGAGCCTGGAATGTACTTTGTTTTATTGGATAATTGAATGATCCTGCATTCTCTCTCTCTGAATTCCTTTTTTTTTGAGTGTTGTATTTTTGTGAAGTTCGACATCCCATTTTGGGACCTTGCTCCTATGGCGCTGCACCAGATTCACATTGATTCAATGTATAAAAATTGTGGGAAAATGTTGGGATAATGTTTTTTACACCTTGCATAATGTTTAAATAATATATTACTCTATTATTATGTGTGGTGCATGTAGGGGAACCTAGGTGGATGTGTATCACAAGGAATAAAACTTGTGGGACCACTTTATGCATTGTATGTCACAAGTATTGTAATTATTTACTACTAGGGAAAGACATTTAATTTAAATTGACAACTTAGTAACCAAAATTAAATGATGGGTTAACGGTATTATATTCAAATGGTTTTATTGTACATGGTTTTACTTTATCACTAGATATATTTCATGTTAGCTTGATTCTAAAAATGTAAACACATATTAGTGATTTGGATTGGCTAGTTGTGTGGGCTATTATTATCGAGTTTTTATGACTAGTGTATGTGTGAAGTAAGAAAATAGATGAGTGGATGCATCCATAGACACATTAAGGATGAATGTGAGAGTATTGATTGCAAATCTATAAGTCATTTATATTTATTTATGGTTAAATAATATGATAGATTATAGATGCTTGTTTAGATTGGATTTTCCCCTCTACAAATACCCTGTGTTATATGGTAGTATGTCTATTTGATTTATGCAAAATGTTTATTTTGTAAGATTTTATGCTTTCATGTCTCTCATAGGTTATGTAGGAAAGATTAAATGTAACTAGGTGTGAAGCATTATTTCCTAGTATGTCTAAAGTGTATAAGGATAGAGAATGTCTAATATAGAATGTACTTAGTGCAAGATCAACAATGAAAAAATAAATCATACTATCTTATCATAAATTATA